>CM042090.1:13687616-14287616 GCA_023512835.1 Taxillus chinensis
TGAGTTATGCATAAACTAACTAATAACACTCACTGCTTAAGTTATGTCGAGTCAAGTGTGAGAAAGGTAAATGAGTTAAACTCTTTGGCTAAACAACAACTCAAGAATTCCTAGTTGATAACACTCACTATAAAATAGAACAGTTTCTCTAAGGAGATCTATAATATACTTCTATTATGATATAAATATGTCATGCTTGGCTTAGAATGAGCCACTTTAATTCTAAGAAAATACTTCAGTCTCTTTAGTTTTTTGATGTCAAACTCCTTGGTCAAATAACGGCAAGAGTTTCTGTTCCTTGTTATCGTTTCCAGTCATGATTATCTCATCTACATATGCCAAAAAAGTTGTAACTATTCATGCTTGTTTATTAGTATTTGATAAACAATGTATGGTTCCCTTGGCTTTGTTTATATTTTAAAGCTCACATATCTTTTGCAAATTGGTCAAACTAGGCTCATGGTCATTGTTTAAGACCATACAAAGTCTTTTTCAATCTACACACCATGTTAGAAGTTAGTTTTTCATCATAGTAGAACTTCCATGTAGATTTCCTTATGAGCTCACCATATAGAAAGGCATTGTTCATACAAATTACTGCAAATTCCACCCATAATTAGCTAGAAGAGACAACAATAATCTATCAATATTCATTTTTGCAATCAGAGCAAAAGTTTCTAAGTAATCAATCACATAAGTTTGAGTGTTGCCTTTATCTACTAATCTTACTTTGTATTTCTCAATTGAATCTTATGCTTTATACTTTACAGTATATATCCATTTATGTCACACGATTCACACAAGTTTTTTGTTGGGAGGCAATGACACTAGTTTCTAGGTTTTGTTCTTCTCTAAAGTCTTCATTTCACATTCATAGTTTGTCTCCATTCCCTTTTGAATAAAACCTCGGATAAGTTGATAGGAATAAAAATGATGTTTAAGGTAACAAACAAAAAAATCTGTGAGAAGATGAGAATGATACATAATATGAAAGACAATACAAAAGATGTTTAGTGTATTCTCTAGTTCCTTTCTTGAGGGCAATGGGAATATCATGGTTAGAAACAAAAATTGGAGTAGGAAAATTAGGAATTGTTACCTCAGGTGCAAGACTCAAAGATGAGTTTTGAACATGCACAAATGCAGGGGCTGTTTGCTATTTCCTCGAAAATACCTTGCCATATCACCCATTATCAGGAGCAGAATCAGGAACAAGCTTGAGAGGCTAGAGGTGTTATTTGTTTAGGAGCTAGAGTAGCTAGTGCTTGAGAGGTTAGAGGTGTTGTTTTTTTTCAGGAACTGGTTCAGATGTGAGAAAAGGCAACTCATCAAGAAGGAAGTTTCCATCCTTCTATTCCAAGAGTATGAGTTTTTCCCCTGAAGAGAAAGTAGGTGTAATATGACTCTCTTTCATTGAAAGTGACACTTGTAGAGGAAAAAAACCTTTGCGAGATGGAAGGTAATAACATTTATATCCTTTTTGTGTGGGAGAGTATCCCACAAACATTTCTATGCTTGTGGATCAAATTTGCCTCAATTTTGATTATGAATGTGAACAAAAGTAACACACCCAAAGATGCGAGGAATAAGATTATTGGTAGTGTTTAAATTAGGATAGAAGGTTAATAATACTTCCATTAGGCTACGCGTTTGTAAGATTTTGGAAGAAAGTCAATTTATGAGACGAGTGGCTATTAGGATAGCTTCCCCCAAAAGGATTTAGGAACGTAATTATGAAAAAGAAGAGTTTTAGGAGACTCAAGAAGATGATAAATACAAAAGGAGTCATGTATAATTCCTTCATTTTGAAAGTAGGGAGTTAGAGTTTGATTAAAGTAATCCCTAGTATTGTTAGACCTTAATTTTTTGATACTAATCCCAAATTAATTTTTGACCATAGAAATTTTTTTCTGGGAGAATGATACTAACATCGGTTTTTTGTTTTAGAAAAAAACCCAAGTAACCCTAGAACAATCATCAATAAATGAAACAAACCATTGGATCCCCATATATTACTATGAATAAGAAAAAATGGAATACAACTCCTTGTATGACTAGTTGGGAAAGAGGCATGTTTGTGTTTGTCAAGCTTACAAGTGTCACAATGGAAACATACTTGAATGAGTCATTAAATAAGAATGTGAGGCTTTCTCCAGACTATAATCATACATTTTCAAGTTCTTCATGGTTGAGACCATTCGACTTTTTCAATCTAGCATCTGTTATTCTCATGGCAGCAATATTATTCTGGTTCTTGTTCCGTGAATACTTTCTATGTTGTTCCCTCTCTTTTACAAGGGTTATGGTTGTAGCAGAGGTTTCTGAATTGTTTGTCATAGTGAAAGGATGGTCTAACAATAAAGGCCAAGAGATAAAGAGTGACTAACAATAGTGAAGGCTGAAAAAGAAGGAAAAAGAGAACTTAGGTTTTCTTAATAACTCAACTTTGATATCATGTGAGAAATAAAAAATATTTCATTTTGTTTATTACACATTAAATGTACATATATATATACTGCAGTTCGAACCTTAGTCTTACATATGAAAGTAAACAGTTTTACAATCATTAGACCTAGGAAACTAAAGAGTCTTACACTCATTAATACCTAAGTAACTAAAGAGTTTTATAATAATTAATAACTAGAAATCATAAATACAATCAATAAATACAATGTGGGAAAATTAAAGAGTTAATATAATAACTACAATCTAGACTTTTTAGTGTCTACGTTAATGAATCTGAATTAACTTCCAACAATTGGAGAATTTTATCCCTTCCTTATTTCATTGTATTTTCATATCTTAGGAGTTTTCTATTATACATTATACATCTATTATAAATGAATAATATTATGTACAGTATATATAATCGGTAAATAATTGTGATAACGTGACAGCATATCAAATCATCAAATGAAGGGAAAAAAATACGAATAAATTACGATCATTCATATCAATCACAGTTTCGCAACAATAAACTCATTGCACATATCATTTTTTATTATAAATAGACAAGTTCTCCATCCTATCAGTTTTACAACATGGTATAAAATCCTAGGCCTTTCATCCTTTTCTGCTGTTGGTGGCATCTTTGCTAGCAGTGAGCATGTTCCTAGACTATTCTATTTTTTTTTCCTGATTATCATCTTTCTCAATTCTTCTATTTTTATTTTGATTGCATATATATATAAAAATCAATGCCAGGTCTGTTGGCGTCAATTCTGTATTCTTTTATTTTCTACCAAGTCTTCCAAGTTTCAAAATTTTCTAGCAAGCCCCCATACTTTCTTAAATTTGTAACATGGCCTTCTTACTTTTCAAAATTGCAGTTTGATCCTTAAACTTGCCAATTTAGGGTATTGGTCCCTCTCACCTCCATTATTTTCCCTTGTTTTTTTTTTTGGTCTTTCTACAAAGTGCAGTTCGCATTATGAACAGGGCTATTGTGAACATACTGTTCTGAATAGTAACTTATCCGTCATGAACAGAGTTTGTGAAAAGCAGGTTTGTTTCCTATGTTTGTGGCTGTTCTTCAAGTCTCTAGTCCAGTCCATTGCACCATCTAAGATTTTTTTATGTTCTTCCACCTATTATACTCTTTCGTCTGTTATTTTTTATTCTTTGGTCTATTATGGTGGTGATTTTGGAGGATTAAATTGATGAAAGAGAAACTCAAAAACTGGAGAAGTTTGGAACAGCGACCAATTTATTCATGAAAATAATGAGTAAAGTAGTTCTGTTTTTTCCATCTTCTCTTTCTCTTTATTTTGGCAGGTTAAAAAAAACTAAGCTATAACATTAAAACATAAAATAAAACAGACTATAGGAGCGGGAAGCTTTTATGGAAAACCCCTAGAGTAATAAAATAGGAAAGTCAAAAATATGGGAATTTTGTCTCAACTAAATTCCAATAGTGTCTTGTATCTATAATAATACTTTCAATAGATCAATTGCTTCTATTTTATGTTCACTGAAATCGTTTTTGAATTATAAACTCTTGTTATTTGAAGGGGGCCCTTGTTGCGAATTACCCATGGGATGGCACTGAAGATAGAAGGTTAATATTTTCTGCAGGCATAATTTGTTTTCAAAGCTATACACTGATAAATAAGCTCATATATGGCTTTGTTTTATTTTTAACCTATAATTGTAGCTGTTCTCTGTGTCAATCACTTTTTTGTTCTTTAGGGCATGAAATCATAATCTTACAAGATTGTCAAGAATTAAACTAGCCATCCCCGAACCAAACTCTAGTTAGATTCATTTATCTTATTTTTCATGATTTATTGCTTGAGATGTTAAAATCTAGTCACAGAAGGTGGGATATGCCTTTCACTGTATGCCCTTTATTTTTCGTTAAGGATTGTATGCACGGCCTGCATTTTCGTTAATAGAGTGATCACAGCGACCTTGTACTATTCTATTACAGTTATGGTAAATCATTTTTCTAAGTTTTATAATTTTTTTTTTAAAAAATAGGAGCCGTAGAATGCATAAAAAATATAGAATTAGATTACAGAATTGAAATAAAAAAGTTCCTCTCCCGAAAGGCATTTTTTTGTCCTTGAAACCCTCAAATCATAATTAGAAGTATTGCTTGATTTTCATGAACTGTAATCTGCCACATCTTTGCAGTGTAATCTGAGGCTTCATATTAATGACATTTATTTCAGATTTTTAGGTTTTTGCTCTAAATAATTATACTAATGAAATTGCTTGTATTACACAAATATATGTAAAGAGGAAGATGTTAAGATGTGGGCCTGTTTTTCTAAGTTAGGGAACAAGTCTGTTGCACCCTTCCAAAAATCATACTCGCTGCAAAAGCATGCATTCGACAATGAATTTTTGCTCTGACTGGATTTTTGACTACGGATATCTGCACACTTCAATTTGTCTTGAAGAATAAGAATATATACATAAATATTCAGGTTGGAAGGGTTTATACCTTAACCATCAGACTTTATGAGTGAACTGCTGAATTCTTTATTCCCTGTTGGAAGTTTGTGGAGTGCTTTGTATATGCTTGCTGCTTTGCATTCATTGTGATAGGACTTATCCTTTTTCAAACAATTAAATTTGAATTCATCCATACATACTGATTGCCGGGTTTTTGATAATTTCTCAAGTCAATGCTTTCCACATTGGATTTCAGGAAAAAATATTATGCATGTCCGGATGATGAAACCTTCCAGTTTATGGCAAGCTTGTACAGTCATTCCCACCATAACATGTCATTGAGCAAGGAGTTTAAAGGAGGAATTACAAATGGAGCATTTTGGTAGGGCAGTGTAGAAGTAGTAAGAGAAGCATTGATTTTGGTTATTTTTCAATGTTTCTTCTTTGGAATGTGTAGTTTGTGCTGATTTTGGTCTTAGAAAATCTGGACTGGTTCTCTTTATGGATGTTTACTCATTTTATGGTACAAAATCCTGCTGCAGGTATCCCATATATGGTGGCATGCAAGATTGGAACTATATCTATGGTGGTTGCTTTGAATTGACCTTAGAGATTAGTGACAACAAATGGCCAGGTGCTGATGAGGTTTGTTTTCAACTATCATCTTTGCAGTGTGTTATCGTGCATCTTCAGGAGTTTCTCCCTTTATTATTATTATTATTATTTTATTTCTTTTAGATTTTTATAAATAAAATAAAACTAGTGCCTTCAACGATTAGGAACTCTCATCAAGATATTCAAATTTTGTATAAAGGGGCTCATTTACATATCAGCACATTAAAGCTGGTATTTCTATAAGATAGATCATTGGAAGAATAGGTGGCGTTATTAATAAATTCTATTTTTCTTTAGTACGTCACAAATTCTGCTGACACTTCTTTTACTGGGAAAATCCAGTAAAGATGGTGTCAAGTATGAAAATGTTAAAGAAATAGAAAGAAGGAAATAAGATTCTTGAGATTCTAAACATTTTGGTTATAAGGGTTATGGTTCTCTTATAAGAACCCCAGATAAAGGAGGCAATGAATGGATTTGGCGGATGAAAGTTTTGTATGATATATATGAAAGAAGTTAGGAAAGGTTGGTGGCTTCAAATGTATGATGTATTTTTGAGGTCTAGTTGGAACCCAAAAGATAAAGGGTAGATGAGGTAGGCATGATCTTCTTCTAGGAAATGAGCCTACCTTACAATCTTCTTTTAGTTGTAAATGAATATTTGGAGGAAAACAAGTTGCTCTGAAGTATTTCTTCTCCAATTTCGTAACCCCATCTCTTTATTTTCCAATCCCTAGCCCATCCATTAAGTGTCCTCCTATATGTAAGAGAGGGAAACGAGTGCTAGAATTAGAAATGTGGAGCAAAACTGTCATTCTGCATTCTTAATGTGGAACTTTCCATGATGAGGTTAATTGTCAGATGTCATTCATTCTTTAAATTATTGGTCATAAGAGTTGAATATGTTTGTTATTTATCAATATCAATTATCAACATATTTTGAGTATTAAAGAATCTCTGGCCATGTGATAATTTAAGGCCCTGTTTGTTTTTGCCCCTATTTATGGTTTTTTAAAATCTTGATTCCATTTTTTAGAGAATTAGGAACATAAAAATAGGTTTGTTTTATCATGGTTTGTTGCTAATCCCAAAATGATCAAAACGAAAACAAAAATCACTCAAAAAGGGATTATAAAAATTATGAGCCCATTTATACCTACTTCCTAGTACGAGGAGACACATTGTTCCAATTTATTATTTTTTAAATGTTCCCACTTTTGAGTTATGAGAAAAACAGAGGGTGAATTCCCTTTTCCTTTACTTTTATAGGATGAACCTGGGCTTCCAAATTAGTTTTTCTTCTTCTTCAACCCCCCCCCCCCCCCCATTTCTCTACCATGGACTGTGGGTCTTTTCTTTGTTTTTTTTGCTTTGGTTTTCACATCATGAATCTTTCCATTTTTTAAAAAATAAGAATCATTCTTTTAATATATAAAATAATAAATATGTTGATTTATTTATTTTATATATGATTTTTTTTAAGGATCGGCATAATAAAATCAAATCTATTTTCAATTATTGTCCTCTTAATGATAAAGAAACTATAAAATTATACTTTTTATTTATGGAACTGAAAATTGAGAACTCAAACAAAAAGAAACCATAATTTATTTTAGAAATTGAGATAAAAACATAGTTTAAGAAATTCAATTTGAATTAGTTTTGAACTAAGGACAAGGCCACGGGCCATAAAAAAAACAATATGGCTTGAGGTTTGAAATTATGATTTGATGAGTCAATGAGATTTAAATGTGAATAACTATTATTGGAGACCAACATTTCTATCAAAAAACAAAAAGAAGAAAGAAATTGTCAATGTATGAGCTTGGCTTGGAGCTTTTTTTGGAAGAATAGATTGAAAGTTCATTGTAATGGATTTTGTGGGTTAAAAATCATGAATACTTATGTAAATGTGATATATAAAGGCTAGAAAGGTTGTAGACTCATATACAATTCCTATCGAGGTGTAGAAATGTTTAACAAGATTTAATAGAGTAATAAGATGTTTGATAAATGGAGGAAGAATACCTTGGTGCCTTTTTATAAAAATGAAGTTGACATACAAGATTCTTCAAATTGTAGAGGAACAAAACTGATAAATCATATTATGAAGTTATGGAAAAGGGTTATTTTGTATCGTTTAAGAGAACATCGTGAGATTGTGAAAAGCCAATTTGGTTTCATGCCTAGAAGATCTACTATGAAAATGATTTATATATCAAAAAGACTTATTAAGAGGTTTAAAGTGTCAATAAAGATTTTGTATACGATCTTTATAGATTTAGAGAAAGTTTATGGTAAAATATTTAGAGATATATTATGGTGGGCTTTGAAAAAGAAAGTAGTTTTGATCAAATATACGAGTTTAATAAAGGATACCTATGATGGAGTTGTAATCGATGTTAGAATTGGTAGTAGATTAACGAATAAGTTTTTAATTACAATAGAGGTCTATCAAAGATTTGACTTGAGTTTTTTTTCTCTTTACAATAGTAATTGATGAGATGACAAATAATCTTCAAGGGAATATATTGTGGTGTATATTGTTTAATGATATTGTTTTAATCGATGAGATCAAAGAAGGGGTTAATAAAAAAATTAAAATTATGAAGACAAACTCTGGAAGCTTGTAAATTTAAATTAAGCAGATCGAAAACTATATATAATGTAAATTTAGGAAAAAAAGGAAAAACAAGCAAAGTGTTAACAGATATCATTTATAAGATGTTTTAAATACCTATAGTTAATAATTCAGTAAAACAGAGATATTGATGGTGGTGTCAACCATGGAATTAAAGTCGAATGGTTTAAGTGGAAAAATGTGATGAGAATTTTGTGTGACCATTGGATTTACAAGAAAAGTTTTATTAAACTACTGTTAGATCTTTTTTATTATATAGAACGGAATGTTAGGCTAATAAGAAATAACATATATAAAAGTTCAATGTTGTGAAAATTCAAATGTTAAGATGGATATGTGAAAAGATTCGGATGGACAAGATTAGAAATAAGGATATTCGTTGTGTCATTAAAATAGCTCTAATTGAAGGTATGAGAGAAAACTACTTATATCGGTTTGTCCATTTAAGACATAGGCCAATGAATGCACTTGCTATGAAGATAAAAAAGATTGATATTAAACGAATTAAAAAAATTGAGGGAAAAATCAAAATAATTTCAATGAAAGTGATAACAAAGGTGATGAAAGATTAGCGCCCGATAGAAATATTTAAAAGAAAAAAATTCATGTATTAGATTAAATATAATTTTTCTTCATGTCATGATTCATATAGCAGAAATTAAGGTGGATTGATTTGATTTGATTTGATTATGGGAGGTTATTTATTTATTTATTTTTAACTATTATTGTTATTTATTAATTATTTAATGGTTTTGAAATAAGTGTAGCAAATGCAAAGCATTTTTAAAGTTACTCTCATGTACTATCTAACTTCTCTATCTATTGGAAAAATATGAAGTCGTTCATGGCTTGCATGAAAAGATTTCCTCTTCCAAAACCCAATATCACCACTTTCTTTTAGCAGGCATGTGCACAAATTGTTGAACAATTGCCATAGAAGCATCTCCTTAATATCAAGCTGGCTTTTGCCTTAATGGGTTGTACTACAACGTACTTTTGATTCATGACTGCCTCAACTAGCTTTAACTTCGCAATTCTATCAGATATATCTAGTTTTTTTTTATCTATCTGATTTTCATGCTGCTTTAATTATGAAGCTTCCTACCCTCTGGGAGTACAACAAAATGAGCATGCTAAATCTTGTTGCGGCTACAGTGAAGGTAAGTTGTATCTTTCTATGATCTTGTCATACTAGGTAGCGATTTATTTCTTTAAATATTATTTATTACTATAAAAAAGCACCTTAAAATTTAATACTTGTTTGAAACCTATTGTTATCTTTCATTGATTTTTAATTCATAACTTCTTTATTATTGTCTTACATTACCTGATGAATGTTGTTAATATATTGCTGGCAGTCTGTAGTCTGCACAGTATGAAAATTGAGGATACATACCAGAATAAAGATGATAGTCCTTTTAACTGAAGGAGATGAAAAGACTAATTTTAGAGTGGATTATATCCACGTGTCTGGTCATCCGTGAATAATAACAATATCAATTTGCAATTTTGAGTGTTTTTATTGATTTGGCTTATTGAAGCCTGACATTATATATAAATATATATATATATATATCTGAAAAACTGCAGACTGGAGTACATGGAAAGATATTTTCATCTGACAAAGGGGAGCCATTGCCTGCCTATGTAACTATCAAGGGATTAAATTACTCTGTATGTTAGCACTTTCTTTCAATCTCACTGAATTAAAAAGTTCTTATTTTGTCTGATAAATTTTTCTTCTCATTTTGGTACACTGAGGGTACTGGATTAAATAGTTTGTTTTTCATTGTCTTGTTTAATCATTGGTATGAGGTGTGGACTGTGGTAGTTTGTACTTCACCTGTAAATTCCATTCTTTCATAATTCTGATAAGTTATCTGATCTACAGGCTTTGTTTATATACTTAACTTCTTTGTATCAATCGACCATATAAATTACAATTTGGTAAATTCATTGCATCAATTATTATTATTCACGAGTTTTTAAATATCCACTGTTCGAAGTATTGGCTGATACAGAGATGTGTTGTCGGAATATATATAAATTATCAGAGAAGAATTGGGTATGAGATCCCACCCCGATACGAAAATCTCGCGTGGTAGCTGCTTCTCGTTGATCTCGGGAGAGAAGAATCGATTCGGCCGATGTTAGAACGCTACGCTACATCATGGACAAAAATTCATCCGAAATTAACGGAAATAAAACGTACCTTTTTTCCTCAATTCCTTTTTTCGCTGATTTTCTTTAAATTCTTTTCATCTTCTCTTCTTTATCTGTCCTTTGGATGGTCATCGATTGAGGCCATTGAGGACGGCCATCGATTGCGACCATTTTCGTCTTTTCTTATTCGATGGAAAAATGCCAACAGTCGATCGCCAGATTCTAGACTTCCTCGGCGCTGTGCTGTGCACACTGCCGTTGCCGACTGCCGAATTCTAAAAGATTTTCTTCCCCCTCACACACGCACGCTGCCGCTGCTCACTTCTTGCGTTCTTCTACTTTGCTCTCTAATTTGTAAGAAGTGTGTTTTAACCCTTTTATTTATTTATTTAAATTAACTGATTTTGTTTTAAATTAATACTGTTTAAAAATAAAAACTTATTTAATTAAAATTTATTTTAATTAATTAAAACTTGTTTAATTACTTTATTTATTTTGTTAAATTGTTTATATTAGTTAAAACTTGTTTTAAATTTATTCCTTAAATTAAAAATAAAATATGTAATAATGAAATTAAAAATATTTAATACACAAAGCTATAAATTTAAGACTATTTAACATACTGTAAATTAATTTAAAAATAAATTTGCTATTAAAAAATATTGATTGCTATAAATTTAAATTATAAATTTTTTTTTTTAATAAAATTTGCTTATTTCTCAATAAAAAATTTATGTTCTAATATTTTTTTTTATGTTTAAAATCATAGCATGCAATTCAAATAATTTATTTTGTTTATTTAATGGTTCTAATGTAATGATTTGATTTTTTTTTTGATTTTTTTCTACTTTTTTTTAATTGAATATTATTTTATGCCTAAAGTTGTATTTTACCTGAGACACAACGAGTTGTACGCGATCACGACTTCGAACCATGTAAATATCACTTAAAATGATTGCTATATGTATATATGCATTCCTAAATGATGCAACATAAGCAGTTGATACTAAATTGGAAGTTGTTGATGCATATGATTGCTTTATGGTTGTTAAGTTTTTTTTTTAGGTGTGTACGTTGCTGAGTATATGACCTAGATCTTTTTAGAAGTTAAATCTATTATTAAAGTTTTATCTATGCAAATGCTTTATATTTATTTCATTACTGGGGTACTTGTTACCTTCAATTGACAGGTCCAAGCTGGTAGAACGTTTGCTGATTACCATCGACTCCTTGCTCCCAGAGACAGATATGAAGGTAGTTTGTTTATTCTGGTAACTATTTTTTGTCAAATCAACCCTATACTTCTCAGAGACATTATTTAGCTGAATGCTTGTTTTACTTCTGTTTCATATGCACAGAAAGCAACATACCTTTTTTTTTTTATATATATAAAAAGTTTATGCAATTTTTTTTTGAAGTAGTAAAAATATGAACATGGGGTAGTGGGATAAGATAACAGCCAGAATAGGTAAGTGTTAAGATTCTGATGAAAGTAAAATAATGAACACCCAAAGAAAACTCAGGAAAAAAATGTTTTCTCCTGAATGTTGTCTATCATTAATGAAAAGAATGACTGGCATGTCTTTAAATTTAGGGAAGTGCATATGGTTATTGGATGAAATTTGGTTCATGACATGGAGAATTGGGACAGTAGGGTTTCATGTTTCTGGCTATGCCTATAAAAAACGCTCGTAAGCTCCGTTTGTGGATGCTGCGCAGTTTTGTCTCTCATATACTTTTGTGAGACTGAAAATCCCTCCACCTCCCGCACGGAGCAGGTCAATTTAATCAAAACATGTTACTCTTGTCTTTCTCTTTTGTGTGATTGTTCTTCCCTGTTTGGCCACCACTTGTTTTTCCTTTGCAGACCTTGCTTAAATTGTGGCTTTTAATCTTCTTATGTTATCATTTGAAATTGAATATTGTATTTTGTAACTGGGTGCATTAAGAATGCTGGTCTCTTCTTATGTTATCATTTCACCTGAAGATTACATTGAGTAGCAGAAAAAGAAAAGCAAGGAAATAATAAGTAGGACAGTATATGGCTACAATACGGTCTTCTTTTCTTCTGAATTAATTTCCGTGTTGGTGTTGATAAATCTGCCTTGCAGTTGTGACCACCATGCCCGGGTATAAACCAAGGACAACACGTATATCCTTGGAACAAGAAGCCATGACGGTAGATTTCGTGCTTGACCCAGAGGTGATGCCCAAGGGTAGGCTACTGCAAAGTTGCTGCAATTGCAAGCCTTGGCTGGTAGAGCCTTTCACGGGCCTCCACTTGAAACTGTCTGTTTTCCTGATTTTTGTTATTGCATGTCTCTGCCTTCTGTTTAAGAAAAAGGCTATCTTCAATGCCTTAAAACATAGACACGTGGTTGGAGGGTTAAAAAAGTCAGTTGCCGTCTAAGGTGTTTCCCATGGCCTTCAAAATGAATGATGTCTTTCTCTTGTAAATTAAAAATAGAAAAAGAATAAAGTCTTTAGGTGTATTATTAGGATGTTTTAGTGTTTAAAGGACGTTCCTGAAAGCATAAGAGGTTGCTGTGTAATTATAATTTGGAATCTCAGAGTCAATAGAGTTGGATCTGTTGGAAATATTTGGTTAAATACGATGGACTGTTTATCCACCTCACACCTACCCTTTGCCTATGTAAGGCTTCCTCCTTGTAATTGGCATCCAGAAGAAGGAAAGTAATCATCCTCTCATATTCTCTCGATCTACATATTTCTCCCTATAAATTTCTTTTAATATATATAAATTATACCATAGATATTTTATTTATAATGTGTTACCAACAGGAAGGATCCAGTGTTATAGCTTAATCATCCAAACTCCAAAGTTTTCTGATAATATAAAGTGGTATTTTTTTATTTATTTCATCAATTTTTTTAACATTTCAAACTAATTTTGATATTGTTATTGTTATTATTATAATTATATATTTTGCCTTTATGTTTAGAAAGCGTTTCACTTTAATGACTAGTTATTTATATAAATTCACATTATTATATCTACATACTTAAACAAATTTTTGTTTATCTCACTTTGATATATGTTTGATATCATTTCAATATAAATTATACCATAGATATTTTGTTTACTATGAAAGTTTAAAACGTGCTAGAGCTTTATAGATCGAACAATGCTTATACAGATTTTAATGTGTTTTAATTAATGAAAAATATTTGTTAATCGAGTAACGTGAAAACAATCTCTGTTAAAGAGATTTATCAAGCAATGTGAAGTTTTTGTTTGTTTGTTTATTTATTTATTTATTTGATGCAAATAATGTTTTATTTTGATAGAACTTTAGAATAATTTATTTTGCTTTATTTTGATGCTTTTTCAATAATTTTACCTTAATGTTAATTTTGACCAATTTTGTTCTTGTGTAAGTTATTATCTGTTACTATAAATCTTTTGGAACTTTAGAATAATTACAAGATATGAGCTCCATGAAGCTTCTTGAAGAGAAGGAACAAGTATGGATTTGGGAACTTAAGGTTTTGTGAACATTGATAGAATGAGGGATTTTGACTTGATATTGTATTATTAATGGTATAAAACATGTTATTTTAACTACTATAGAATTGGAAAACACCATATATGTGGGTATATTGGTCAAATTTAGATCAACAAGGTGATCAAATTGGGTAGAACAAACAAAAAGAATGATTGTATAAATAAAAGATCTTTGTGTGAAGGACATCCAGTATTCAAGGATCAAAGTACAAGAGCAGAGAAGATTGTTTGAGAAGAAAAGGCAAAAGAGCAATTTTGTATATTTTATATTGTAACTCTTCCTTGTATAAGAACTAAATCATGCTAACTTAAATTTCCATTAATTGAGCTTGAGTTTAATGTAATAGTTTAAATTTTATATTCTACTTAATCATATAATTTTCTTACTTAGGGTTTATGAATTATCTTGAATTTAAATGCATAATATGTTATTTGCTATCTTGTCCTATGCCTAAATTATTTTGTGATGGATTGAAAATTGAAACAAAACATTAGATATAAAACATATAACATAAAAATTCTTTTCTTATTCATGAAACTATTGAAAAATAAAGAGATATATAATACATCAAAATGAGTGACAATCTTACGAACTTATTCGGCACTACTCATTGTAGTATTAAGAAAACATGTGTAAAACACAATGATCTGTTCTCTTCACCAATTATAATTTGCAATACCCTGCAATTTTGAGGGATAATCATCAAATTATTTTCCTTTATTTTAGATTTTTTTTTTCAAATACCATATTTTTTTGACCAGAGAAAGGTTTTGAACAAGATGATCACCATTGACAAAATATATAATATTGTGTGGGATATTGATCAAAGAGTGTCAAAGAAAAGAAATAGCTATCATAACATCTTTCCCTATATATATATATATATATATATATATCGTAGACCATTTATTTATAAGAGGATCCAAATTTACGTGGAGCATTATGCTTGAGTACTGTTGGGGTTTCTGCTTTGCCATGTACCACTACATAAGAGGGAAATGAACGGAGAGGTATGCAATAAAAATTGTATACGGAGCAATAGAGCAATGATAATTATTTGTTACATATATCGCTTCCAAACACATACCTAAATGTGTCGTCAGCTTATTGAATTATAATTCTTCACATGGCTTTGGAGCCATCGTCTTCTTGGGACACAAAGATTTTTAATTGGTGAATCAGAAGATCAAAGTCATCTTGGCTCTTGATGAGACTCAATCGCATGTAACGACTTCCAGCGTAAAAATTGGTACCGTTACGGCCAATGATCCCAGCTTCCTTCATTACTGCAGGGCAGTTCTCTTCTTCCTTCTCACACTTCAACCATGCATAAGCTGTGAAATTCAACACACTGCTAAGGTAACTTACTATCTAGCACTGAAACTACACATGTTTATATTATTTCATGGGATCGATAACATATTATAATATGTTATCCTAGGCGTTGCTGGATCTGGGAAGTTGTGAACAAAAAGAGACTCGAGAACGAACATAAAGAGCTAACGGAATAGAGTAGATCACCTGGAGAAGGTCCTCTGACCCTGTGAAAGTAGTTGCAGTACATAGGTGCCAATTTTTGGATAGACAGACGCTTGGATGGGGATAAGACTTTGCTCAGTTGGTTCCACCGCTGGCTCATTGTTTCATACCCAAATTCAAAGATCTTCCTCCCTCCTCCTTCAATCACCGTTTTCAGAAGCTTCCAAGCTCTCAACTGCGAATCGTGAGAAACCCCGATTGTGTTAATCTCCATATAGTTCATCATCCGCCTGTATACCTCCTCGTCCTTTATCACTGCCCACCTGCATATTCAAATTTGCAGACCTCAGACCACTGGTTTTGTAGATTTTGAAGTTCTTTGTGTGTTTGGGGAATCAAATACCCAAATCTACTGCCAGCATGGCCAGTGAGCTTGGAGAGCGTGAAGAGCATGAGACTGCCATTGGCCGGAGCTGGAATCGCTGTGAAGTGGGGCCAATAGTAGGCGTGGTCGTGAACTGTCTTTGCATTTGAACCTCCAAGGACTGCCTCCTTCAATTCACCGTCTGGATTGTTTGGTGAGGTCACAAACTCAATGAATCTCCCACGTCCATCAGAATCACTGGCGTTCTTCCACAGCGATGCGTCTCCTTCGAACTTGAAATCAGCCGATTGGAACCAATCCGTCTGCAGTTTGTACACCTGCATGCGCACGTAAAAACGATGCAAACTTGTTATTGCTCGTACGCTCTCTCACACTAGTAGCCTAGCTGGTTCATAAATAAAATGAAGCAGTGAGTCAACAAACAGAGTTGAGGGGAGGAGAGAACCGGATAGAAAGGGATGGAGGCAACGACCCTGGCGGTCGGGGATTGGGATTGGGATTGGTTGGCAGAGAGGGCGTGCACGGCGGCATTGAGGAGCTGGGTGGAACCGGAGCCGAAGACAATGAACTTGCCGGCCGTGACAGCGTTTCCGGCAACTGTGTGAAGTTGGCGGATGATGTTCTCCAGCTGCAGCGACATGGAGGAACCATCGCCGAATGAGTAAGCCATCCGATGCCATCCGGGCACTACCACTGCGCTGCTGGCTGCGTGTTTCTTCCAGAAGGGCTCCAAGAATAGTGGATTCCCACTGTAGGCGCCAACAACAACAGCCACACACATGTCCAACGTTAAATCACCATCTGCATGCATGCTATGCTGGCTCCTCATTTTTCGGAACCAGTAAATATACGGTACATATTCCAAAACTAATATTTTTTATTGCAAAAACATGCTGTTTTCATATATAATTTTTAAATTACCAAAATTACATAATTTTAATCTACCGTACCATACAATTACAATTCATACTCTATTTTTTTAGTTCCGATTGTCAGCCTGCATGACGTTTAGGCAAAGAGTTTTCCTTCTCTTTTTCAGACAATCACACCAATCATTAATTTCAATCTTTTTTTTTCAATTCATTTAATTAAAAATCTTTTTTCCTTTTTTTTTTTTTGCGACTCGTAATATGCGATTGCGATATATACTTGTTGAATTTTTTTTTTTACTTGTAAACCATGTTATCAAACACAATAAATAATTGACAATACGATTTTTGAACATTTACGTATATAAAGCAATTCTAACCATGTTATATTTAACTTGCTACAATAATATTACTTGTTTTGTCTATTTTAAAACAAATAAAAAAAATAAATAAGAAATTAAACCACGCGCGCCAGAGAGAAGTCGGAGTTTTTAATGAGGTGAACCTGGACCTGGAGTTTTGCTATTTTCAAACAGACAAACAAAAATAAGTCATCTTCGCCTGCTTCATCTGGGTTGATGATTGATCTAGAGAGAGAAAGAGAGTACCTGGAGTTTTTGATGAGGTGGGGCCGTTTACTACTGGAGACAGAGAGGGGTCGTCGTGAGCTGTTAGGAGAGCCTTTTCCTTAGCCCCATCCTAGACCCGAAATCAGAGGAGGAAAAGAGAGCAAGCATCAAAAGAAGCCTCACAGGAAATCTGCTCCTCCTCTGCGCCCGCGCCTTGGCTGTCAGAAAACCATTGAATTGTTGAAGCAAATTTGGCAGTTCTCTTCACCCACCGGAAACGCCTTCGGTGCCCGAAACGTTATGCTCCTATGCGCCCGTACCTTGGCTGCCAACGGCTCCCAGAAAACCATTGAATTGGCAGTTCTCTTCACCCACCGGCGACACCTCCGGTGCCCGAAACGTCCTGGTCAACACTCAACAGAGCTCGTGGATCTGGCGCGCGTGGTTTCAACTCTTACTATTATTTTTGTTTGTTTTAAAATAGCAAAATGTAAAACTACCGTTGAGGATCCGGACTGAGGGGGGGGGGGGGGGGGGTCTAATGGATTGAAACTGAAAACTACCTAATTTTTCTAAACAGTTCATTTGGAATTAAACGCGGATAGCATGTATGGCCTAAAGCATATAGAATTTGTTGGTTAAAAATCATGATCTTGTTTTACAACCGTGCTTTATTTTTTTAAATAAAAATTATTTTTAAAAGCTATAGTTTTAACGAATTTTTTTTTATAATTCATAAATAATCTTAAATTTTTTATATTTATTATTTTTAAAAATAATTATATTTTTTAAAATAATAATATTACGGAACGATCACATGTATTTAGGCCAGTACAGTTGTACCCCAGAACTAATGACTTTTCTCTTTTGCTTTTAAGCCAGGTCCACTAACTATTTGTTGGATCTGAGCCACGTATAGTGATCAGTGGGGGCCGGGTTTCGACTTTGGCTTCCCGTTTGCGGATGGAATTTTAATTTCGAATAAATAATGATTGGTACATGTTTAATTGCATTACCAGTAAACCATAGACCATCGATCACAGTCACCATAAATGCTATGTATGCTGATAATTTATGCAGAAACATCTTTATTACGGTTAGATTATTATTATTATTTTTTAAAATTTTTTATTCATATCAATACGACTGTAAAGAGTATTTATATACGAATTATCTACGCAATATAACTACAAATAAATTTTTCCTATAAATAAAATACTATTGGGAGTGTCTTGTTACGTTTTAGTATTTTTATTTTATTATTATTTATTTGACTTGAGTTAAATTTGAATAATATTTTTTAAAAAATAAATGTATTATATGTTTAAAAAAGAATATGTTTCTTAAAACTAATGTCATAAAAATTGAGGAAAAAAGAGAGAATATAGAAATAATTATAAGGTGGAGTGAGATTAAAAAAAATTGAATTTAAATGAAAACACAAACAAACTCAATTCAATATACTAAACCCTTTTCGGTTTTCGGTTAACCCATATATATAATTAGTAATGGCACCCCAAAATTAAAATGTTCCACTAGTTAGTTGCCATGTAAAATAGACCATCTGTTCGCATATCGGTGTGTGAATCATGCAGATTGGATTGAATTTTTTTTAGTTTATTTTAATTACGGGTTTAAATGGATTGATTCGTTTAGATCGGATCCATACGTTCGGATAATTTTTTTTATTTTTTTAAAAAATTATTATCTATAGCCTAAATTTATTAATTTTAAAATTAGAGTTTAAAAATATATATTTTAAATTTGATTTAAAATTTAAAAAATAAAAATATTTAATAAAAAATAACTTAAAATATTTATTTTAAATGAATATAGACCCGTCGGAAGAGGGAAAAAAGTACTCCACGACCGGATCGGACTGGTATGTTAAAAGTACTCCACAGGGAAAAAAACCTTTTCCTCTTTCCCAAAAAGTAATAAGAGAAATCGTTTATTATTATTTATGATTAATATTTATTAAAAAAAAAAAAAAAAGGGCTACATGCACTCAAGTCATATGTCGCCGCCGGCCAGTGAATCATTCAGGCTGGCGCTGGCGGGCAGTGCCTGAGCGCCATCAAAGGCGCATGCCCTTCCTGCGCCATGGATCAGATAAATCCAAGGCTTACTATTGAATAATAATATAGTTACACACAGTCACACACACACATATACGTATATATATATATATATAGAGAGAGAGAGAGAGAGAGAGAGAGAGAACCTGTCTACGTCTGCAACGCATCCAGGCTTGAGCTGGGAACAATCGGGTCCTCCGAAACAGGCATAGCACTCACAAACGGGCCTGCCGCCGGCGACCACTCCGTCGAGGAAGGCGGTTCCGTGGCCGGAACACGTCACCGCCGCCACCGCTTCCGCCTCGGCCGCCGCCTTTCTGCTCCAGCTCAGCCCAGCAGTGGCAGTAGTCCTCCCGAAACCACCACCGCCCCCGTCGCCCGCATGGAGAACGGCCCATAGAATCAGAATCAGAATCAGATTCAGGGTCACAGAAGCCACAAGTAGAATCTTATCCATGTTTTTTTGTTTAATCCCAATTACAACATTTGTCCATGTGAATTAATTATTGGACATAGAATCTACAATCTCTCACGTGATTGCGATTGGAGATGGGTTGCAGCTTAGGTGACGTGACAGCCCGCGCGCATATATAGGGAATCTGGATCCTCCACGATTCGTCCCTTAAAACATTATAGTTTTGGCATTTTTATGAGTGCGTCAAAGCGTACTCATAAAGATACATAGGATATACTGGCAGCACCCGACTTGGATTCGCTGGTGAGCGGTAACTCACCATTACCGTGAATTTTAATAAACTAAAATTTATTATTTATTTTCATAGTTTTTTTTTAATTAAATTTACATAAAAATTAACCAGTTAGATCGCTTTTAAATTTTACATGTATGATATATATTAAATTAATATTTAATGTAAAGGTTGATTTTTGAAACAAATATCAATAAATGAAAATAAGTCAACTCACCAGATAATGATAATCTTATCACTAGCCAGCAAATTCAAGTCCACTCGCACCCACACCCACCCGTAAACACAGCCGACTCGAATATCAAATGACTAAAAACGTTTCTAAAAAAACATATTTGAATATTATATTATTTTAACATAAATTAAATATTTAAATATTATTTTTAAAATTATATTTATATTCAAATACTTATTTTCAAAATATAAATATAATATTAAAAAATATTATTCTAATATTAAATTTATATTCGAAAAATATTATTTAAACATGATAAAAAATATTCTATTTTAAAAATATCTTAAAATTTTTATATGAGGTTAAAAATTATTTATGAGAGTATTTAATATTTTAATAAATACATTTAACGTTCCCCGTATTTAAGTTCCGTGCATAGCCCAACCAAAATATTTAATTATAAATGATATCAAAAATCTTTATCAGTCCTATTTTTCTTCACGGATAATTAATTGAAAATTCTCAACGATTCAGCCCTGGTGGGCGGCGGGATGACGACTGGGGATGGCAGTATTGTTTTGATCCGATTTTATTGGTGGGCGGGAAATCCACTGTGCTCGCTAAGCAGCTGTTGCTTGTCTCTCTAAGGACCTAAGATGTCTTTGAATATTTAGGAATCTTCTATAATTACTCCATTAAAATTACATAATTTTAAATTTTGATATAATTTTTTTGTTAAAAAAAAACATTAAAACGACATAATTTTAATGTACTCATCATAACTCACATTAAATATGTTTTTGTAGTGTAGGTTAATCTTATTTTAATTCGATATTTTATTATATTTTTAAATAAAATTAAATTAAAAAACTCTATGCGTTCTAATCTTATGGAACTGTTCAAAGTCAAATTGAATTTTAATTAAAACTATACATGTTCATGTTCGAATAGAATTCAAATTAAACAGTCCCATCCCATCCTAATAACAATAGTTATAAAACCTGCATAGTATGAAAAGCATACGAATTACAACATTTCTTTATCTCGTTATTTGACCCACTTTTTAGTTTTTAATATTAAGTAGATCCCAAAGTCGTATGTTTGGTTAGATTTCGTATTCAGGTGTTCAGCATCAAACTATGTATGATTCTGATGTTTTTCTAAAATACATTTAAAAATAGTATAATTTTGAAATAAATAATAATAAAATTATATACTTTTACCATATAATATTACTATTATTAAAGTAGAAAATTCTCGAAATTCCTTTAATTTTAGATTATAAACGTCACATTTCATTCACAAGCAATGTCATAAGACATAAAAAAAAACCTAAACACAATTTATTATAAATTAAAATATATTATATATAAAATTTTATCAAAAATTTTAGCTATTTTAATTCATTATCTATCAAGCAATCTACCTAAATATGTTAGAAATCATGTCTAAACATGTTAGGACTATTAATTTGGTCAATAGAACCGTACTCCCTAACAGTGAGAAAATAAACTGATTTTGTAATAACCTAAATCATGGTCATTCGATTCATAATAACTCAAATTAATTATATCCTTTTATCACTGCCACAAAGCCACATGGTTTGGGCCGCTTGGCCCAGCCCGAGTTTGGTTAGGTGACCACTGTGATTCATTTGGAGAATTTCGACAAAACTACGCAGTTGATATTAAAAAAAAAATGCAGTATGGTTAGTAATGTCTGTTAACGTTAATTGCAATGACTTGTCGGTAATATAGATAGCAACATCCAATAGCATGATTCCTTTCATTATTTGCTCCCCTGTAACGAAACTTGAAATGTGTCATCAGCGTATTGGTTCATAATTTTTCTTCTTGGGAGACAAGGATTTTCAATTTCTGAAGCAGCAGATCGAAGTCATCTTGGCTCTTGATGAGACTCAATCGCATGTAACGACTTCCAGCGTAATAAACCGTACCGTTTCGGCCAATGATCCCTGCTTCCTTTAGCACTGCACCGCAGTTCTCTTCTTCTTCCTTCTCGCATTTCACCCACGCATAAGCTGCGAAATTAAACACACAGCTAAGATTAATTTGCTACGTAACTACTGAATGTTTTGAACAAAGCGCAATTAATACATGTTAATTTATATTGGGAATATTGATGATATATAGTACATATATATATATACTATATATATTATCCTAGCTAGGAGTACGTATACGTTACGTTGCTGAGCCATATACATATACATATATATGTTATCCTAGCTAGGAGTATGTATACGTTACATATACACAATATATATATATATATATATGGATATGGACGTGGAAAATTGTGAACAAAAAGAGACTCGGATATGGATATGGATTACCTGGGGAAGGCCCTCTGACCCTGTGGAAGTAGTTGCAGTACATTGGTGCCAATTTCTGGATAGACAGACGCTTGGATGGGGATAAGACTTTGCTCAGTTGGTCCCACCGCTGGCTCATTGTTTCGTACCCAAACTCAAAGATCTCTCTCCCTCCTCCTTCAATCACCGTTTTCAGAAGCTTCCAAGCTCTCAACTGCGAATCGTGAGAAACCCCGATTGTGTTAATCTCCATATAGTTCAGCATCCTCTTGTAGACCTCCTCATCCTTTATCACCGCCCACCTGCACAAATTAATATCAGATTTGCAGCTCTCGAAACCACTAGCTCCGCCTAGCTAGTTTTGAATTTCTTCGGAGTTTGAAGAATCAAATACCCGAATCTACTGCCAGCATGGCCGGTGAGCTTGGAGAGCGTGAAGAGCATGAGACTGCCATTGGCCGGAGCTGGAATCGCTGTGTAGTGGGGCCAATAATAGGCATGATCCTGAATGGTCTTTGCATTTGAACCTCCAAGGACCGCCTCCTTTAATACACCGTCTGGGTTGTTTGGTGAAGTCACAAACTCAACGAATCTCCCACCTCCATCCGAATCACTGACGTTCTTCCATAGAGATGCGTCTCCGGCGAACTTGAAATTAGCCGATTGGAACCAATCCGTCTGTTGTTTGTACACCTGGGCACGTGAAACCGATTCAAACTCGTTATTGCTCACGTATACTAGCTAGCTAGCTAGCGACTAGCCTCTAGTTCATATGTAAATAAAATGAAGCATCAGCTAGCCAACAAACAGAGTGGAGGGAAGGAGTGAACCGGATAGAAAGGGATGGAGGCAACGACCCTCGCGGGCGGGGGTTGGTCGGCAGAGAGGGCGTGCACGGCGGCGTTGAGGAGCTGGGTGGAGCCGGCGCCGAAGACAATGAATTTACCGGCAGTGACGGCATTGCCGGTGACCGTGTGAACTTGCCGGATCATGTTCTCCAGTTGCAAAGAGATGTAAGAACCTTTGCCGAATGTGTATGACATCCGGTGCCATCCAGACACTACCACTGCGCTGCTTGCTGCGTGGTTCTTCCAAAAGGCCTCCAAGAATAGTGGATCCCCACTGTCAGAGACAGCCACACACTTATCCAATGTTAAATCAGTATGTCCTCGCTCTTGTTTGCCATAACTACTAGAATACAATTGACTCCAAAAGGAAAAAAGAAAAACAAAAAACAAAATTTTCAGGCTGGCAGGCCTGGCCTGAGGTCCATCAAAGGCTTGTGCCCCACCTGCTACATGGATCTGATAAATCCATCGCTTGTGACGGTCTCATAATATTAGACACACACACTGACAGATATATATATATATATATATATATTATAATATAGTTACATGAATATTCTCAAATATTCCAAGAAACATATTTTTCCTAAATGAATTTTTCTCAAATATTTGGTGTTGGCATTAAATAATAATTTAGTCAAGAAACATATTTTTCCTTGAATATTTGTTCCAGTCATCAAAATAAATGTGTTATAATAATAATATGGGAGGTTACGAAAAATAATTAACTGTTTTTTATTCATGTATTTAATTGTTCAAATGAATTAGTATATAATTACTAATCAATTACAATTATCACATCATGAAACGGCAATGAATCACATTTAAACATAATAATATTGACTAGATACGTGTAGTTATATAGTATCTTATTATAAGAGACAAGCAAAGTGATGAGGAAGATGAAAAAATATTTAACCTGCCTGCGTCAGCAACGCATCCGGGCCTGAGCTGGGAACAATCGGGTCCTCCGAAACAGGCATAGCACTCACAGACGGGTCTGCCGCCGGCCACCATTCCGTCGAGGAAGGCAGTTCCATGGCCGGAACACGTCACCGCCGCCACCGCTTCCGCCTCGGCCGCCGCATTTCTGCTCCAGCTTAACCCAGTAGCAGTAGCACAAAAACCACCACCACCCCCGCCGCCAGCCTGGAAATCGACCCATAGAATCAGAATCAGATTCAGCGTGACAGAAGCCACCATTAGAAGCTTATCCATTTTCTTTAATCACAATTTTTGAAAAAATGTCTTTGGTAATCTTATCCATTTGTCTTTGGGCAAGGGGCATATTTATATGGTTGCGGGCGTATAAGCAGCTGACTGCTGACGTAACACGCATACATATAAACATAATAAAAAAGTTATTAATGTGTTCAATTGGTTTCATATTTTAATTTATAAAAATATTTTATATAATTAAATTTAAACAATTTTTTAATAATTTTATTATTTTAAAATGTTAAGAATGATAATATTAAAAAAATAAATTATTTTATTTACCCTATATAACCAATAGTACGTGTTGACCAAATTGTATTTACCAATATGTTTATAAATAATATACATGTTTACGTGAATAATTCATAAACATTGACAAATAGTACGTGAATGCTCTTATTTTGAAGCTCGGGCTCAACGTGGTTCATAAAAAAATTAAACGAATAAGCAATAACCGGAGACAAATCTAAGGGGGACTGGATGGGCCATGCTCCTCGTACTGTTTTCGGCCAATCAAGTGCCATAAAGACCACCAACAATTGCTCTGCTGACGATGCTACTAACACTAATGCTTAGATATAGTGGGAGTTGGGATAATCTTTGGCTAGGTACAATTGCATAAATATTTATTATTCTGCTACTAAACTCATTGCTGGAACAAAAGTCCTCGTGTCACAACTGTATTGGTCTCATCAAAACTCCACACCACAACTCTATCACTCAGCATACGCTGATCATCACTGATACCCATCGAAACTAGCCATTACACCTTTTGCGACTCTAAGCATTTTGCATACTAGCCGTCTTTTATATATATATATATATATATATATATATTGGTTTTGATTTAAAAAAGAGAAAGGAAGAGAAAAAGGAAGTTTAAATTAATTTTAAAAATAATTTAAAAAAAAGGATCCGCTAGGCCATGCCTTCACAAATTATTTTCTTTATCAAATTTCTAGAGTTTTTTTTTTTTTGACAAAGTTGATATAGTTTTCTCACTATTCGTACATAAATATTAATAAATAACATTCATTTTAAAAAATATAACTTGTGTATCCAATTTCATCTCTATCGAATTTAAATATCAGAATAGTTGATATAAATCTGATTCAAGAGTCTAGTTCACTTAATTTTTTTTAATCTTTACAAACGAACCAATGTTCTATTTTAAAATTTTAAATATTAGAATTCAGTTGGTTTTTTTTGTACATTACAAAAATATCAAATTGCGCTATTTATATATTTATATTATTCTAATAGTACTGAATTATAATTTCATGAAAAAATAAAGGCACTTTACTTTTTAACCATATTTTTGTCTCTTTCTCTTACAACCATATCTAGTAGCCCTTCTCATCCTCCAGTCCCCATATGTGCTTCACTAATTGGTTGGGACCATGAAACCACAACATCAACGTACCCCCCCAAAATTTCTTAGTTCCACTCAATATTTGTATTCATTATTCTACCGTGATATCGATCCCTTGTCCCTCAGAAGATCAAGAACCAGGTATTCTTCTCGCCTAACAAGTCTCCCTTCATTTGCATCACTCAATTTGGTAACTTTAAGATTATAGGCAAGGCCATCATCCTTCCTTCCATGCATGCACTAACCTGTGGTTGTGAAGGACAAGCTCAACTTGTGGTGCCCAAGGACTTAACCGGGTTGGCAATTCAACATTAGCCAACAAGTAGGAATTTTCTGATTTACTTAGGTATTATGTATTAGAGTGTTGTACTTTTCAGAAATTAATTACAATAAAGTGGACAAGTCTATTTTACCTGGCCTCTGGTATGTTTTCCGATGAAGTACGCGCGAGCTGGCCCAGCCTCTAAAACGTTGATATAAAAAAAACATTATATGTGCCATAGTTCTCAGTTCTTTCTGGTTTTACTTTGGATAAATTATATGTGCTATATTTGTTTTTTCCATTTATCATGGATTTTTTTTCCAACATTGCTGTTTTCTAATTGCTTCCTGATTTCCAATAACGATTTTGATTAAGTGAATTTAAGGTGCTGCTTTTTAAAGTCATGTATTTTGTTTTAAGTAATAATAAATCAACTTTAAGCCCTGAATCATTTTTTAAAATTTGTAAATTAAAAATTAAAAATTTAGTTTATAAAATTATATTTAAATTTTAAAACTGTTTTTTTGAATAATTTTTTTTTTAATTATATGTTTGGATTACATGGGCAAACCATGGTTTATTACTTTATTTGATTTTGAAGTAATCGAAACTATATGGTCTAACAAAATGCAGTCCTCTCTCCTTTCTATTTGTAAAGCAAAATTTTGTAATTCAAAATTTTATTTTAAAAAACCAAAATACTCCAATTAAACTATGTCATGTTAGCAAATTTGAACAAAACCAAGTTTTTCCTTGCAAAATCGTAGTTTACATTGAAACCAAACACGTTAGGATATATTTGGCTTGCAAACGTAAATATGAATCAAAATTAAGTTTTGATTTATAGGAATATATTTGGTTTCCAAGTAAAAACTATAGTTTATTTAAGTTTGAAGTGATAAAAACAATGGTTTGATAAAATGCGGCCCCCTCAATCCATTTGCGAAATAAAGTTTTATAATTAAAACAAAATCATGGTTTATTTTTTAACCAAACACGTACGCTTAGCCAGAGTTTGATTTTTAAACCAACATATATAATTAAAAATCAAGTTTTATAAAACTAAGTTTTAATATTAAAATTAAGTTTTAGAAAATTAGGTAATGTTTTAGGTATATATGTTTGCTTTTAATGATCAAAACTATGATTTGTTTAATTTTGAAGTGATAAGAAATATGGTTCGACAAAATGCAGTCCCAAACAATATTTTGAAATTCAAAACTTGAAATACAGTTAGCTTATCTGGTTTTTTTTTAAATTTATTTCTTTTGTGGATTCTGATATTAAACTGACTGAAATCACTCATACATGTGATAGCTTATTTGAAAATTATTTCTCCCCAAAAGTGATGCCATCGAGCACAATAAATACTTGACAACATGATTGTCGAACATTCACATGTATTCGGTGATTTCATCTAATCATTTCATTTGCTTGAAATTAAATATGGATATGTATGGCTGAAAAAGCCAAAATTCAAAATATATTTTAAGATAATAAAAATATTTTGTATCTGTATATTAAGAATAACTATTTTTAGTTGAATAAATTAGCTAGTTGGATTGACAATTAAATGGTAATATGTTTAAATAATATTTTAAAAAACACATTACATCAAAATAAATGCAGTTAAATATTAATTCATATATTAAGCTTTTTTTTTTTTTACTAGAATTCTTGAAACAAAATAAATTTTAAAAACATACATAGTTGTTAGAATCATAAATTAAAAAAAATACTACAATAACAAGAAGTTACAGAAGTGAGATTCTGGAAGCAAAGAACCGTTTGGATAAGAACCTAAAGCACAGATTTCGTTTACCTGACCTCGAGACCAGCCTAGCTAAAGGCATATATCCGCTAGTGATAACTTTGTGGGTTCAAAATCATATATAATAATAGCCGTTGGAGAGAATTATACTATAAATGGGTGAAATAACAGCTTCCCATGTAGGCCTAGTATCCCATATCTAACGAGAATTAAAACTAAATCGATAAAATTACCGAATATACATAATTGTTCGAAAATCTTTTTATCGTATTTACTATACTTAGAATTAATTTTCCAACATTCAGCTTGAAAATTATTTTTATTCAAAAATCATATTATTGAGTATTTATTATGTTCAAAAACATAATTATATATAGAGTAAGCTTCTCCAGCATTCCAATGTTAGCAAGTTAAATTGATTAGCTAAAATAGATTCAACTAACCGCACTCCAATAATGCATGAATCTTTTTGCTAGCTCAACTAGTCACCATAACTATACCAATAAAAAAGTAATGTTATATACATTTTTGCTGTATAAGTTTCGTACATTTTTGAATAATATAGTAGTATATGATTGGGGCTTGTATTATATTAAGTGTGTTATTCAATTACATGTTGTCATATCAGCATACGTGACTTTTCTAAAAATAAATATCGTTGCAGTGTTTTGTTAGGTTTAAGTGTTTTTATTTTATTATTTTTTTATTTCATTTAAGTTGAAATTTAAATAATAGTTTTTAAAAAATAAATGGATTAGTAATGGAGAACATGTTATAAAAAAAATATATTTTTTAAAATCAGATGTAATAACAATTGAGAAAAAAATGAGACAATATAGAAATAATATGGTGGAGTGAGATTATAAAGAAAATTGAATTTAAATAATAATAATAAAAAAAGAGTTAAAAGGTGTTTTAAAAACAACACAAACTCAATTCGTAATGGCACCCCAAAATTAAAATGTTCCACTATAGTTGCCAGTTGGCACGAGAGAGAAAAAGTCCTTTCCTATTTCCTTCCTAAAAAGGGCAATCGTTTATTATTATTTATGATTAATATATATTTAAAAAAAAAAAAGATGGGGGGGCTACATGCACTCAAGTGATGTCGCCGCCGGCCAGTGAATTATTCAGGCAGGCGGGCCGTGCCTGAGCGCCATCAAAGGCGTATGCCCTTCCTGCGCCATGGATCCAATAAATCCAAGGTTTACTATTAAATAATAATATCTTTACGTTGCGCATGAATATGAATATACGAAAATCTTCTAATTAATTAACCCCAGATTGGGGATAGTATATGTTCCTACGGATGCATGATTTTAATTAGAAAATTGATATTTACAATCGGCATAGCATTTTCGTTGTGTTTTCTCGAGCAGTAGGATATCTTGATCGGTGGAGATAATTTTTTCCAACCCGCGCATTGGTTTATTTTAAAAATCCAAACCAAAACCAACTAATAAATGTTAAAAACCACCCATGTTTTTTTTTGTTTTTTTCAAAAAAAATTGGTTTGGTTTATCGGTTTGAATTAATTTTTGGATTTTAACGCCAAATAAAAAAATATATTCATTTTAATTCTAGGAACATTATCACCAATTGGCTAAGTTTTGATTGGTAAATGGGCGAGGAGTAAATTGGCTTAGGAAGTTAGTGTCAACTATGTGTCGTGTTACATAACCTATAAAGGGGGGGGGGGGGGGGGGTTAACCAGGAAAATAAACCAAAAAAAAAACGGCAACAAAATATAATTTAAAAACCAATTTTTGGTCCAAACGGTGTTGGTCGATTTCGTCGGTTTGTTTGGTTGGGTTTTTTTTGGGGGGGGGGGTTTTGGGGGGGAATTTTTTTTCATTTTTTTAGGGGGAAATTTTTGTGGTTGGGGATAAAAATATGATTAAAAATGAAAATTTTGAAATAAAAGAATGTGTGTTTTGAAAATGGGCGAGGATTAAATTTTCTTTAGGAATTTATGTCCTATGTGTCTGGTTCATACATATAAATTAAAAAAATAAATTCAAATTAAATTACTGTACGCAAAGTAATAGTCTTTTAAAGTTTTATTAAAAGTTATAATTAACAGAACCCAAAAACCCATAAATGATGATAATAATGTCTGCTAGCTGGAGGCTGGATGCGACGGATGCATTCGAGTCCGCTACAGTCTCGCATGAAATCTATTCGAGATTAAGGCTTAAGCAATGATCCAGGAGTGCACCAATGCGTGACAAAAAATACTAATATGACTTATTCTACATAAATTAGAGACATAAAAATACCACAACAAATACTATGCTCTTTTAATTAAGCTCATAATCTCATCATGGACATAGGCCTTTATCCTCATAGTCCGCAGTCAAACCAACGTACCAAAATAACATTAGAAAATGATATTTTTAATTACATGCAATAATACCATGTCCATGTATTACCTCCACCGTAAATATATATGATATGATGTTCTGTAACCGTGCCCCGGGGGCCGGCCTCGAGGACGGCACACCAACCAGCATACTTAAATTATCTGAAAATCTTTATCAGCAATGCTTTTCTTACAGAATAATTGAAAATTCTAAACGATTCAATACTGGTGGGCGAAGTTGACAGTTGAAAATTCTAAACGATTGAAGGGTATCTTCTGATTTATGATTTATCAGTTGATGACAAGCTGTCCAAGTCGGCAAACGTAGACTAAAATGACAAAAAACAGCGTGCTTGAAAAGAATGGTTTACATGCTTCCGATGTTTCATCTTTGTCTTTGAGAAACGTCAGAGGTGAAAGTGTTCAAATTTTTTTAAAAAAATAAATACCGCGATTGAGGTCACTGACCGCTGTTTTTTTTTTATTTTTTTAATTTTATAAATTTAAATTATTTTTTACTTTCCTATCTAAATATACATCACAATATATTTCATTAATATCTCTCTGTATAATTAAAATAATATTTTATATTTTTTTTATTTAATAATAATTTTTTATAATTTAATATAGAATAAAAGTAAAAGTTATGAGAAATGTAAAGGAAATCGGTGGGAGAATTTTTTATATAATTTAATAATTATAGAGAGTAAAAGTGCTTCTTAATATGTTAGAAATACTGTACAAATCCTATAGAGAAAGTTAAATATATAACTTATGCTGTGAGAATGATTTTATAATTTTTTAACTTTTTTTTTCTTAAATTTAAAAAAATAAATTAACATAGAAAATTTGCTAGTAGTGCTCTTAGTGTTTGTGTATTTTTCTTTTAAAAGATTATTATCATGTTTGTTTGGTAGAATTTTAGTGATAGAATTTATGTTGAATTGTCATCATAAAGAATAATTTAGATTTGATGAGAGAGACAATATAATTTGTAAAAAATATATTTTAAAATTAAATAATTCTATTTTTTTTTTTAAATTACATTATTCTATTATATCAAAGGCACGGTACCTTAATTTCTTCGTTTTTTTTATTCTTAATAAATCAAATACATCTTTCATTAAAAAAAGGTTGACAGTTGTGAGAATCTTATAAAAACCACTAATTAAATTGAATAACAATAGTACTACGCACCAAGTCTAATTACAACATTTCTTCCTGGTCACGTAATTTGACCCAAATTTTCAATTTTATTTTTAAGTAGATCCAACTCATTTATTTGATTCTTTGGCATCTTACAGGGATGTAACTCGGCTTTACACGCAAAGGTGTGCATCCAAAGACGAAAAATAAGTAGAAGAAATTTTATAGTTCGTAATGATTTGTTAATGCATGGCTCTTCGAACAGCAATTGTGTTTTGTACTTAAAAAAATTATAATATTATAGTATTAGGTATAAATCTTATGAATTTATGTTTTCATAGAAAAGTTTAGAATATAAATAACGCATGGCAGTCATTTGCGGTTGACAGCTGCCCTATCTAACATATTACATATCAGCCAGCAGTGGCACCCACTATTTATTCAATAAATTTACTGTTTGGGTCAACACCCTTATTTAGTATTTACATATTGGTCTTTCCGAGTATGGTCAATAAATTGAACTGTTTGGTATCGTCAATTAAGTATTTGATATAAAAGTCATTTTAATTAACTATTTTTAATAATTTATTTCAATCACACTGTAGTTAATTATATAATATTTTATTATTTTTTAAACTTTTAAGTTAAATAATTAATTTTTTATATAATTAATTAATACTTTATTATATTAAAATATTAATAAAATTATTTTAGTAAGTGATTATGTCTCTCCATATATATAGAGAGCACTTTAGAGAGTTACTTAATAAGGCATGATAAAGTTCATTTTGATTCATTCAACAATAATTGGTTCTAATATTTCATTTCACATGGCATTATACATGCATTACAATTGGATTTCTCTATACGCTTGGAACAGATTTTTGATTTAGAGTTAGATAAGTTAAATGAATTGGTAGACGGATACCGACACATGTCGGCATGTGAACCTTAAATGATATTCTATTTTTATTTTCACATTGATTTATTTGAGAGTGGAATTGTGATACATTTGACTACCAATCCAGTTAACTCATTCGATCAAAATTTATTTCTTCTTGTAACATGGAGAGATAAATAAATAGAAAACATTAGAGTTCAGATGTGTCTATTCAATTAAGTATGAAGAGTATACTACTAGTCAAGAACTTAACGATGAAGATGAAATTTAGTCATTCCAGTGGTTAAAAATTAGAGCCGTTCTCTTGGGGCAAAATCAGCCTATATGTGAGTCAAGTAGTAAGACTTACTTAAATCGGTTTTCTCTTATAGAGGCAACTAAACATTGTATGGGTGAAATTTTTGCCCCATTATAGATGATATTAGAGCAATCTAACCTATATCCTGAAAGCTTACCGATCACTCTTATGAATCAGTTTGCATCATCCCCAAAGGATGGGAACTCATAAAAGATATGAGTCAACCTAATAGTTTCGCATCATGTTCACATGTGCTGAAGTATCCATTGTGGAGTACCCAAGGAGTAGTACATAAGTGTAAAAAGGCAATTGCAAGGAATGTATTGGATACTGGTTCTTCCAAGCCCAAGCAATGCAACGAGAGCATTATAAAATCGAGTGAGAAAAGATGTCATGTCCCAAAACATTTGAGACATTTCCTAGTAGAACCCAAATTGTCATTTGTGCTACTTAAGGAGGGATATTATGAAAAGCATAGTTAGTATCCAATAAAAGGCTCCAAGACAGGTTCGTGGGAGAGTATTCGATAGAGCCCATTTGAATTTCAGACGTGTCAATTTAATTAAATGCAGAAAATATGATAATAGTTGTAAATTTAACGATGAAAAAGAAATTTATTCATTTGTACATAAAAAAGTCAAGAACTAAAATTTTCTCCTAACAATTTTAAGACAAAATAAAACTAATTTACATGTATTCCAAACGATAAGAATTAATCTTTTCCTCACAAACTAAGCACCGCACTAGTAAAATTCTCGTCCGGCGAGTTAAGCACACTAAAAATCTTGCCAACCTGGTTAATGTACGAAGTTCCAAGAGATCCTTGCCTAAAAATCAACCACGTACACGCACAAAAATAAGATTTTAGGTTCATGCATTTCTATATGTGCATTTGCGTTACGCCATCTGCAGAGTATAAAAATTTATTCTTACAAAATATTCAAGAATATAGTCCGATTTCTAATACCATGATAAAATGAAATTGACGGATCAAAGAATAATGCTTCATTTTAAGAATACTATGCAAAAATGCCTAGCGCCCTCTATTTCATTCACACATTTTGACCACGTCCAATAATCCTAGCACCGTACTAAAAAACCACTTACCGAAGAGATTAGGGAAAAACATACATTCAGAATAGAACAAAATCGAAACAAACACAACAATACATTATAGTATGTTCAACCCAAAGCCATTGGACATGAAGAAAAAAAAAAGACTAAGCACTTGCCATTAAAAAAAATGGTGAGCGGTTAAGACATCCCCATTATATAATTGGAGCAATTTTATTTCATTTTTGTATTTTCCCTCTCGAAGTATCCCTTTCTCCATTCTTAGATGATTGTACTTTGTACACAATTGGCTGGTATAGAAAATTCAGTGAATTTCCAATGATTTAAAATTCAACCAGAACAAAACCCACAGAAATAGTTAGTTCTAGGAGTTAAAATATTTATCCACTCCTCCAATGAATCCCAACTTTACACCATATCGTTCGTGAAGAATGAGCAAGTCTAAGTCATTGCATCAACACTAATGTCTATTGAGAACAATTAATTCCCAACAGCCGTCTGTACCTGAAAAACCAATTTCCATGATGCTGCTCTCCCTACCTGGCCGGGAAAACTTCCCCAGAAGCCACTCCAACGATGCCATTGTCAACTCACCTCTATGGTTTAGCAAACTTTATCATTATTAAGCTTACTTTGTCGACAGCCGTCCTATAGTACTATATTGGCATATGTTTTAAATAAACATACAATTTCTCAGGGTTCTGGACTTCAATGGACGCCATGGCAAGAACAAGAATGTGAAAAATGCCCTGCCCCAGAAAGCATATGCTGTAAAGGACAACAGAGGCTGCAGAAGCTGGTTTAACTCACTTTTGAAGGAACAAGCACTACTTCAACAGAATCAAAGTTACAAGCAATATTATAAGAAACAAATTAACATTTAAGCCTTAATCTAAAGGGTTCGGGATCGCCACATTATGATAGCAACAGGGCATACTGGATCACCAATGCTGAAAATGAAAAATGGATGCAGGCAATGCATTCCTAACATGGATCTCTTGGTGCGGAGGAAACTAACAAACCTATCAAAAGGATCCTGTAGCAGAAATAGGTGCACATAGAATCAGCTATTTTTAGTCTGCTTGGGAGCCGAGTTCCTATCCAGGCTGCGCCCTAGGACAAGAAGCTGCTTTGACCTTTCAAGAGCGGCAAAGAAAATTGCACCACCAATGCCTATCCAAGCCACTCTTGGTCCAATCCCCTGCAGTAGGAAGTGAAAATGAAAATCAACACGCAACAGCACATTGTCAAGGTTATTATAATTCAGGAAAAGGTTTTCTTTATGTCACTTAATCGTTTTTCCTCTTGAAAGATACCTTCATTTATCCATTCTTGGATGATTTTATAAAATTTGCCAGTATTGAAAATTGAGTAAAATTTTCAATGACTAAAAATTCACCCAAAAAAAAAGACAGAACAAGGAATAGAGGTATCTTTCTTAAGTTTGGTGAAACATGCATTATAATTATTCTATCCACCAAAGAATCCAAACTTTACACCTTATAGTCTTGAAGTCCTGAAGCTTGAACAAGTCTGAGGTTAAGTTTGGCTGGAAATTGAAGATCTAAAATTTGGTTCAGTGTTAAAGAACTGCTGAAATTTTAAGATTGAATTTCTAAATCAGACTTTCAAATTTTAAGACTTGTTTTTTTTACAATTTTGTTATAATATCTTAATTGATGCATTTTACAAATTTATTATTATAAATTTAATAAATAAATAAATACCTATTCTAACAAAAAAAATCTTGAAAACCAAACGCGGCCAAATGATGATAAAATTGGCATTTAGGCTTTTCAAAACCCTTTTCCATTCAAAATATGATTTTCATTGCTCATTTAAGAAGAGGAATCACAGGGAAACGAGCTCAGCTGGTACCTTTTACTGCTTGAAAACCAACAGCAGAAAAACATGGGCAAACAATGATAAAAGTAATAAACATTAAATACCATAAGAAATCAATTAGCATCCCCAATTGACGCCATGAAGGCCCAACCTGCTGCTCTTGGTGAGACTCAAAGACGGCACAAGAGGAACCAATCCAGCAACCTTTGCTGATGCCAATCTTCCTGAAAATCCTCTAGAGCATAATTTCTTGCAGAGGCATCACCGACAAGACCACTTCCTCTCTCATCTCTCCCGTTGCCGCCAGAGAATTTGTCCCAACCTTTGCAGGTACAAGTACAGGTCTTAGGTCCTGACAAAAGTGGAGGGATCTCAAATGCTGGAGTAGATTTTGTAGCAGAAATCAGACATGTTGGCGCACAGGATCTCCAGCTTGAACTCAGGGTCACTGTTGCCTGTTGGACGTGGGAGGGTGGACCAGGATGAGGGCTTTGACAGCGACAATCTAATCCCGTCTTGCTCAGCTGCCTCAACACAGCAGGGATGCATGCTGGTCTGGCTGGTGTATGGGACTGGACTGGCTGTTGACAATGAGGAGGCGTCCAAGATCTCTTGCTTGATCTCAGGGTCACCACCGTACATGGAACAGTGGACCAGCATGAGGGGTTTGACAGTGACAATCCAATCCCATGTCTTGCTCAGCCGCCTTGACACAGCGAGGATGCATGCTGGTCCATCCGGATTTGGTAGGCTGGATTTTGTGTGGAGGTAGATGTGACTGGCTGTTGATGATGAAGAGGCAGGCAGCAGGACCAGGGTTGGGGAAAATCTTTAGGGAATGATAGCGATTGTGGTATATCAATTTTCCATGAGGGCACGTCTGTCTCTCTATCACTTAACAATCCATCATAGCAAACTAGACTCTTTTAAAACTACATGGCTCAGATGAATTAAAACCACTTCAGACTTCCAAACAAAAATCTAATTTATACAAACATCTGACCAAATCAAACTGTTGTCACTTTAGACCCCATTAAGCACTATTAAACGTAACCTAAGTCTAATAGGAGGAGCAAATGAAAACTTGGTGCCACTGAAGTATTGTATCTTAGAAAAATGCAAGAGAGAAATATTTGCCACTATTTCAAATTTCCAGTCACATTTATGAGGTTGCATAATATAGAAAGAAAAGGCCAAACCTTTAAAAGAGCAGGAGCACCTTCTTCTCTTACTATAGTCCTAGCACAGTCAAGAATCCCATTGTACTGGCTCACTGATCCCTGCAAGATTTAAAGCAGAATGCTCGGGGTCAAAACTCTGAACCAAGTTGCTGATCTAATCTTCATCTCATTGAGAGAAAATAATTGTCAGCTGGTGAAGAAGAAGAAGATTATTATACGAACCTGAACCATTAGTCTCGTCTTAATCACATCTAGTGGAGTTGATATAGCTCCAGATATTGCACCTGCAAAATTGAGCAGACTAGGTATAAAAATGTTCATAGCACTATAGCAGTAAAAAACTAAACCATCTGAGTTTGAAATCAATCAGCCTCTGTTGTCCCAGACTCCCATGGATAACAATTAACAAAAAGGCAGTACTATTGAAGTGAGGTATCGGTTTGAACTTATATCATTCCAGAATTAGCATTACACCTAAAAATAAAAATGTAATGAAGCTATAACAGGAAGGAAACTGGCAGTCATGAAGTGTTGAAACCAATTTGTTTCATAAAAAGGGAGTTAGATCTGTAGATAAGAATTAGCATTAGACTTAAAGATGAAAAGGTAAGGAAGCTATAACAGGAAGGAAACTGGCAGCCATGAAGTTCCTAAATTGTTTTTCCCATAAAAAGTCTACATTTACGAAACACCAAAAAGCAGTTAGACATTCAAAGTGTCCGCTCATGTTCAAGAATAAACATCTAATATTTAAATGATGCATTCATATTGACATTAAAAAAACAGGGAAAAAGGATTTTTAAATGTTAGAAGATATTTTTCTAACATATTGGAAGGGATGAGTGTAACGTTAAAAGTAATGGTAATCTAGCTTCTCGGTGGGCAAAATGGGGATCAATCAAGACTTGGAACATTCAGTAAATGTGTCAAAATGTTCCCCTACGACAAAACCATGGCTGGGAATATTTTAGAACTGCATTCAGAATCTCCGATGGCATTTGCAAAAGCAATAATAAATTGAACTTTGTACTCACATAAAATAATCACAGATACATTCACAGTTGTCGAGACAATACATTACCAGAGAAGGCACCAATTACAGCATTCTCTGGGTCGTTCAGTTCCCTTTGTACCTAAGTGCCAAACAGGAAAACCCATTACACAATGCTTAAATAAAGGGACTATTTTTGTTGTCAGATGAATCATTTCCTAACCCTAAGAGATTGTCTTCCCCGACCCCAAGATCAATAAAGGCGATCGCTATTTTTTTTGTCTTTGTCGTTAAAAAATAAAAATAGACAAAGAAAGAAAAGCAAGCTTACCACTAGCTTATACCCTATCTGGAGTTGCTCATAGATACAAAACTGGATGGCGTCAAAAGGTAAATCTCGTAATAAAAGGGATCCATATCCCTGCAATTTAATTCATAAAGTCAAGAAAAGCATTGAGAAGATCATGCAATCTGCATTTGTTGGTAGCTTTAGGGAAAGAAAAGTCAACACTTTAAATAAACAACTCCAAATGAACTATTAGTTCTAAAAACAAAAATAAAATGCAGAAGAGGAGTGGGACGGGGAGAGGGGAGGGAATGTGTCTTCACTCTTCACAAGAAACCTTCCCTCTAGTGTGAGTAGAAGCAAAAAAAAATGTGTCAGGTATAATAAAGCCAGCATTAAGGCTGAAAATTAAGTTTAGAAAGTGGGTATAACATACTGCATAGAGGCCTTTAAAGCCCTCCTTCGCAAGAATAGAAGAAACAGCATTAGGAGCTGAAGCAAATTCCCTGGTCTGCATTCGTTGCTTCACAACCTTGTAATATTAAAACCAGAATCAAATAATGAAACCAAAAGTAAATTAATGTTTTAATAGCAGAAGTAAACTTGACTACCTCAGTTGGCACACGAACGATGGAGGAAACAGCACCAGCAATAGCACCTGCAGTCTGAATATAATCTGATCATGTTTTTAATAAAGAAAAAGGGAATGAAATACAGAGCAAAATAGAACCTAGCATCACATCAAAAAAGAAAATTTCCTGTATATCAACTGGCTAGATGTAGAAATTCAGAAGACAGCAATTTCTAAAACACAGTGCTGGACTAAAATCTAAGCATCTACAATAAAAAATAAATAAAAAGTGTAATAGAGGAAATGCTACAATTTACATGGGATAGGAACTCCTTAATAAGAGCATACTCGCTAAAGCTAAATTATAGCTAAAAAATACAAAAGCAACACACAATGAGCTCTCTATTGCTACAGGATATTTAGCTTTAAATCAAATGTCTTGCCAAATTCGTGAGCCAAATATTATTTTATTATTATCTTTTTTAATTTCCTCCTCTCTCAGCTCTTTCCCTATCTCCCCCTCCCATCTCCCTCACTGCAGCCGCCACTCCCTCCCTCCCACAAACCCCCTCATCGACCATCAAGACGACAATGACACAGTGAGGGCCATGATTGCCAGCTGTTGACAAAAACAGCTTCCCCGGATAGAGCATAGGGCACAAGGACCAAGTCAATGATGTTGGGAAATATTCACCAGCTGAGAGAGGTGGTTGGAATCGAAATCGGGGGTGGTGGCAGAGCCCTAGTACTAATAATACTTCATCATACAAGCGGCGATGGGCAATTCCACTATAGAGTGGTGCCCAAGAGGGTCGAGGGTGGAGAGACTTGCCGGAAATTTGACAGCAGAGGAGTGGCAGTTGAGGGGTGGCTGGTGATGGAGGAGAGAGGGGGAGGGCGAATCCACTAGAGGCGAGAGCTCTGGGGCTTGGGGCATGGATTGGGGGCGGGTTATTGCTAGTACAATTGTGAATGGGGGAGCCGATGAGTTTCTGGACCACGTCTTTGAACTTGTTCTTGTTGATGTTGTATGCCAGCAACAGCTGTGGAGGAGGAAGAGGAGTTGGCGGCAGTGATTGATGGTGGTGGTGGTGACCGAGAGGGAGTCTTCTGGTGGTGGATTTGGAGATATGGTGGGAAATTAATATTTTATTAAAATAATTAAAGATTGTTGAATTTGTTATTTGGAATTATAAAAAGTGACTGGCTAAATTTGTAAAACTGACTTTTTTAACTAAATTTTAGTTAAACTTCGTTAAGCTGGATGTGAATACTTTAAATCATATACAAGCAGAATTGACACAAAATGACATCTTATCATATAATGTACCAAATCTTCTTAGGCATATATGTACAAACGGAGTTATGATTTATGAATGTCAGTGGACACATATCTTAACAAAATTTAGAAAGATTTTTTTATCAGACAAAATTCAGAAAGAATTGTAGTTAAAAACATATGCTTAACTGTTATCCTAAACTACTATAACACACACATTTTTGAAATATCAACAAAGCTTTACTAAATATTACTCATGAAGATGAAGCTCATACATTTGCATAAACATAAAAAGCTTACCAGATGAGCAAAAACACTAAGCTTATCAGGGATGTTTTCTAGCAATTTTTGCTTTGTAGGCTCATATACACCAACAAATATTGCAGAAGCCCTGTGAATATTAAGCGTTTTTTGTCAAACAGTTGCCTCCCTAGAAAATTTAACCATTTAGAAGGGCTAAGGCAAACCATAGAACTATGATAATAATTTAAAAAAGTGTATATATAACTATAACGAGAAAAACCTATTACATTGTTAATATTTGCAGTTTAAGCTAGAGCAGACTGCTTGAATACAAGCTCACAAGGGAAAGGCCATTTTGAAACTACAAATACTCACGGTAAGACACCAACAAGATTTCCAGCCAGTCCAGCATAAAGACCCCTCAGATTAATTTTGCCTCCACAATGAGCAACCTAAACATACAGCAAGAACACAAAATAAAAACCATGAATTATCAGCTTATTAGCTTAATGATTATAAAGTATTCAAAACCGAGCATGATATGCACATGTGAACCCAATGAAAAAAATATACCCAGAATAAGAATTCATGCTACCTAGTATCTCATACAGTTGAAACTAAATAAGTCGTTAAAGTAAGTCTGCAGTTGCATATAATAAATGATAGCTTATGACTTTGAACGATGAGTAATTTATATCATTCCATGAAGACACATAAGAAGTTCATAACATCATAATGAATCCAAATTCTATTGTTCTTTTTATATTTATTTCTTTCAGCGAGTTCAATACAAAGTCTGGCCCAGGTAAACAGAAGTAAAAACAGAAAAACTAACAATAATATTAAAGAGTTAACCTACCTGAAGTCGGGTTTTTATTGTATCAATAGGGTATAAAGCTGCTTCAACAATAACACCAGCAGCAGCTCCAGCTATAGCACCCTCTGCAAAACACATAATAAAGAAAATAGGAAGACCGGAATTTTACGTTTGCCCAAATATTAAAGTTTGATATGCTAGTAAAAAACAATCTAGCAGCAATGTTATAAATCATGGTAAGTTTAACATTTTCTACACACAAACACAAAACCAACAAACCCATAACTCCATAACTAGAGCACGGAACAGGTTGTAGGTTCATTTACGCAGAAGCAAACCAAATCAAGTTACTCTCCTGCTCCTAAATCAAACTGCATTTATGGTTCTGATATATGTTGATAGAAACACTGGTAACTTTTGTTTTATTATCATTTACAAATTTCCAAAGACCAATACAAAAGTGAGGAAATGATCAAGTCATAAATATTTGGAGTCAAGCAAGATATGAGATTGGCACTTAGACCATTTATGTTTCTTATTTATTGCTGAGCTTCAACATTGATCTCGCTTTCTTGGCTATACCAATCACCACTTGAGTGATGCCCTATCGAATAAAAATAACCTATAGCAAGTGGAGGCTCAATTTTTTGTCCTTCACATGCTGAAGTGGAGTATCAACCATTACAATTGCATTCCTATGTTCAAGTTCTCTTTCGCAAACTAGAGATCCAACAAGGAATCTTACCTTTAAAAAATGATGTGTACTTCAACCAATTCTACACATCTCAAAAGTAACATCCAATACATTCATACAATGCCCTCCGAAGTGGACAGTAATCAAAAGGTTTAGTTGAGAATGTCCAAGTGGGTAAATATATCCTTTCCTAAATCTTGAAGGGAAAAAGCCAAAAAAACACAAACCATCTTTAATTATTAGTATAAACTAGAATGTCAACAAAAAATAACTTGAATGGAGGTGATAACAAAAAATATAAAATTGCTAGATTTGGACGTGAAGGATCTGGGTCTTGGACCCCATATTATTGGGGGATCAAGGCTTGTTGGTTTGGTTTTTGCTTATAAACTAGAATATCAAGAGTCTCAAATACAAAAATCAGTCATATCAATGCCTTCCTAAAATTTGGTAGTAATCATATCCCAAAGTTTGTATACGTTGTGAGTATACTGCCAAATCACCTTTAACAAAATCGTTCCAAGTTTTCACAGATTGGGTATCAAAGTTTTTAACAAAAGCGAATCTGATTCCAATTTTCAATCATGTCAACCATTAGACCACCAAAATATACACAAGTTAAACATTGTTCAATTAGCGTACCATACAACGCTTGTGAGAAATCAAATGGTTTGCATTCTCCGGAGATTATTGATGAGGAAAAAAAATTCGACTCCTCTCCAGAACTGACATTGCACATTCCATCCATAATTGCATCTGTAAAATGATATTGTTTTCTCAGGACAAATAATAGCATAACAAAAAAAACACAAAACAAAACAAATACGGCTTGAAACAAATTACAATTTCAGAAAATATAAAATGTGAAAAATGTTTGGTAATGACCATTATCCGGATTTTGGTGAATAACAGCAATTCAACATATTCAATTGTATTGAATTAAAACTTGAAAGTGGTATTAACAATTTTGCATGGACTTTCGCCCTCGATTCGGTGTTACTATATTGTATGTTTGTGTTGGGAATGAATTGATCTAAACTGGAAGGGTTTAGCGTGTGGCAAACACAGCCTACATTAATGTGCTTGCTAGTTGTTACCACTATGAGATGAGAGCTAACATACAGCTGGGTCGCGAGAGAGAGAGAGAGAGAGAGGAGAGAGAGAGAAGAACATTTTACCAGTTGATTGAGTCGTTGATGAACTTGTCGCTTTTGTCGAGGCTGTTCGATTATCCATACCGTAAACGTGTGCGGACACACACACAGGGAGAGAGGGAGAGGGACAGGGACTGGGACTGGGACCGGGACCCGGACCGGACCGACTGCGCGTCGATACCACGTTTGGCTGTTATTATTGAAGCACATTTGAAAATTAATTAGAGCAAGAATCTACCTTATTTTTATATTTAAATAACACTTATAATTATGTATAAATATTTGTGCAATCGGTTCGCGGTATCGTTGTGAAACTGTGAAAAATTGAACGGTTATGATCTTTTTTTTCTTTTCTCTCTCTCCCGTTGAATTAGTAAGCTACTATGTCATCACGGTTACCCAATAATTATCCAATCCCGATTGTATGTAACATTGCTCTATAATTATTTCATAATTTTAACTCCAATCCTATTTTTTATATTAATTAAAATAATAATTATTTTATTTTATTTTATTTTAACTTTTTTTTAATCATTCTATATTAATATATGTAAAAGAATAAAAAGTGCAGAGATAAAAAATAATATAATATTAAATAAAGAGTTACTTTATTACTATTCAAAAATAAAGAATGAATTTTGTATTTTTTACATGTAGAGAGTAAAAAAATAATATAATATTATGTGATTTTCTATTTGTAAATAATAAAGAACCTTTTTGGAATTACTCTTAAATAGTTAACTAGGGTGGACATACGTTATGATTGTCACACAACTTAATATCCTACTGGAGGTCTTTCTTTATTAATGTATGATTTTATTCGTATTATATTGGTTATATTCATTTTATCCTAAATATGGATCTGTAGAGTGTTGTATTGAGTTAAACACGAGTTATGACATAATAACCGATTCATCTGATATTAAATGAAATGTTTCATATTGTTATGCTCACTTGGGAAATATATGATTACCTTGTATGTATTTGTACATGATTGTTTGAAATAACACTCGTGGTGTAATATCATCTGATCCTTGTAGGCAAGGAAAGCCATGTTCCTAGTTTCAAATCTCCTGAAATTTAGAGGCGTAACAATACTCTTCTATGATATGATGCACAAAGGGGTAGAAGTATATGTAAATGACATAATTGATAAACTACAAAGAAATAAAAACCATGTGGAGGTGCTTCATAAGCTCTTTGATAGATTATGTAAGTATCAACTCACGCTAAAGCTGGCAAAATGTACCTTCAAAGCTACATCAAGCAAGATGTTAGGGTTTTTTGTTAGTTAAAGAGGATGGAGATTGATCTTGACAAGATCTGAACTATCTAGGACATTATGGCAGCAAGGACTAATAAGGAAGTTTGGGGCTTAATCATGCAACTAAGGTATATCGCCTAGTTTATTTCATAACTAACTATAATTCGTAAATCTAGCTTCAAAGTACTTTAAAAGAACAGTCTTGTAGTTTGGAATGATAACTATTTGGAGGGTTTCAATAAAATTAAACATTATTTGTTGGAGAAGTACACTCTGTTGGAGAAGATTTGTTGTGCTCTCGCTTGGACGACACATAGGTTAAGGCAATATACACTTTACCATACTACTTGGCTGATCTCAATATATGATCTACTCGTATATTTATTAAAGAATCCATCAATAACTAAAAGGATTTTTAAATGACAACTATTTTTCTCATAATATGATATCGTTTATATGCATCAAAAGGTCGTCAAAGGAATCGTCATAGTAAATTATTTAGTGGATCAGAACTTGAAAGATTACAAGCCCATGACCTCTAATTTTCCTGAAGATTCCATAAATACTATTAATGAAGCTTCTAGTTTATCTAATCACGATATTAGGGTTTTTGTAATATCCTCAACTACTCAAAATTTTTCAATGGTGGCCAAATTAATCTTCTCTTAATACAGCAGAGTACAAAGCTTGTGTGATAGGACTTCAAGAAGTAATAGATAAGAAAATCAAGCAGCTCCAAGTTTTCAAGGATTCACCCTAGCTTATCGGGACAAAATAAATGGGAAACCTGGAACCATAAGTTGTTCCCTTATCAGAAGAAGATGTGTAATGTAACGCCCCTAAATCTGAACTTCCAGACCAAGTGCGTTAGACAAATAAGATATTACAATTATATAAATAGTAATCTATTACTCAACATAAATTCGATGGTTTATTTATTACATCAAGACTCATCACAAGATCTCTAAGGTTTAGCGTTTAGAGACTAGGTGTTGATAACCCATTATAGTTTTACATGACATATAAATACTATATGCATAATCTTCTTATGATTTTATTCCAAGCATTCTGGACACCATTATCCTAGCATCCTTGCTTTCTCCTAGTTCCCTGGGGTTGGAAACAAAACATGAAAGGAAATTAGCTCAAATAGCCCAGTAAGGTTAAAAGTAAGGAATAATATATGGAGAATAATCAACTCATGGAAATATAAGAATATCTACTCATCTAGGTTCACCACCTAGATATCTTGCATAACTTGTTATCAACTAGATTGACACTCTCCAGTGATGTTCTTTACCCAATGCATTGGAGGTCTTTCTGGAACCACCCATAAACATATTGCCAAACATAAAACATATCTTCATAAATTTTCAAACAATCACATCAATGGTAAATTTCAACGTAAAGGAAGGTCTTGCAATAATAGCCTCGATAAGTAAAAAGGTTATTCATCATTCAATAAATTAGATTACCAAATTCCCAAGAAGTGCCAAAGAAAGTTAATTCTTCTTAAAATAATATTATGAGGAAAAATCTTGAGATAGAAATATAGAGAAGAAATAGGAAATGAATTTCCACGTCGGAGATCGTGGTAAGGAAAGGGAGAAGGAATCCTTACAATCTTTTTGTCTTCCGCGTTTATAAACCTTGAAATAAAATTTAAAAGTTAATATTTTAGTTTTAATAATAATAGTATATTCATAAATAATATATTGAGAGACATATATAAGTATATTATGGTGGAAAAACTTCTCATGATAATAATAATAATCTATATGTATACATATACATATATAATATACGTATATAATATACATATATATATTGAGGGGCAAAGCCATTCATAATATATATATGTATGAAGAGACTTAGCCTTCCATGAAATAATAATAATCTATATATACACATATACGCATTATATACATATATATATTGAGGGGCAAAACCATCCATAATATACATATGTATGAGGAGGCCTAGCCTTCCATGGAATAATAATAATCTATATATACACATATACGTATCATATACATATATATATTGAGGGATAAAGCCATCCATAATATATATATATATATATGTATGAGGAGGCTTAGCCTTCCAAGAACATGATTAATATATGCTTGAAATATTTACCTTTTGGAACTTTCAACAAGTGAGAGGAAGATTGAGAGAAGAGAAGGCTTGGAGGGCTATTGCGGTGTTAATAGAACTTTTTGGGAAGTATTTGGAGGAGAATTTTGTGGCTTAATTGAATGGAAAGAGTACTTGAGAAGGGAAGTAAGGCATGCTATTTATAGGTAAGGTGGTGGGTATAATAGTGTGAAAAATAGTGTACGAATTTGACTTTGGCATTAAATTAAATTATTTAAAATATATATAATACTTTATTTTCCTCATATTATGTCTTATTAAAAACGTGGTTATCTCCTCCTACCATTTAAAAATTTTTTAAGACTTTTAAACCTAGAAGGTTCCTTTGGCATCAAAAGTCCACATTGGTATACTCCCTACTAATTCAATTATAACGTTTTTAATTTTGTTGTTTTTGACAAATGGCCAATTTTATTGCATTACTAACTCAAATATCTACAAGTGGGTACCAATTTTATAATTTTTACATATGTATAACAAAAGTTATTGAATTTTAAAGTCATACTAAAATATTTACCCGTTCATACTGAACCTATGTGTAGTATTTTAATTTCTGGAATTGATTGGCTTCATATTAAATTCTAAAATTTCTACACGTTTTAGCTAAGTCATAAATGAACAAATGGGCTTTAGTTTCATGTCAATTGGATCTGTATAATTCAAGTTATGGATTTTTGAATGGGACTTCCAGAATCTGCCTCATTCAAATTTTTGGGCCTTACTTATGTTTTATACTTTTGGTAAAGTTAAGGCTTGTAATACTTACTTACCCATAGTAATTTAGTTTAAGAAACTAAATGACATAATATATAGCATCTAAACTTTTTATGACGTATAAGAAATTATTTTATTTTTATAACGTATTTAATATTAACGCGGATAAAATAATATAACTGCGTAATCAATAAACAATAAAGTAAGATAACATTATAGCATAAAATATTATAAACCTAAACATAAACATTAATATCATATTTTATGGTCTTCGTAAAATTTCTTAAATTGTATTAGCTTATGTGCGTAGGACGTGTTGTGCTTCAGCAGTAGAGTTGCACAACCCTTCGGCTAACATTGCATGGTTGTCGCACAAATAACCTCAAACTTCTCCCTGTGTCTCATCGCATTATATTGTAGCCATTGGACACAAGCATTTAGCTCATCTACAGCAAAGCATAGCTTTATAACTTCAAGTCGTATTGCTCGTCGATCTTCATCTCGTACACTATTCTCGGATGGCGGTACTTGAGAGCTTGATACCATAACCTCTTATTATTCTTCTTCTTACTTCTATACTCTCTTATAAATAAAATCTCATACTCATACCTATTTATAACAATTCAAATGGATACTATTCATAACGGCTAGTTACTAGTCACATGTTATTTAAATGACTATATTGGGTACTTATTTTTATCGTGATAATATCTAAAATATTCTTTCTAATTATTTTTAATAATGGCATTATTATTATTACTATTTAAGGAAGAGCTTAAATTTTTTTTTTTGCGGGTCTTACATGTAAAATGGTTAAACTATTCGAGGAGATTATGTTTGAACACATGTTATAGAACCATAATCAAATTCCTGATGCCCTAATAACTCTAACATCTCTTATCTAGTAGACACAAAGTTGGAGTGCAATCTTTTGACATTTTGTATACAATACATGCTAGATTACAACATAACTAAAGGGAAGATACTAAAAGAAGTCATGGTTTCATGATATTAAGCAATATCTACTCAAACGAGAATATCTTATAAAAGTCTCAGAATTAGAAAAGAGAAATATATAACCAGTAGCCACAAATTATGTTATTAATGTATCAATCTTATACAAGCACAGTTATAACATGATCTTACCATAATGTGTTTGGATTCTTAATGAGGTTCATGAAGGCGATTATGGGTCACATGCAAATGTACATGCTTTATCTAGGCAAGTTATGAACATAAACTATTACTGGATCCCTATGGAAAATGATTACATAAAGTATGTAAGTGTTTCAAATTTTAGATTTATGGTAACCATATTCAGGTACCTTTGTCCTAGTTACATGTAATGACGTTTTCTTTTGCCATTCTTTTTGTGGGGGGCATGGATGTCTCTGGACATAATCATCAAAGACCTCTAACGATCATCGATGTATCTTTGTAACGATTGACTACTTTACCAAATAGGTAGAAACAACTTACTACACCCACATTATATAGTTAATGTTGTTTAAATTCGTTTGGAACAACATTATTTGTCGTTACAGGCTTCTAAAATAAATCATAACCGATAATGGAACCAATTTAAATAGTCCGATGATGGATAAAAAATTTAAAATTCAACATCGATACCATGTTCAGATTTGTATAATCTTAAGTTTGTATGATTATGATTATGATATGATATCCTATCCTCATTTGTTTTAATTTTGGATTTTTATAAAAAGGATACTTAAAAATTTTAAATAAATTTGGTAGCTACCCTAAGATTTTATCTAACGTTTCTTTTCTTTTTTTCTCTTTAAAAATGGAAAAACCAAAACTCACTTTTTATATAAAATTTAAATAAAATTAAAATGCTCAAGAGATGAGAGTTAAGCAATTGATGTTTATACCTTAATTGCTTGAGTTCAAATTAAATGTGACAAGTTTCTTTATTTTATTTTTCCTTTTCATATTTAAGTTAAGATTTAATCCCTTTTTGCCACAAGGGATTTTTGTCACATATTCTTTTAATCGAAAATTAAAAAATACCTCTTAATGTAATAAAATAATAATAAAAAAAACAAGTAACATCAATCGACCTCGTGTCGCGAGCCCTAGTACATATAACATTAATCATATTTTCATATAGTAATATAAATAGTCATATTAAATTATTATAAAATAAATAAATTTAATTTTTGTATATATATAACTTACAAGACAAATAATATATAATTTCTATTTAAATATCAATATTAAATATTTTAAAATTAAATGATTTTAATTAATTTTCATTATATTTGAAAAAATAAACAAGAAAAATAAATTCTAGTTGAATTATAATCACAAGATGAATGATAATATATATGTGAAAAAATTATATATTTTTTATTAGTGTGTGAATAAAATTAAAAATATTTCACATGTTTTAATTGAATATTTAATGAATTATATTAAATATTATTTTATGTTAATAACCATCAAATACGATAAAAGGAAAATTTATAAATAATAAAAGGATTTACAATAGATTCTCTATTTTTTTTTGTTAGTTTTAAGAGTTAGTTTAATAAAAATACTTAAAAATTACACTTTTCTAACTCTCTATTATAACTAAAATTATAACAAAATAAATATTAACCTTTTAAATTTAACTCAATACTATTCATTTTATATTTACTAAAAAACTATATTTTTTATCAATATATTTACTTTTTTATATTTTCTCTCCACATATTTATTTTTTCATTTAAAAGAATAAATAAATATTTTAAAACTAATATTTTAATTAATAATTAATTAAAATAGAAATACTAAAAAGAGTACTTGTTAAAATAAAAAAAATAGTTATTTTAAATAGTTAAATTTAAATAAGTTAGAATATTTCCAACCTATCAGCTATAGCAAAAGCCAAGATATATTTAGCTAAAAGCTCCTCTCCAACGCTTGGAGGGGTAACCCTTTCCTTTATGGTCGTCTCCTCCCCACAGCCCCCATTCTCGGGCATATCCCATTGCGCCCCCCCCCCCAATATCTCCCCACAGTCAACCAGCTCGCCCCTCCCTATAGCCCTCTACTTTTTAGGTCTGCTTGTGCACAAATCTGTTGCCCTACATCACACCCTTCCCTCCATTCCTCCCACAACAATGGGGGTGCCCTCCTCACTCTCTCCCTTCTCCAGCTGCAGCAACACCTTCCCATGTTGCTGCCCGTGGCACAGATCTGTTTGTCTAGCTTGTTTTAGTAGGATAGTTTATAAAAAATAAAAATTAAGTAAAAATATAAATAATATAATATTAAAATTTTATCAGTTAAAATGGGATAATTTGAATAGAATTAAAGTTGATATGGATTAATAAAATAATTTAATTTGGGACACTGATAAAGCTATATATTTAAAAAAAAAAGAGTGTGAATCATAACCTTCCACGTAACCACGTTACCAGTGTCACTGTAATCAGCTCCAAACCGCAGAAACCAACGATGTCCAGTCCGACACTACGAGTTAGAATTTCTCCCCATAAATCTGTGAACATACGAATTGACATCGCCATTAGAGCCTTCACAATGTTTCTTCTCAAAGTACGTTCACAGTGTTTTGTCTTTCCGTTGCTTTAAATTTTCTTTTGTTTCGTTTTCACTGTCTGATTTTGTTTTTATTTTGAATTGGCTTATTGCAGGCTTGGCGATCCACGGCTTTTGGTGTTTATGGATACATGAATTTCACAAAATCCGCTTTCATGTGAGTCTAATTTGATTGATATTCTTAATATAAACACTCGTTGATCTTCGATTCATGTTTTTTTTCCCTATAGAGAACATTCGAAACGTTTCAAACCAGAAGACATGGAAGCGAATATTGAAGGAAAAAATTGCGTTATCACGGGGGCGAATTCTGGCATTGGTTACGCCACTGCTCACAATCTCGCTTCTCGGTAGCAATTCTCCTGCTTTTTCTTTTTTCCTGTAAATTAATTTGAAAACTTGAATTTTATTGAATCTATAAATTTATTCTCGATGATCTCAAATGGAACGGCCGAGCTGCTCATACACCTCACCTTGAAAGTTATCATTTTCACTCACACACACACACACACACACACACTCACTCACTCACGACACCCACATATCTATATGGTCTTATATTCTTTATTTTATTTAAAACATGTTTTAGTGGTGCAAATGTGTATCTGGTATGTCGTAATAAGGAGAGGGGAGAAGCTGCTCTTTCAGAAATCCAGTCTGCTACGGGCAACCAAAATGTTTACTTGAAGGTAATTGGTTCTTGAAGATCTTTAATGTATCATCTTATCAAAGCCCATCATTACATTTTAAAAAAAAAAATTGTTGATGCCCCTTGAGTATATATCGTCTGGTGAGTTGTGTACTTATGTTTGTTCCTTTGTTGCCCGGGCATACCCTTCTTGTCAAAATAAATAAATAAATAAATGAAATGCTGCTGCCATGTATCTAAGCTATCGTCATCTATCAACCCATATTTATGCATTTTTTCATTAACATTAAATAACTTATAAAGGGCACCTTTCAGGTCTGTGATCTTTCATCTATCAGTGAGATCAAGTCCTTTGCATCCAAGTTTTCTTCACAGGACACCCCGGTCCATGTTCTGGTAAAGATTTCCCTTCGAAAGTGTAAGCTGATAGCTTTATAGGACCTGAATAGCGTCTTCACAATCACAGCTGAAAGTCTTGCCTACTATTTGATACAATAAAGTAAACCCCCACTCTTCAGTTGTATTGAGGAACAGGAATGGAAATGAGAATGGGAATATAAATGCATAGAATCCATTGAAAAACACCTGTGACTTTCATGTTCTTCATTTTCGTTTTAATTTATGTCCCATATCTCAAATTAGTTCCTATACTATTTTCTTGCTTTTCACTTCACTCCATCCTTGTTTAATGAGAATCTGGCTTCTCTATGCAACTGCTAATTTTCGTCATCTTGACAAATTTCTACTGGTTATTTATAATAGACAGCTTGTCTGCCCTTCAGGTTAACAATGCTGGATTGTTGGAGCATAATCGAATGTTGACACCTGAAGGGTGCATCCTCATGCTATAATTATATTAACTCCAATTATCCTCATTTGGAGCCATAGTGAATACTCTTCTTTTCTTTTCTTTTCTTTTTTCCAATATGACAATACTTGTTTCCCAGCAAAAATATTAACTACATTTTTTTCTTCACGCTTGCTTTCTTTTTTATAAGCCAGGTTGGAGTTGAGTTTTGCTGTAAATGTACTAGGAACCTATTTAATGACAGAACAGATGTTACCATTACTAGAAAAAGCTGTGCCAGATGCTCGGGTTATCACTGTTTCTTCAGGTGGAATGTACACAGCTCCCTTAACCAATGATTTACAGGCAAGTGATTCAGTAAGCCTCTTGTTAATTGCTTCTATTTAACCACCGTGGTTATAGATTTCTGATTAGCTTTCCATGTTGCAGTTTAGTGATGGAAACTTTGATGGGGTCTTGCAATATTCCCGGAACAAGCGGATTCAGGTTATTAGAATTGACATATGCCCTTTCTCTGGAGAAAATCTGTTATTTGTGTTAGTTATGTATACGGAGTAGCTACCATGTTTGGTGGTGGTTAATGGTGATTTTAAAATAACCCTTAAATATCAATTGTCAAATAATTAGATACTTAAATAAAGATCTTATAGTGCATTTTTTTAGTGAAATATAATATTTAAAGCTGATGCCACATGATAAATGACTACTCTATTTGGTTATATTTCACCCGACAAACCAGTGGTAGGCTGGCTGTTTCCACATGATAAATGAGTACTCTATTTGGTTTTCATTTGCTAAGGTTAAAGTCATCTATCCTTAAACAGTCCTTTCTCCTTTTGGGTATATTATATAGTATTATATTCCTCAGCATGCTTGAATGATTAAACTCTTAACTTTGAAATTGGCCTCAAACATTGATTGGCTTTCTAGCCAACATTAATTTGGATTTCTATAAAGTTTTGGATTCTATTGGCATGGATTGCCTGGCGTCTTTTGTTTGTTTTTAGTTTACCACCACAAGATAGGAGGTTTGTCCATAAAATGCATATGAACCGAATAGTGGTAGGAAAGTATCCTATGCTAATAGCTTTGCTTTTTCTCAGGTGGCACTGACAGAGAAATGGGCTGAAATGTATAAGAACAAGGGGGTGGGATTCTATTCAATGCATCCAGGTTGGGCCGATACGCCTGGGGTTTCCAAGAGTTTGCCTGGTTTCTCTAAATCGTAAGAAACCGAACCTTTTCATATTCCAATTATTTGTATTTTCTTGAACCCACAGTTTTTCCTCTACTCCTTAGTGATTATAAGACTTTGCCAGGTTGTCGGGAAAGCTAAGAACAAGCGAGGAAGGGGCGGACACAATTATCTGGTTAGCAATGCAGCCAAAAGAGAAGCTGGCATCAGGTGGCTTCTATTTTGATAGAGCCAAGGCACCAAAACATTTGAAATTTGCAGCAACCAGCAGCTCTCATGCAGGAATTGACTCCATTGTTGATAGCCTACGGTCATTGTCCACTCTCCCATTATGATACATTTGAACGAAGATGATACTCTGTCTTGTTCATAGGACTCGGGTTGCTTTCTGTATTTCAGAGCCGGCTTTTTGAAATGAGGTGTTCAGATGAACTTGTATAATCTTTTCAGCACTACATCATAGGACTTGGGTTAGTTGGTTTCTGTATTTCAAGGCTGTCTTTTTGGTGCTCATGTCTCGTTTGTGCATAGGCGAACTTGGTTAATTGGTTTCTGTTCAGGCTTTTTGGAGTAAAAAGTATTATTAATATTTTTGATGTAGTCACAAAATAAACCACGTGAAGACGATACCAAAATGTACGATCATTTTATGCGACGGAGGGGAAAAAAAGGTCAATTGCACCAGCCGGGAATCGAACCCGGGTCTGTACCGTGGCAGGGTACTATTCTACCACTAGACCACTGGTGCCACGTGCTGAAGCAAATGCTATATTATATTTATAACATATGATTGAAAAGTTGTAAATCAAAATATATAAATAACTTATATATTAGACGCACCACTAAAAATGAAAATAAAATAAGTGCTTTATAAAATCTATAGGAATAATTTTTATAAATAAGTGATTTTATTTTAGGATATAAATAGTATATTATTTTATGTATTATATTTTCTAATATCTCCATATAAAAGGATATTCTATTTATCCTTATATATTTATTTTTTATCTCTATTTTTATTTTTACTAATCATCTTTCGTTTATGTTGAAGGAGAAATTAGGGCCCTAACATGAAAAAAGGAAAAAAAGAAAAGAAACATAATATGTTCATAAGACAATTAAGATAAGGCAAGACATTGAGAAGAGGTAAATTAATATTTTATAAATTTTCTTCTTCTTAAAATGCATCACATAATTTAGAAGTTATAATTTAAAATATGTATAATATCTCGTTTTAAGTCCTTTCTGATGGGCTAAATGATGATATTTCCACAAAACCAATCAAATAAGCATTAATTTGATGTTACTTACTAATTATATTATATCATTCGAACTACTATTTAGACACTTTATGTAACTTCTTTTATTGGGTACATTCTTTAGATTTTCTTTGTTTTAGGGTTACAATTTGAATTGATTATAAGCACACACACATCAAATATATGACTTATTCCACTAATGGTAACCTTTTTTTTCTCTCTTTAGACTGCTTTGTATCTATTCTTTCTGTTGCTTGACATTTCTTTGTCTATGCCTAGTGTCTTTTTCTTTTTCTTCTCCTTTTTAAGCACCAAAAACTCTGTAAACTCTTAAGAAGTTTCTCAATAGTGTAATTGTCTATTTTTTTTTAGTAATATCCACAAATAGCCAATCACCACCTATCATGTTTTTGCATATGGATGACTTATAAAGAGATGGTTGTGTTCTTATATGTGGTTGACTTGTAGTCGTATTCCACATATGGCTGGTTAAGAGATAATTATTTCATATTGATTGGTAAGAGATGAGTGGCTGTATTATTGTACATGATGTTAATTGACTAATATCTTAGGATGACTTTATTTGTTTTGTATTATGATGTGTTTCTTTATTTAGTAGTCTAGGATACTATACTAGCACATACATACACCGAGTATGTAATTCTAGGTTTTGGTGTAAATGTAGGGTAGTATAGATTGTAGGTTACCTACTATGATTGTTCTTCAAAGCATTTTGAGGAGCTTCGAAGTCATTTCATTGCCAAAGTTTCTTATATGCTTTCAAAGTCTTCTAATTTTCTATGAATATGCCTTTAAAATCCCACCAGAAAAGATCCTCTTATATGCTTTTAAAGTGCCTTTAAAGTCATGTAAAGTCATTTCATTGCCAAATGCCTTATATGCTTTTAAAGTCTTCTAATTTTCTAATTTTTATTAAAAGATCCTCTTGAAATTTTGCAAAAGTCTAATGATGCCTCAAAGCCATCTGATTTTCATTAAAGATCTTCTAAAGCTTTGCATGAGTCATCTTTATTTAAAGGCATGCAAAGTCCTCTTGTGTCACTAAGGTTCTTTAATTTTCATTAAAAGGTCTTCTGCAACTTTGCAAGACCCTCCAATGCGGCAAAGTCTACTGATTTTTATTAAAAAGTGTCTAAAGCTTTGCAACAGTCCACTGATTTTTAATAAATAAACATTCAAAAGCCTTTTGATTTGTTGGCATGATAGCAAGCCTTTGAAATGTTTTGCTAATGAATTGTGCTCTGAAAACTTCCTTCAGATAAATTTGAAATGAAGCAAACAGTTCAGATTTTACTCTCTTTCTTCATAAGATCATAGTACATATTTTCAATGCAAGTCCTGAAATTAACAGATAAAATGGAATGTGATATTCAAAGGACATTGCAAAACAAAAAATGGACTGGCCATTCTGGGTACGAATTTTACACTATGATAGATGTACAGAGACTGGACAATGCTATGCCACTATTGGATTTACAAACTAACCGCTATATACAACAACATCAGTATGGATTAATAGAAGAGAAGTCAATGAAATCAAATGGATTAAATAACATCAGTACTGCAAGTTCTATAGTTCTCAGTATCTTCGGCTCCTCCATGGATTGGCGTTGGCTCCCTGTAAGACTCCAAATCCAACCAATTCTGAATCATCAACAATGTTATTCACACACACACACACACACACACACACACACACACAGAGACGTTGGCTTATAATCATTTTTTCGAATTTTTTTAGTAAGTAGGATTTTCACTTTTCACCAGAGCAAAATTTTTTGAAGAGAAGTCAAAAGAGCTTATTCAAGCGTCACGCATGAAGACTCTCACCTCTCCCAATCTTAGGCCACTCATGCCAACATGAATGCTCCTATATCAGCACCAAATTCCTCATTTTCAATTTCAGCATCCGTGAAGGTAAGTGCCCGCTGCAGCTTTCTGGAACAGAACACCTCAACCACAGCCATATATGTGGCACTCACAGGTCGATGATCGGACAGCTTAAGCTCAGTCCTCCCATAACTGAGTAACTTCATTCCAGTCCCATATGAAAGGATACGATCACACCTGAGGAGTAGATATACATCAGCCAACAAATCCTACGGTGGCAAGTCAGCAACTACTGTGCACAAACAATAGCTGAAGCTTGTCTCCATATATACAGTGAATTTTAAAAAACACTGATTAATCTTTCAATTATGGTTTTGACACCTGTTTTAACATTTAACATGACATCGTTGGCAGTGTCCCCGCAGGAATAATTTGTTTTAGGTTCAAAAATATTTTGTTCTTAAATGATCATTTTGATCAGGAAGGATGGAAAACATTTTGCAGGGCAAAATCACTAACAGATCTTAAGTGAAGAATCACTCATCAGCGTTGCCAATCCTATCCACTAAGAGGTAGTAGGTGCATATATTATTGTCCGGCTGGATGACATAAAGAGAAACAAAAGTCTAAGCCAGAATAGCATAAAATCTACACTACTAGACAAATGAAAACATTGACACATAACAAGGAAAGCGAAAGAAAATTTATAATTTTACAAAAAATGAATAAATTTGTGACCATAGATGGGTATGTATTCATTTATATTGCTCTATTGAAAGGTTTAATTGCAGGTAAAAAACTTTTGTTTAATGAAGTTTCGTGACATCAAAAGATACAGTAATTTTAATTACTATTTATTATAGTTAGCTTGTGCATAAATGCTTTCATGGTATCAAAGCCTGATCCTTGAAAAGCTTTGAGAGAGTAAGAATTAAGAGTGAGTCACACCCAAACAAGATTCAAACACCTTCAATCTCGATAATGGAATCTGGTTTTAGATTCATAACAAAGACACCAACTTTTAATGGCCATAACTTTTCACTTCAAAATGAAGACTTATTTGATGTAGTAGCTTAAAAAAAGCAAGCAACTTGGAATGCAAACAGGACTTATTTTTCTTTTTAATTAATTCCTTTTAATTGCTAAGTTAAGAGTTTCCATTTACTATTAGGTTATTAATTCCTTTTGTGAGAATTTTTTTTATGTAATCTTTTATGAAGCTATAAATAGGTTTCAAAATTATTGTAATGATATATATAAATTTTATTCTCAGTTTTTTAAACTTATAGATTAATTTCATCAATTTATTCTTTTGGTTTGATTGGATTAACAATTTGTTTGGGAGATTCGATCGTTGTTATTAATTTTTTGTAGCTTTCGTGTTGCGTCAGTTGGTATCAGAATAAGGCTTTTCCTGTGGTGATGTCGCTAACTTTGTGCATTGGAGGTGATTATGTACCTGACGACGTTTAAGAGGTGGACGTCCAAGGAGCCGATCAATGGGTCTCAAGGGCGGAGTTTGATGTTGTAGGTCAAGAGAATATGATGTGTAAAATGGCATCTTGAAGATCTGATCGAGCATGTCAACTCGTTAAAATGTCGTGGTGGCAGAGTGCTTGGCAAGAAGCAGCCAAGAGTAGGGAGAGTTCATAAATATGCCAACCAATTGAATTCTGATGATGATTTGATTGAGCGTGCTCGCCTGAAGGCAAGAGACAAATTAATCGACCCAAACCCTAGATGTGAGGCTGCAATTAGAGTACATCAATTATCAGAGGATGATTCATTAGAAGAGGAAAAGTATATTGTATGACGCACGACTACTGCCGATGAAGAATCGAGGCAGAGGATACCGAAGGAATTATTATGATCATAGAGATGCAATCGACTATCAGTTGAAGGTGGATATTCCATCCTTCAATGGTAGTCTTGATATTAAAGACTGCTCATATGATCATATGATTCATTTGTGGTTTTATGAAGACTGCTTTAAATTTTATTAATGATTTCAAAAAAAAATTGTTAGATCTATTTTCTAAAATATAAATATGAGGTATTGGATGCTTTCATCAAGTTTAAAGTCTTGGTTGAAAATGAGTGTGGTTTGTTTATAAAAACAATTAGGTTTGATAATGGAGCTAAGTAAACTTCTCAAAGATTTCAGCAGTTTTTGTAGCAACATGAAATTCATCATCAACTCACAATTTCATACACAACCCAACAAAATGGTGCAGGTGAAAGAAAAAAACAGATCTATCTTGAATATGGCTAGGTGTTTCTTGTTTGAGAATAACTTTCTCAGAATTTTTAAGCTGAAGTAGTTTATACTGTTATGGATTTGCAAAAGCTGCTCAAAACAAAACTCCATTTGTTACAAAAGCTGCTCAAAAGCTGCTTACAAAAGCTGCTCAAAAGCTGGACGGACTGCTTACAAAAGCTGCTCAAAACAAAACTCCATTTGAAGCTTGGTCTAGGAATAAACATACTGTAGATCATTTGAAAGTTTTCTGTTGCACTTTTTATGTCTTTATACCATATGAAAAGATAGGAAAGTTGGATGAAAAGGCAAATTCTTGTGTTTTATTGATTATAGCCTACATTCTAAAGGTTATAAAGTTTTTAACCTTCAGACTAAAAAGGTTGATGTTTGCAAAAGTGTTAAGTTTAATGAAGGTGCAACATGGGATTGGGAAAAATCCCAAGTTAGAAACTCATCAGGTTGTTAGATCAGATCAGGTTGTTACATTGGATGATAGACTAGAATTCGAAGTAGATTGAACAGTGTATTTACTTAAAAGGGCTTTGTATGGGCTTAAACAAGCTCCCAGAGCTTGGAACTGCAAAATTGATATCACTTGCTGAGTCTTGGTTTCAAGAAGAGGCTAATGTTTATGTGAAAAAGAATAATGGAGTATTTGTATAGTTTTATATATGTTGGATGATTTTACTAGTCACAGAAAATAAAAATTTGCTGTGAATCAACTCAAGATTGACATGTTGTAAATTTTTGACATGAATGATCTGGGTAAAATGACATTTTCTTGGTATGGAGATTGATCAGTCCAAACACTTTTATTTGCCAAAAAAAAAAATTACACGGGTGAGATTTTAAGCAAATTTGCTATGTCAAATTGTAGGGAAATTAGTACTGTGTCAGGAGTTAAATATCAGGTTTTTGATGGTTCAACAAATGCAGATGGAGGGGTATATAGAAGTATGGTTGGAAGTCTTTTATATTTATTTGCTACCAAGCCTAATATAATGCATATTGTTAGTTCGATGTCAAGATTTTTATGCATTTACCTACTGAAGTTCATCAATGGTGTTAAAAGAATATTCGCAACTAATGCTTTTGGTATTTTCTATCCTAGAGCTGAGAAAATGAAGCTACTTTATTTTTGTAAAAGTGATTGGGCAGGGTCCAAGGATGATATGAGAAACCCCACCGGTTTTTGTTTTACACTTGGGTCAGGTGTCATAAGCTGCAATTGTTGTGGAACAGGCTGTTCGGTTAAGAAAATTTTTGGTTGATGTTTATCATGCTCAAACCAATCCTACTGAAATATTGTGTGACAACAAAGCTGCAGTTGTCATTGCTAAAAACTAGTCTTTCATGGAAAGATAAAACATTTTAAATTGAAATATCATATTGTTAGAGTTTCAGAAAATGATGACGACATTGTTATGGTACATTGCTCCTCTGAAGAGAAAGTTTCTAATGTTTTCACTAAGGGGTTATAGATTACCAGATTTGAAACTCTTAAAAGACAAGTTTGATGTTCATAGATTAGATACCAAGGAGAAGTGTTTTATGAAGATCAGAGTCATCAGAAGCTGCACTAGTTTCAGTTACTGTTTATTGTATTTAGTTCGACGTTTTGTTTCAGTAGCTTTAGTAACTTCTATAGGGGACTAAATTTAAGCTACATATAGTTGGTAAACTATTCTCTCTTAAGAAGTGTTCTACTTTTTTATTTTATTTTTTCCTTCTCCCCTTTTCCCCTCCATTTGCCTTTGTGCAAAAATGCTTTCAATTTTACCGATCATACATGCATAAATAGAAGAAGAAAGCACAAAAGCACGATAATGTAATAAACATAAAAAGAATCTTGCTTTCAGCATACCATGCAGGAGTGCGTCTCCCAGTTTTTGGGTCCTCTCCAATGTATTTGTCTGAATTGTATTCGTATTTGTAAGTTGGGGAAAAATTCAAAACTCCTTCAGACCACCCATCAAAAGTACGACCTTTCCTCAACTCTCGAACAAGCTAACATAAAAATAATAACAAATAAATGAAATTGTGGTCAATCTCTTCAATAGATAAAAGTCAACATCAACATGTTAGACGTGAATGAAATTCTTTAGCTAGATGTTGTGGAAATTCAACATCCAGCTAAAGAATGACCGCAATACGCTTCATGCCAACTCACATTATCACTTCTTACATACACTCTAAATCATGTCTCCATTTCTCAATGCAAAGCCTACGGGATTAATATACTGATTATGGATCAAATCCAACTGTATTTATAAAGTGGAAAACAAAATCATTATCATTATGTTACTTATTTCCCCTTATATTACATTGGTGTTAGATAAATACAAGTACGATATTTCCCCTTACATTGGTGTTACTCATCTCTCCATTTCTCTTGTATGCAATCTTTGAATGTACCTCACTACTGTAAAGATTGCATACAAGAGAAATGAATGGGCTTCAAAAACAGTATTTGCTTTGAAATTTTCTTTGAGATATATTACTATTATTTCCACTAACCACTACGTCAGAGAGGGCTATCTGCCTATCTGTGATGATTGTTAATTGGATTTGTTCTGATCCCAACTTGCACTTGAAAAATATAGATCACAACACATGAGAAGATCTATAAATCTTGCCCATTGGGGTGGTATGGTAATTTTGACTTTGGAAAATTAGATACAGACCACATACCATCTTAATCCATTAAACATAAATCTTATTTCAATAAACACATCGAAGCAAATAATTCTGGTACTAAAATTAAAATAATTTCTTTCATATCTAAATTACTGAAGAATGAAAAATGGTAACCCACCTGATCCATCTCAGTCAACTTCGACCACTCTTTTTGGTATATGAGTTCTAGTGCTTTTTCATAAGACAACTTGATACGATAGTTAAGATCGCCCAGCCATATAATTTTCCTGAAGAAAAGATAAATTTCTTTTATATACCAAATTTTATAACAGCCAGGAGAAGCATATAAAATGTTTCACTATTTTGAAAATTTATAATAGCAAATTGCTTGCTAAAATAGAATGCATTTGTGAAACTTCAAATAAAAAAGGAGATAATCAACGCAAATTAATAACAGTACTTTGTTACATTTCTGAATAAAGAATTAAGTTCAGGAACAGGATTGAGCATAGCCCATTCTAGTAAATTGTTCGGATAAACTAGCTAGCGAGAGTACTTAGATAGCAACGAGCAGTATAAAAGATTGAGCCAGAGACACAATTTGAATTTGCAAGGAGCTTCTCACAGCAAAGTAATTTTCCCAACCCCCCAGGATTACAAGCATCCAAACATCACTATTTCCAAATAAAATACTATTTACTTTTTTTTTTCATACATAGCACTTTACATGGTACATAAAATGTTATGTACTTACTCGTGGTCATCAATGTTTTGGGGGGGGCCAATATTAGAGAATGAATGAAAGTGAGTCCTTCGGTTTATTTCGTGCACATCAGCATTTCTTTTATTTTCATCACCATCTTTTTCTCCTGATGTCAGGTGAGTGCATACAAAACAGAAAAATGTCTGATATATAGACAGGCTGACAGATACTGAACCCTGGAAGATCAGAAGAAAAAAAGTAAATGATATATTAAACAATTCATGTGGCTTTATGATAAGTGCATAATGAGTTTGAAGGGAAAAAAACCAAAAAATTCATAAACAAAAATTGTGCAAGCATAGCTATTTGAGTAGTATAAGAAATATTAAAGCACATAGCATGAGAAGCCACAAGATAAATATTTTAGCCATGAAAAAGGGGGTATAAATTAAACTGGCCTAGCAGAGAAACAAAAACCAACACATTTTTATATTATAATAGAACAAAAACAGTACTCATAAAAATGAAAGAAAATATTGAAACATACCTTATTTCCAATATATCCCATTACACCAACACCAACAGTAGACACCCTTAGGTTCTGGATATGGCGGCGCAAGCTTCTACGAACCCATATTGTAAGGAAAATCCCAACCATTTGCTTGCTAACTATCCTAACATATGATGTTCTTTTCCTCTTCATGAGTGATTTTAGGTCAATTTCAGCATGCATAGACATCACAGATTGCTCTCTACGATAATCCCTTGTAAACGACTTGAAAGAATTATATCTTACCAAAGACTTGGATGCTTTGAAAGATTTGACTGACATTGGTCTCCCTAAATCTGGCCAACTCAACTCAACCCCTTCTGTCCCACTATGTGTCGTGGTATGAATGCTTTTTGGTTGAACTGAAACCTCAACATTTCCAGCAGAGTTTTCAGTTCTTAAACAATTTAGTCTATTTAACCTCTTTGGATAAGAACATATCCTTTCTAAATCATGATTTACAGGCAACCCTAAATTGGAACCTTCAGAACTATCAGAAACTCCAGAATTTGCCATCATTTTTTCATCACTGGGTAGTTTATCCTTAGATTCAATAGTATCATCATATTCTTCATCCAATGGATAAACTTCCCCATCCCCATCACTGTCAGTATCCACCAAAAATTCATCATCTACAAGTACAACATCATCAGATGGCTTGAACCTTGATGGAGAACTAGGATCACTTTGGCATTTATAACTTGTCTTCACATTTTGAACTTTATTGAGCGTTTCGCGAATAATGTTCTCCCATCTTGGGACTGGACGATTATCCTCTGCACCAAAGATATTTCCAGCATTTAAAGGCACAACCTCCTGAAAACTGTAAGCAACTTAAACAGCATTAGTTATAGTCCTTTGATGAGAATCTTCGTCGTGATTGAGACTTCAAAGATTTGTACATGAATCCTTTTCCGGTCATAAATCTTACAAGTCCGTATAAGTTTATACACATTAATTTTTTCAGCACACCTAAAATGTATTAATTCCTGAAAACTGTAAGCAACTAAAACAGCATTAGTTCTAAGTCTTTGATGAGAATCTTGCTCATACTTGAGACTTTAGAGATTTGTACATGAATAACTCCTTTTCCAGCCATAAATCTTACAAGTAGGTATAAGTTTATACACATTAACAGCACAACTAAAAAGTATTTTTGGTTTTTTTAATCAAAAAAACATTAATGCTTCAGTCTATGTTGAAAAACCAAGTTTGCTTTGTGAAATTGACCTGTATAAATATACGATACATGAAAGGGAAAATAGGACATTCAAATTAGAAAGGGAAAGGATGTGGTTACTGGATAGTCAATCATCATATAGTATATAACTTAAAATTACAAGATACATTTCCCATTAAATCTAAGATAGATGCAGCTATAGGAACCTGATGCAGTAGAAAACTACCAAAATGAAGGAACTTCACATCTTCCATGCTTCAAATTTATTTAATTGACTTGTTCATGGAAAAGCCAATCTTTTAAATACTTTTTTTTTCTTATGAAATATATCAAAATTTGACAGGTAAAAATTAATGCCGAAATGGAATTATGTGAAATATAAGATAACAGAAAAATAAGACTCGTAAATTATTTACTTTTTGCGGTCGTTATATTACTCATTAGTGGGATAGTGATGTCTATTATAGAGATGTAGCAAAAAAGATCCAGGAAGTACCTACCCAAGTACATAGATATCAGAAGGATTGCTAACATCAAGCCAATCATCTAAATCCAAGTCATTAGGTGGCAGTTTTCCTCCAACATTCCATGTCCCAGCAAAAATTCTAGGAGCATGAGAAACAAAATACTATAATGCATTAAGACTATAACTCAATATACAAGAACTATGAACACTTGATAGACGTATGAAACCAACATTGAGTCCACAAAATACTAGTTAAAGATAACATACTTGAGTTCTTTTGTGTCTATATACTGTGCCCTAAACGTTTCTGATTTTCGCCTTCTTGACTTTGGAGGAACTTCTTCAGTCCCTAAAATAAAGGATATGAAAACCATGATTTTTTTTATTATTTTAAAAAACTAAAACTAAAAAATTGCACACACTACCACCAACCTCTATTATCAAGCAAGATGTCATCGCTTCTGTTACCAGCAAGCTCCGGACGCCTCGTCCGTAGTCTACAAAATTCTACAACACAAAGGTCACCGCTATTACAGACTAGCCATCTTCATCCAAAATGGGGATCTCAAACCACAAAACCAAAGCACCCACACAGACGATCACAATATCAGGGCGGCCAGTAGCAACGCACACGACAACTCAAACGAAGATTCAAAAATAGCAATGAGCGCGTAACTAAAAGCTCAAAAGCACACAGCCAATCGAGGATTCAAGGTCCGAGGAGGCGCGCGGGGGTTACCTTCGACGTCGGAACCGGAATCGCACTCGTCTTCGTCCTCGGTGTCGGCGCTGAAATCCGAGCCCTTGGTGCTGATGTTGAGCCATTTACGCACCACGATTTTCGGCCAGAAACTCTGTACGCACGACCAACCCAAACAACATATTTCAACCCAACTCCTCTGCAATTTGTCCCGATTATTGTTTATCACCGACAAAAACAAACACACAAAAAAACAAAACAAACAAAACAAACAAACACGGACACGAACAAGCGTGCTGTGTATACCCACAAACAAGAACACCAACATCGAGACAGGAGATTGGGTTTACCTTCTGCGAATGCCTCGACTGATCACTCATCCGTGACAAGATTGAAGTTTCAAATATAAAATAAATAAAAAATGGTTGGTTGTACAGTATTATAATACAGTTATAATAACCATCTTCGCCGCTACAAAAAACGGCGCTCTTAGCAATTTATACTCCATGGCCTTCTCTGTACATCTACCTACTAGAGCCGACTATGACGGCGGCAGGAAGCGACTTCCCGGCCGTTAGTTCACGGTGGAATGACGGCGTAATCCGTCAACACAGCAGCACCCTTAGATATTGCCTCCCATATCGTCGTCTACACAACCACATATCAATGTGTGTGTGTGTGTATTATACATATATAGTTTAAAATATTAATTAACATATTAATAGCTAAATAAGTATAATAAAACCGATAAACAACTAAATTTAAGTTTTAATACTCGTGCATCATGAAACAATGCAAATGGTAACAAATGCTGTCCTTTTTTAAACATTGGAGCCTGGATCCACTAATTCCAAATACGTACATGACAGCGTATATGGAAACTTTAATAACTTAATATTTTCTGTGCTTAATTTGATTCTAAATCTTTCTGGGTATTTTTTTTCCATTTATATATCGTTGCTTAAACTTCGAGGCAATAAAATAAATATGAATAAGGTTCAACCAAGGTGTACAATTGGCCACAACTACCAAATGTATATGAAAATATTATACTTGTATATTTGGGGGATTGTGTTTTGGTGTATTCCAAATTGCATGGTATATAATTTTTGCTAAATATGTCTTTAACTGTTTAAATTAAATGTTTATTTAACTATAATATCAGTATAATAACTGTTATGTATTTTAATATAAATAAATAAAACTTTAATTCGTCGGGAAAAAAAATATTTATCGGTTCAGATTTTTAAAATTATGGGGAAATTTTTATTTTCGGGTAACTTTTTTTTGTGTTGGATTTAAAATTTGATATGAATAAATATATCACCAACCTATGAGATTATTGGATATTAATGTAAGAATTATTTTTTGTCCAAGTTATCGTCCAAATTATTAATTATATATTAACTAACAAAAGTTAATTAGCGCCATTTTTGCTTTGCCGTGAAACTGGCAGTCGGGCTCGGAGCGGACGCCGTGTCACCGTTGGAACGTCTCTCGTATTATTAATAAAGCGGTAAATCTGTTTACAAGAGGCCGGTGGAGGGCGGATTGGGTCCCACCCTTTTCCCGTAAGCATTTCACCGAACCCAAGTAATATAGTCAGGATAACCATTAATATTATCACATAATGGATGATGCTTGGACCAACACCCGATTAAAATGCACTAAACTTTTTTAAAAAATAGTTTAAAAAACAAAAACTATTAATCTTGAAACATTAATAACAGGTCAAACACCACTTAGCACTATCTACTTTACTCTTTCCAATATAAATAAACCTTAAAAGGCTCATTAAGATGAATTGCCAACCACCCTAATGGTTTATTATCTTGCTCATGATAAAATTTACGGTATCCAATACCATAAATAAAGAATTACTTTAAAAATTACAAATTTATCCAAACAATCACAACATCATCCCTTATCGCCAACCACCCACTGGTGCCAGGTACTCATGCCTCATGACACCACCGTCAACCCCCCCCATTGGACGGCAATCTATGATGCACAGACACATAAATCTGCTCCACGTATTAGTGTCGTAGATGCCTTTGACATCGACATGTGATTGACGTGTTAACAAGTTGTGACTTTTGTTTCGATACGTTCCGTTAACGAGTCAAACATGCGATAAGAGATTAATATTTTATTTCTTAAAAAAATAAAGAAATACCAAATCCCTAATCGCATAAGAGGCGGCATTGGACTTCATCACTCATCAGAGCTCATGCCTAGGGATGGCAACGGGGCGGGTTGGGACCGGGTAGTGGGTGACCCGAGCCTGCCCCGGATGAGTTCGGGGCGGGGCGGGGCGAGACAAACCAGTGCGGCGGGTCGGAGCGGGTCAGGACGGGTATTTAAAGGCAAAATTATTAAAAAATCTGTTAAAATATCGGGTCGGGGCGGGGCAGCCAGTACTCGTGACCGTCCCGTTATCTCATCGGGGCGGGTCGGGGCGGAGCGGGCCAGAATTACCATCTCTACCCATGCGTTCGCACTTGCACTATGACCCCTGCCTCATGGCAGTCATGAGTCGCCTCCCCCTCATGTCTCCAACTCGTCATCATCGTCAAAGTATGTCAAACTCCAAGTCATCAAGTGGATTGCCCCCAACATTACCAGTACCAGGCTACCACACTAGCAGTCATTAACCCGAGTCATGATCTTCATGGTGTAAGTCGTGACCATGTGAGTTGGTCAGTGAGTGACGTGAGTTTGTAAGTATGATTTAGTTTATATTATAATTGTATAAGTATTTGAATCAATTATTTCATTTTTTACTTTCTCCATGGCCTTATCATTTACTTCAATCAATTTGTGTTAGTGTCACTATCATGTCATGTTGTTGTCTACATACTGTGATCAAACTCGTGGCTGTGATTATTTTTATTACTATATATTGTCATCATTATATATTATTGTATATCGATTCAATTTCATCCAAATTTTATTTTTTAATTCGTTACTGCATACTATCATCATTATATATTAATGCATACTGACTCAACTCCATCTGAATTTTATTTTGTATATTGATTTGAATTTTATTTTTTAATTGATTATTTTGTAGAATGGCCTATTCAAATATTATTGGTAATAATGCTAGTGCTACTAATAATAATGATTCAACTCCATCCGAAGATTATGACCCAAAAAAAATCATTGTAGAAAACTTGTTGAAAGATTAGATGGTACAAAAAAGAGGAAATTTGCATTGGAGATGTAAAATTTATAAACAAGAAAACAAGAGTTCATATGCTAGGGTGAGACCTCATTTATTGAACATTCCTAAATAAGGAATTACAGCTTGCAAAAAAGTGACAAAGAATTTTTATTAGAAATACAAAATTTAAAAGAACAAGTGAAGCAAAAAGAACATGAAAATGCACTAAGGAATGTACCTTTGTCTCCTAGTTCTGGTTCCTTATTTGATTCAAATAAAAGAAATATTTTGGGTAAGAGTGATATTGAAACTAAATTCAACTTGTGTGAGAGAGACCAATTGAATTATGAGATTGCTAGGGTGTTTTTATTCTAATGGACTACCATTTAACCTAGCAAAGAATCCATAATTTCAAAGTTGTATTTCTTATGTTGCTAATCATAATCTTGTGGGTTATGTGCCACATGAATATAATAAGTTGAGGACCACTCTTTTTCAAAAGGAGAATGATAATATTGATGAGTTGTTATCAACAATTTGATCGAGCTAGAAAGATAAATATGTAAGTATTGTGAGTGATCAATAGAGTGACTCACAAAGGAGACCTCTTATTAATTTTATTACAATGTGTGATGGTGATGCTATGTTCTCACAAACAATTGATTATTTGGGGGATATCAATGATAAATTATTTATTGTAAATTTGATAAAGGAGGTAGTTAATGAGGTTGGACATGAGAATGTCATTCAAGTAATTACAGATAATGCTTCAAATTGCAAGGGTGCTTATTGAACAAAAGTTTTCATCCATCATTTGGACACCTCGGTACACACTCTTAATATTGCTTTAAAAATATTTGTGCACCAAAAAAATATGGAAAATAATTAGTTTGCTTATGATGCATGTTGTTGGATTTCAAAGAGTGTTGAAGATGTTATGTTCATCAAGAACTTTATTATGAATCATTCGATACAATTGGCAATGTTTAATAAATTTGTTAATTTGAAGTTACTTGCTATTGTTGAAACACGTTTTGCTTCAATGATTGTCATGTTTATGAGGTTTAATCTCATTAAAAGTAGTGTTCAAACGATGGTCATTAATGATAAATGGAGTATTTACAAAGATGATGATGTGGTAAAGGCTAAGTTAGTTAAAGATAAATTTTTGGAGGATGAATGGTGGGAACAAGTTGACTATATTCTTTCTTTCATAACTCCAATTTATAACATGCTTCAATTTTGTGATACCAACAAGCCTTACCTACACTTAATGTATACTATATGGGATGAAATGATTGAAAATGTGAAGAAAGTCATATATATTCATGAATGGAAAAGGCTAGATGAGGAATCCACCTTTTATCAAATGGTATATCAAATTCTTGTGAGTCATTGAATTAAGTATATCACTCCACTACATTGCTTGGTACATGCCTTGAATATTAGGTAACATTTATGATTTAATACTTTTTTAACATATAATTTATTTTAGTTGATGTATTTAATAATTTTTTCCTCTTAAACAAGTTACTATATTGATGAATGGTTTAATGAAGATCTCATTAAAATGTCTCCACACAAAGATGATGACATTACTAAAGGAAAAATAAAATATTTTAAGGAAATATTTTCCCAACTTGAAAAAGCACACTAAAGTCAATTTAGAGTATGCAAGTTTTATTGACAAGAGTGGGGGTTTTATAAACTTTGATTACATACAAAATAGGTGGAGTACAGATTTTAAGTCTTGGTGGCTTCTTTATGGTTCAAGTGCACTATTACTTCAAATGATAGCATTGAGGTTAGTTGTACAATATTCTTCTTCATCATGTGCTGAAATAAATTAGAGTACTTATAACTTTATACAATAAATGAGAAGAAACAAGATATCACCAAAATGTGCAGAGGACTTGGTTTTCATTCATAGTAATTTTTATCTTTTATTAATAAAGAGCCCACAATATGCACAAGGAGATATAAGGATGTAAGATGTTGGTAATGATGCATTTGATTCATTTAAAGATGTTAGAATACTTGAAATTGCAAACCTTTCACTATGGAAACTAATGATATTAATGGTGAATGGTGATGAGTCTATGATCTACGTTGTTTTTTTATTATATTTTTCTATATTTAGTTGTTAAACTTAAGATTACAATATTTATTTTCTATGTATGTTATTTTTAATCAATAATTATGTGTTTAATTATAAATTTAAATATATTTTATTTATTAAAAATATGTATTACTTAATGTATCAAGAACATGTCGAAATATCAATATTTTGAAGAAGCACATGCATCACGTGTCGTGTCACATGTTTGTGCAACGTAATTCTATGCAAGATAATTACTCAATACTAGTGGGGGTTAGGGTAATTAACATTACCTTATTAAGAATAATCTTTATTCTAATGTAAAGAACCATTACCTTATCCTATGCGTATCAAACACGAGAATAATAATAGATTTCATTTCATTCCTCTATATCAAACGAGTCATAAATGTCTTATCTAGTTGTTTGTGACAAGATGTAAATTATCATAGTATTTTTATTTTTTTATAAAAATATTACATAATAATATTTTTTATTTAACTATCAACTTGAAAAATCCTTTTTGGTATTGGAAATAGATGATAAAAAGATTACTATATTTTATATATGAAGAAATATCTAATTATATTAGCAATATTATAATATGAATTTTACTTTACTTTAAACTCAGCGACCAATTAGAAATGTAAATGGCATTTTCATATCAATTTCCTAAAAACTCGAATTACTTTTTTGGGAAACTAAAAGATCGTAAGAGCATCTCTAGTAGCACCAAGCTAAAATAGTTAGCTAAAACAGTATTTAATTTGCTACAATACCATTTTAACTAATAATATTCCAACAAAATACCATTTCTATTTTTACTTAACTATTTTTTTCATCTACTCTTATTATTAGGGGGGCAACGGCAGAGGGGGAGGGAGACGTGTGAAAGCATAGGGTATTTTAAGTTTTGAAAAAAAATTTGGGTGATGTGACATTATAGCAAAAGCTATAAATTTAAGTAAATTTATTTAAATTTATTGTTATTGCTAATGACATAGCTAACCTATTGAAACAACTTTTCATATATATATATATATGACTATAGCTAAGGGTATAACTAAGCTATTAGAGATGCTCTAAGAGCATCTCCAACCCATTAGCAAAAGCAAAAGCCAAATGTATATTTGTCTAAAAACTCTCTCCAATGCATTAGTTAAATGCATAACTAAAGCAATAAAAAAAAGCCAAAATTGATTTTTACTTTTGCTTTAGTTGAACATGTCATGTCATCAAACAATAATACTTCTCACATCTACCCCCACCATCTCCAACGCATCCTCCCCTCCCCCCCCCCCCCCCCCCCCAAAAAAAAAAAAACCTAGGGATTTTAAAATTTGATGAGAATATAAAGGAAGGGTAGATTGGGCAAAATGAGATTTCAGGGAAAGAAAGATGAAACAAGATTGGAGCATCATTAGTCAAAGCACTACTGTAGCAAGTTAAATTTTACTTTAACTTGAAATTTTAGCTGGATTTTATGGTTAAGAAATGAATATCGTGAATGTGGGGAGACTAATCCTTAATTTAATAACAACTACTTGGTAAATTATCAAGCAATTACCATGTAAAGGTCGGGTGCATTCTCAATTTTTCTATTCTCATCCCAATGCTCCACATCTATCTGAGCCTCCCTACATACAAATTAATGGTGACCAGCTGATTTATATGGCATGTATTCATAGGCCCGTAGGCCGTAGCCCAGGATAAATTTTCATCCTTATTTATTAATTTTAAAAACATAACATATAACTAGTCGCCGTAGGCACACAAAATAACACTTTTTCAACCAACGTATCCCAAACCAAAAAGAAAAAAAGAAAACACCCATTATATTCCATCCAAAAATTTTGTATGGACCACAACTATAATCTTAACGGGTGGCTCTAAAGTTGTAAAGGCAGCCATGTACCTTAAATGGAAACAATGGTATGAGATTTGGATTACTGACATTGTCGGAAGACAAACTATTTTGTGGGCATAGCGAGGCAGTGATAATTTATCATTTAAAATAAGAAAGCAATAGTAATATTAATAACCGTAAATAATGGATTCAAATTCGAACCCAAAAAACAAAAAATGAATTGGGTGAAGTGAGATTCGTCAGACCCAACATACTTATTTTTACTGAATCTACCTCCTGTTAAAATAATGCATATTCGTTTTGCATTTAAATAAACAAATAAATACAGATAGATAGATATATACATTTATATTTTATCATAATTATATATATATAAACATACGTATCCATACATCTATGATTCAACGTTGAAATAAGATCGAGGATATAAAAAAAAAAAAAAAGATGAAGTGAGACAGAACCTAACGAAACAACTCCAAATCCAACATAATAATCGAATCCGACACAACAATAAAACAAACCCAATATGGGAAGAGTAGATGGACGGAGGATCATACCTTCTCGGCAGACATTGAAATTCAATATAACTATGTAAGTGTTGGAATCGAATGGTGATGAGATTAGACTTGTTTATTTATCTGCAAATCAAGGCAAAGAGACAAACCCGTTTCCAGCAGGCGGTGAGGAGAGAGAGAGAGAGAGAGAGAGAGAGAGAGAGAGAGAGAGAGAGAGAGAGAGAGAGAGAGAGAGAGAGAGACAAAAAAAAACTGGGTTCTTATCATTCAGTATAGTGTTTGTGGTAGAGCCAAGATTCACTTGGATATCGCATATTTTTATAACACGAGTACGGATGGCATACTCAATTACTAATAGTGTTGGTTGAGTTTTTTTTTAAAGCTAAATCTATATTTAATAAATTGTTAGATGAGAGCATTTTCAATGATATTAATTAATTTTAATTATTTAAATCATAAAATTACTTAAATGGCCTGCTAACAGGCACCACCCCATGAGAGCGAGTCAATTGTCGGCGCATGTGAGTGTGTTTTTTCTTTTTTAAATTTATTCAGGCACTGTTTTTCTCCTCCTTAATAATTAGTCGTGGTTTCATTTTTTGTTAATTTAAAATCGTATTACGACACCCCGCCCGATTGAAAATGATTTTTCCATATGTCGTTATAATGCATTTGGCGACATCCCAAATTGCTAACGAATATTTAAATAATAATAATAATAATATGCATAGTATATCAAACCACAAATTTAAAATTATTGAATCACTATTACAGTTTTGTAAAAATAAAGGAAATGAACCAAAAAAATCACCCTCAACTGCTATGGAAATGTGTGTGAATTGACACAGAGCATAACTATCACTATGAAAATAAAAGATAAAACACCTAAAGTTAATAAAAAAATTATATTTTCTCCTACTTCACTCATAATTTTTTTTCATTTTAATGTATCTCTATGCTCACTGGTTTCAACTTTTTTTAAACAAATATTTTTTATTATCTGTAAAGTTATATTTATCTTAGTCTAAAATGAATATTAATTTTTGTTAATTTCAATTTTGTAATTAGTTGTAGACAGTTATGGATAATTTTGGTTCACAAGCAAACATAAAGATCTAAAGACCAACAAAATGTTGAATAGTTGCATTTTGTCTATAGACAACCTAAATCATATAAAAAATAAGTAGGTGTAAGTTGTATTCAAATATCAAAGGACTAACCTCTAGCTTCATGTCTAAGTGAATAAGAGATGCTAAAGTTGTCGGGATGCTGGAGATTTGATTATGGTATCAAGATCTATGCTTAAATGTGATGTCTATAAACTATTCGATCATTTTACATACCTTTTTATGATAAAGGATTAATTTATGGTTCTGAGTTTTTCATTCATTTTAGGCTTGATAGATCACAAGGGCTAAGTCCCTGAACACTTAAAGCTTCTTGATTTTCCTAATGATTTGTTCTTGCAACTTATCAAGTAAATTTCATACTATGCTATGTTGTTGGGGCATGAAAAAGCGAGTTTGGTGCTCACAAAGATGGAGGCACACTGAGACAGAATAGGGTAATGTCTTCCCCTTTCGTCAGTGTTATTATTACATATAATATAGTTTTTTTAATAAATGCTTTTTTAAAGTTAGTCCCCGGTCCCCTCTAACATCCTTCCTTCCGTTAATGTTATTATCATATATAATATAGATTTTTTAATATATATCTTTTTAAAGTTAATCGCCTCCCTTTACACCAGGTTATCTTATCCATCCATAGTTTCACATGGGTTTATCTTAATAATTCACCAATTTGGCAACTCTCATACAAAGGCGCAAGCGATAGCAATGTCTTTCCTTCCCTAGACGGTAGAGACGCAAATCGACAGATGGCAAATGTAGCGATGCCATCCAGTCCATCCTCCCTCCCCATGTAGCCAGGCCCCGAACCGGCCAACCCTCTCTCCTTAGGATGTTAATTAGAGACACAATGTTGTCCTCTAACCAGGCTCAACCTATGCGTGTGGCAGTGGCTGCGCCTCCAGCCAGACTAGCCTCTGCCCTCTTCTCTCTTCCTCAACGGCAGTGCAACACCTCCACTTTCAGTCCTCCTCTATCAATTCAGTGGCTTCGTTCGACATTGTCAATTCGTTGAAACCTTATATATTCGTTCGGCAGTGCAAATCTGAAATCCTGGTTCCGTTTCTAGACACTCATTGGAAAATGTTGACTAATTGGGAATATTAAGATAACTTCAATGTCATGGCCCAATAAGCTGGAGGTAACCATAGAGTCCCTGTATACCTCCTCTTAGATCAAGCTGACATACTCATATGAAAAATAAAAATTATGAGTTCATTGTTCTTCAATAAACTTGTGATTGACTTCTTAGGTGTAGGAAAATGATATGATGCATAACTACAAAAAAACTTATTTTATTTTTCTATTTTTATTTTGTTTCTTATTTCGTTAGGATTTTTTTGTTTGGGTTATAATAGCTACTATGGTTATTCAATGATATCTCTAGTATATTATTCAACTTCTACTATGATTATACATTCATCGATTATTCAATGATTTCTAACTATATATATACTTTTACTTTATTTATTTTGAAAGAGTTGAAAAAGCAGGCAGCATATGTTCTCTTGCCGAGGTGGTGTGGTAAGCTCATGTTGAACTGTTAAAGGCTTCACATGGCTAATGAGTAATGACAGCATCCATTACATGTTAGTGGCTTTAATCCAAGACTTGCAAATGTTTAAATTTACTCCAGAGTCAATAACCTTTGAAATTCAATTGTCCCAACTCCCAAACCACTTGGGAGTACTTGCCCTCGGAATGGCCTTTTCGAAACCTTTATTCTTTGCATTAATGATGGTAGACAACACTACGCTTTCAGGATATGATTACAACGACTTCAACATGTGATAGAGCTGCGAAATTCCATATCTACTGCAGGCTTGATATAGGACTTAAATTAAGAAACTATTTTTTTACCTTTGCAAATCGGAAATTATGTTGCATCAACAGAACCAGTACAATATAAAAACTTGTATCTATTTTTTTTTAATTTGAATTGTTATTGTTAGGTTTTGATCATTTTACCTACTTTAGATTCATCAAATTAATTAAACCTACATTCCATATAAATTATTATTATTAGGTTTTGGTCTCTTCAATTATGCTTTATAAATTTCACATTGATGTAAAAACTATTTAAGCTAGTTATTTTTAATAATTTATTTTAATTATATTATTTATTTTAACTAATTATATAATATTTTATTATTTTTAAAATGTTAATTTAAATAATTAATTTTTGATCTAATTAATTAATATTTTATTATATTAAAATATTAATAAAATTAATTTAAAAAGTGACTATGACTCTCTATGTACAACTAATTTTTTATATTAAAATAAAAGATTGAACTCATAAAATAATACAAAAGTAGCTTTATCAAGCTAAACCCGTGAAATAATATTATTAGTACTTTCAATGTTTTTTTTTTTTTTGGCCTGAATGGTACTTAATGGTGTTTGAACTCATGCAGATTTTGATGGCTCCGCGCCTCCCCCACATGTTTTCATATCAAAGCTTTCACCCAATCACTCACCCCCATTCACACCACCCACCCTCAGTCATGTGAGCGCATTTTCTTGGACTCGACTCCCAAAAGCAACCCACCAGCCCTTCCTCGCCTCGGTAACCAAATACCAAATCCCAAATCGCACGGGGATTTTAAAAAAAATAAAAAAAAATCTCACATTTGCAACCCATCACCATAAAAAACAAAATAAAGAAAAAAACAAAAACTTATATATATATATATATAAATGAATGAAAATGTATTTATTTACCCATCTGGGTAATAATCTCTCGGTTTTACCCAATTTGTGGATCTGCCATTCTATTATTAAAAAAATATGTGTGATGGCGGCGAGACTTGAAAATGATGAAAATTATTTGACTCGCGTTTGAATTTAGAAGCGCAATATTTACATGAACGCGTAAAATAAGAAGCTGGGGGCCATTATTGGAAATTTATTGTTGAATTCGACGGTGGTCGTAGGAGACAGAAATTAGTAGGACAGTTGCAGGAGACATAATAAATTAGCGGTGAAATGAATCGAGTAAGTAGGACTTGCGGGAGTGGAGACTTTAGGATGACGGTGTATGCTTGTTTTACGTGGATACATTATCACATTAAATATATTATCACATTAAGATGAAATGTATTTTCCCAGGAAGCCTTTTGTGCATGAATTGCTTAACAAAAACTGATGTGGTTTATGCATGATACATTTGCGCCAAAGTAGTCACATTAATTTGAATAGGCCTCTTTTAAGCATATACATTTTCAAGTAAAATCTTTGATGAGAGTATCACATTCAAATCATATTTATTGTTTAAATGAGTGGGATTCGAGCAAATTCAAATCATATTTGAGCAGGTGAATTTTTGAGCACTTACGCGGGATTAACACTTATGCCATATGCATTCCAGAGTTGACATCCACTCACCGCTTAAGAGGATATTTTTGAACTGTGCAAATATATTTTCAAGCCAAATTTATAATTGAGCATCACATCCAAATCATACTTACTAAGAAAGAATTCAAATCATACTAACTGCTCCAACAAGAGGTTTTTTAGTCGTGCAGATACATTTTTAAGCATAACATGTATTTGATCACTACTTCTAAAGCATACTTACTCTTCAAACATATTCAAATCATATGTTTTCTATTCGAACAGAAGAAATTCAAATATTATCAAATCATATTTGATCATATGAAAATTTTGTGCCGAAATTCAAGTAGTACATATATATTTGTAAGTAAAACCTAAAACATATTTACTGTTTAAACATAAAAACTTAAACATATTCAAATCATATTTATCACTATAACAAAATAAATTCAAACATTATCGAATCATATTTGAAGATGTAAAAAATTTCAAGCACTTGCGCCAAAAGTACACTCCACTCCCCTCCATTGTTTTCATTAATAATAACATCTTTTTTAAAAAAGTATTTATAAGTAATTAAGAAACTATACATATTATGAGTTTTTGACACGTATTATAAATGTAAATTAATGCGTCCGGGTCCGTTAGGAATTGGAAGAAGGTGGGTCGTCGGATGGAATCAAATTTCCGAGTCCGTTTTGGGGGGCGGGCGGTGGCAGTGGCAGGACGCCTAGGGAAGGGAAGAGCGATGAGTGCACAAGCACGCAACTATTTAACTTGGGAGTTCGCGAAAGGTGAGGGGCATTGAAAGTAGGTAGCACCCAACTCAGAGTCCTTTTCCCTTCCTCATACATGGGCATCATTATAAAATTACACACTTCTTTTTTTGCAAGGGGTGGGATGTAATATTGTAGAGGAAGGTTTATCAATTCGAGCAAGCTCAACTTTTTTCACAACAAAAAAATGATATATTTTAAGTAATTAAAAATACACTATAAAGTTGGAATGGAAGCTTTTTTAAAACACAAATCTAAAATCGTGACAACATGCATGCACATTTATTTATTCTAAGCATAGGCTTATATTATGACTGTTTTAACTCACGACGTTGTATTGCCATAATCAAAACGGGTTCAACCTTTGAAGTTTGCGATTGGTATAAATCCGCACTGGTATTGTACGTAGATTGACATCTAGATCGGGATCAAAGTCGTTGTGCTTCAAGCTTCTGTCTCTACAATCTACATCCAATATGTTTAATTAGTATCTTTTACGTTTCAATCATATAGCTAGGCACTCCAATCCTCTATCATTTTTAAGCACCGGCTCCACTTCGCCTTTCACCACAGCCCAACTTCTTGCCCGCTTCAGTTTTGAAAATTCTGCACCTATATATCCATAGAATTAATGTATATAAACTTGTAGATTTTAAGCATTCATTTTTGAATAAATATTTGTGTAACCAGCTCGCGTCATTTTTGTGTAACCGTGAGGGATTGAACGGCTACGATCTTTTTCTTTTTTTTTTCTCTTCCTCCCTCCGATGAATTGGTAAGCTACCACATCATTACGATTATCCAAAAATTACCCAATATACCTAAATTTACCCTACGTTTTTCCTTTATCTTGCAGCACTTCAGCCGTACGTCTTGGCCCCTTGGAATGAAATTTTGGTAACGCGCGCCCTATAGCTATCGCCTGCACGTACGACTTTAATTATTAACTATGTGCTATGACCATTTATAATATCTCCATTTTTTAAAAATGTTTTATATATAGGATTAAATTATGGATCAGTGACAGAAGACGTGGGTGGTGACAGCGGTTGCCGCGTCCGCATGTACTAACCCACTGCATGCTGGCCTGTGTCACGTAAACCATTTATATGTATATCGAAATTAAGGTGCAGCTGGACAGGCAAAAACCAAAACCAGATGCAATTTATTAAGGTCTTAATTACTATTTTTGTTCCTTACATATCTCTCTCTAATTCTATGGTTCAATTATTTTGTTATACTCTAACACTAAATTATTATATATTTTGTTTTGTCCCCTCTTAAATTACGTGTTAAATATTTTTGAAATTCTAATGTTGTATTTAAAATTTCGGTCTTTTTATCTTTTGAGTGTCGATTTGAATTTTTATAAAATATTAAAATTTTAAATAAAAAGTAGTCGTGGATAAAGATTTTTTGGGACATATTTATTCAATTTTTTTATTAAATGTGGTAAATTAATTTTTTTTAAGAAAATATTTCATAAACATAGTTTTGTATTCATTAATTTGTTTATTTTGATAGCTAGATAGTAATTCAAAAATACGATAAAATTGTATAAATTAGTAAGTTTAAACATAAAAGTGTACACGTATGTAATATTTAGATTGTAAATGTGTAATTTTTTTAAAATATAATTTTATAATTATAATATTATATGATTGAAAAGATTTTTTATGTAAAAAATAAAAACAATTAAGAGATAGGTATTAGTAAAAAAAAACAGAGAAACAAAAAAGTGAGCGGGGTGGGTGGGAACAACAACTTACAACCTCGAAATAAATTAATAACCTCACATTATGGTGTACTAATTATTGTTACTGTTGTTTTTTGAACCGCGAGTATCTGGCAGGCATGCAGGATCCGACGAGATGAATTTATGAGGCTATTTCTGGATTATCTCATAAATTATTGGCATTATATATTATTTATTTCATATCATAATTCATACAATGCCACTGGAAGATTCATATACATGCTAATGACTGATCGTGTTGATTGGATGTGATCCAGAGGTCCACTAACCTATTTAGCACTCCAATGCGATTTGCACCATAAATTCACTATTAAGTTATCATATAAGATACACTTATCTAAATTGGAAATAGCAACATCTTAAATTCTGTGCAGTTTTTCCGGTTAAGTCAAACTCTTATTGGCCCAGAGAATAAAAATGACTGTCAATTAAAACGATTTTTTTTAATAAAAATTAATATTAAAACTCATTTGAGAAATGTAATTTTTTTATTACTAACTAAAAATTAATATCAAATTTAACTTATATAAATTGTTTTTGGAAACAATCAAAATAGTAAAATAGAAATGGTAAATATCTTACACATAAACATAATATTATATAAAATCAATTAGTAAAAATCAAAATATCAAAATTGACAAAAAATAGAAATCCCAACATAGCCAACCGGGGCCGATGGCTGTGAACACAACCGCACCTCCTCTCTCTCTTAAAAGCCTGCTCATCGACTGTGGCTGCTTGACAACCTACCTCTGTTCCTCATTGTAGGCTATGCTTTTCTCCCGAAATGACCCCCAGGCAACCCCAAACCTTAACATTCTTTTAGGAGCAATATCAATTAAAATATAATACAACCAACCAAAATTATCATAGTATATAAACATATTCAATCATCATTCAAATTTAAGATCAAACTATCCGTTTTTAGGGGTTTTCATCAAATCAACAAACAAACGATCGTTTTTTATCAACGCTAGGCATCAATGAGACATAGAAGAAATGCAAAAGGGTTGAACCACCTATTTTGAAAATTTTATCAGACAAACACATTGAGAATCTTTAAGTTCTCCCTCAATAAGCCTCTTTTACTCTCTTTATCTCTTTTATAATGTTTAAAGTTTCAAGGAGGGGCATAACCAAAACACCCTCTCCTTAATTAAAATTAGTTCTTCCATCCCCATCCTAAATCACCAAATATCATTATTAAATTTAATATTTTACTAATAGGAAATATATTTAATCACATAAAAATAGTAAATAATCATTAGGACCTTTTAGCTTCAAGTTTCACTTAAATACATTCAAAACGAATATATTGTCAGTCATATTATCTTCATGATATTCTCAACATTAATTAAAACCTATCTAAAATAATATCTCAACTACAAATTCTTACACTTAGATTCTTTATTTCGTAATCATATGACTTATAATCCTATCATTTTAACAATCATGTACTTCACTTCTCAACTTCCAACCATTTATACATGGATGGATCTCATATATTCATCGGCCAAATAGGATAGATTTTTCACTCACATATTACTTTATTTAGTACATATCTTGTTCATAAACTCACCCTAAACCTCATTTATGTGGGCCAACATTGTGATCATAGTCCAATGTAGTGTTTTCCATTTTAGTTATGTTGTACATGATCAAAAGAACAAGATAGGCCATAACTTTGGACACTTGTTTGAGCTTATGAGTCATCACACCCCTTCATCACCTCAGATAGTTGCTCATATTTTTTTACTTCATTTTTATATTTATGACATTCTCGCCCGGCCAGGACATTTTTCCTTTGTTCTCCACCGTGCTTGGGAGTATTTGAGGTGGACAAATAGTTACTTGCCCCATCGACAACCCAATCTCCCCTTTGGTCACTGTGCACGGTAATTATTCTAAACATCATTCTACACTTATTAATGGATTTGGTTCGAGCTTGAACCAAGAATTGGCAAGAAATAAATTTAAGATCAGATTATTAATAAGTTAGATCTAAATTAACCCGATTAGTTTAATGGGTTTTGAGTTGAATCCGGATATATGTCATAAACAAATATTAATAGTATTTAAAAATAAGTAAATAAATATCTTATTTTAATAAATATATAATTTAATATATCATAATCTAGCTGGAGTTCTTATTAAGTTTTTCGGATTTGTTCAAAGGCTTAGGGTATGTTTGATTAAAATGATTTTTGTTTTTATTTTTAAAATATAATAATCATGAATATTTTGTAGTGTCATTTTCGAGTATAATAAATAAAAATTTAAAAATAAATAATGAATATTTTTATTTTGGAGATCATTTGAAAATAACTTTTGATTATATTTAATTTTCTATATAAAAATAATTATTACAAAAATAGAAAACAAATATTATTTCTAAAATTATTTTTATACCTGACTAAACAACGTGGTACCTTGACAGGCCTGCATCATTCGATCGGCCAATAAGGAAACAAAGATAATGAAGATCGGATACCCTGATTTGGTAACTGATGACCCGTGATCATGTAAATATTATCGGGGATCAAAATCTACGTGTATTATACGATAATAAACAAAAATGGCCTGTTGTAAAGTTTTTAGAACTGTTTTTCTAACCAATTCTTTCATTCTATATATATTTTTGAAAAATAGTTGCTATGTAGACATTGTTTTTTTAGTTCTTTAAATGTTCTTAAAAATTATTATTTATCATTAAAAAACAAACACAAACTTGGAGGCTCTCACCAAAATGTCAAAAAATTTAAAAAATGTACGGTTCTGAAGTTGAACAACTAGAAATGAAATGACACTTCCCACATTTTACGGCTATCGAAAATTTTAGGACACAGACAAAACGACAGTAGCCCAACAAACCTCAGTGAAACAAACAAACGTTCCGTATTTAAATGCAAGGAACCGCAAAGCAGAGAGATCCTTAATCTGACAAAGTTAAAAACTCAAATCGCCGCCGTCGAGGCGGCACCGCCACCACATTACTTTTGTGTTTTGTTTTTTCCTTTTCCCTTAACAGTTAACACGCAAGCAATGTTTCAAAACTAAGTACCAGTCACCACGACCTTCGCCGGCTAGCATTCCGGCAAAAAGGAGTTCTTTTTCCTCCGGAGGGGAGCTACACACATATCGGCCATTAGCTTTTTATTGTGTCGTGTCCGGGGCAACATATTCCGTATTATAGAGAGGGGAGCAAGCAGCAGAGTCTTACGTGACCACATGCGAGGTTTCAGTGCCATGAGTGAAATTTAAGTTACCAACCCCAAAGCCAAAGCCCAACTCTCTCCACATGCTCTGTGTCTCCTAGGCTCGGGGCATTTCACTGCCGCCACCGCCGGCGGCGACCCCAAGGCTCGGCTCATTTTCGGTTCCGAATGGAGAAACAGAGCCCCTCCTCCTCCTCCTCCTCCTCCTCCTCCTGTGTTTTCTCTCCTCTGCTCTGCTTTGCCCTGTTTATCTTGCTGGAGTCGCCGCCGGCTGGGGCTGCGGCGGCTCTGAGTCCCGACGGAGAAGTCCTTCTCTCCCTCCTCGCCGCCGCAGACACGGTATCGAGGACGTCTTCTCCGATTCTGTCGTCGTGGAATCGGACGAGCCCAACGCCGTGCTGGTGGCAGGGGGTGACTTGCTCTGCCCAGAACAGGGTAATCTCCCTCTCCCTCCCCAACACCTTCCTTAACCTCTCTTCTCTGCCCCCGACCCTCTCGTCCCTGTCCTCCCTCCAGCTTCTCAACCTCTCCACCACCAACGTCTCGGGACAAATCCCGGCGTCGTTCGGGGAGCTGACGGCGCTCCGCCTGCTGGACCTCTCCTCCAATGACCTCTCCGGCCCCATCCCCGCGGAGCTCGGCCGTCTGGAGTCCCTACAGTTCCTGTTCCTCAACTCAAACCGGCTCTCGGGCCGGATACCCCAACAGCTCGCCAACTTGACCTCTCTCCAGGTGCTGTGTCTCCAGGACAACCTCCTCAACGGCTCCATCCCCGCCCACTTGGGGACCCTTCTCTCCCTCCAGCAGTTCCGCATCGGCGGCAACCCTTTCGTCTCCGGTGACATCCCACCCCAGCTGGGCCTCCTCACCAACCTCACCACCCTCGGCTTGGCCGCCACGGGGCTCTCCGGCGCCATCCCCCCCACGCTGGGCAACCTGGTCAACCTACAGACGCTGGCATTGTACGACACGGAGGTGTCCGGGTCCATCCCTCCGGAGCTGGGCTCCTGCAGGGAGCTCCGTAACCTGTACCTCTACGACAACAAGCTCACCGGCCCAGTCCCCACCCAGCTGGGCAAGCTCCAGAAGCTCACTAGCCTCCTGCTGTGGGACAATTCCATCACCGGCTCCATCCCGCCCCACCTCTCCAACTGCTCGTCCCTCGTGGTGCTCGACGTCTCAGTCAACGCCATCTCCGGCGAGATTCCGGGAGACTTGGGGAAGCTCACCCTCCTGGAGCAGCTTCACCTATCCGACAACTCCCTCACCGGGCCCATCCCGGGGAGGGTCGGGAGGTGCACCAGCCTCACCGCCCTCCAGCTGGACAAGAACCAGCTGTCGGGTCCCATCCCGTGGCAAATCGGGGAGCTCAGATACCTGCAGAGCTTCTTCCTCTGGGGCAACTCCGTCTCCGGGACAATACCCGCGTCCCTGGGGAACTGCACCGACCTCTCCTCCCTCGACCTCTCCCAAAACCGCCTCACCGGACCCATCCCGGAGGAGATCTTCCACCTCACCAAGCTCAGCAAGCTCCTCCTCCTCGGCAACTCCCTCTCCGGGCCGCTACCGCCCACCGTCGCCAAGTGCGAGTCCCTGGTGCGCCTGAGGCTGGGCGACAACTCCCTCTCGGGTCGGATCCCGGACGAAATCGGGCGGTTACAGAACCTGGTCTTCCTCGACCTGTACGCCAACCGCTTCTCCGGCGCCCTACCCGCGGCGGTCGCCAATATCACCGTCCTCGAGCTGCTGGACGTCCACGACAACCGCCTGACGGGCCCCATCCCGCCCCAGCTGGGCGACCTCGTCAACTTGGAGCAGCTGGACCTCAGCCGCAACGCTTTCTCCGGCGCCATCCCCGCCAGCTTCGGTAACTACACCTACCTCAACAAACTGATGCTCCACAACAACAACCTCACCGGCTCGGTGCCCCAGTCCATCCGCAGCTGCCAGAAACTGACGCTCCTCGACCTCAGCTGCAACGCCCTTTCCGGCCCGATCCCGCCGGAGATCGGCTACCTGACCAGCCTGACCATCGGCTTGGATTTGAGCTCCAACGCCTTCACCGGCCTCCTACCCGACACCGTCTCCGGCCTCACCAAGCTGCAGTCGCTGGACCTCTCCCGCAACGCTCTCCGCGGCGGGATTGGCGTTCTGGGCCTCCTCACCAGCCTGGCTTCCCTAAACGTCTCCTGCAACAACTTCTCCGGCCCTATCCCGGTCACCCCTTTCTTCAGGACCCTCTCCGTCGCCTCCTTCCTCCAAAACCCTAACCTCTGCCAGTCCGCCGACGGAGCGACCTGCTCCTCCCAGACCCGGGTGGTTCCCAGAAATGGACTCGGATCCACCCAGACCCTACTCCTCGTCTCGGCTATACTCATCTCCGTCACCATGGCTGTACTGGCTTCCTGGATTCTGGCCACAAGGAGCCCTAATTTCATGACGGGGAAGTACTCTTCCGGTGCGGCAGCAGCGATGACCGCGTCCTCCTCGCCCGGCGGCGGCGGCGATGGCGGCGGCGAGGACTTCTCTTATCCGTGGACGTTTATCCCATTCCAGAAGCTGAGTTTCACCGTGGACAGCATCCTGGACTGCCTGAGAGACGAGAACATAATCGGAAAGGGCTTCTCCGGGGTGGTGTACAAGGCGGAGATGCCGGGGGGCGAGCTGATCGCGGTGAAGAAGCTGTGGAAAGCGAAGCAGCGGCCGGGGGACGATGGGTTCGACTCCTTCGCGGCGGAGGTTCAAATTCTAGGCCACATTCGGCACCGCAACATTGTGAGGCTCCTTGGCTATTGCTCCAACAAGTCCGTCAACCTGCTCCTCTACAACTTCATCTGCAACGGCAACTTGCAGCAGCTGCTCCAGGGGAACCGGAATTTGGACTGGGAGACGAGGTACAAGATCGCGCTGGGGTCCGCGCAGGGCCTCGCTTATCTGCACCATGACTGCATCCCCCCCATCCTCCACCGGGATGTGAAGTGCAATAACATACTTCTTGATTCCAGGTTCCACGCCTACCTCGCCGATTTCGGCCTCGCCAAGCTGCTCAGCTCCACCGCAAATTTTCAGCAGCCCATGTCCAGAGTCGCTGGCTCCTATGGCTACATTGCTCCAGGTAAGTGTACGTGTGTGTGTTGTGTGTCCCATATATTAACCACTTTTACTTTCATTTCTGGCATGCATGCATGCATGCATGCATTTGATCCCCTACTAGGTATGCATGCATCATGATTTATGGCGTTTAATTTCGAAGTCCAATAATTAACATGCTTCTTGATTCCAGGTTCGACTGCAGCATTGCTGTTCATTAATTGGTCCACCCAAACACGAATAGAATTCAGTTTAATTTGTCTTTTTTTTTTTTCTTTTTCCTTTTCTAAACTATTGTTACTTTTGATCGCAGAGTATGGGTACACCTTGAACATAACAGAGAAGAGCGATGTCTACAGCTACGGGGTGGTTCTCCTGGAGATTCTAAGCGGCCGCAGTGCCGTGGATCATCAACGCAGCATTGGCGATGGTCTCCACATAGTGGAGTGGGTGAAAAAGAAAATGGGGAGCTTCGAACCGGCTGTGACTGTCCTGGAAGCCAACCTGCGGGGCCTGCCTGACCAGATGCTGCAGGAGATGCTGCAAACCCTTGGGATTGCTTTGTTCTGTGTGAACTCATCGCCCGTGGAGCGACCCACCATGAAGGAAGTGGTGGCGCTGTTGATGGAGGTCAGGAGCACACCTGAAGAATGGGGGAAGACCTCTCAGCCTCTTATAAAACAGTCCTCAAACCAGAGCTGAGAGTGAGTGACTTCTTAAGTTTGGGAAACGCTATCCTTGAGTTTGGATGGTGGCTTTGCCGTTTGCGGTGTGGTGTACAGAGAGATTCATCCTTCTTAAGCTTTCTAGTTTTTTTTTTTTTTTAAATTTCTAATTTAAAGCTCTTTCGCCACCTTTAATGCCAGGTGATGATGATGATGATCCATGCACTTTCAAAATCTAATATTGGGTGGGACAGACTTGAGTCCACTTTATTTTTCTAAGGCCTTGAACAAGAACAATCAAGTACCTAGTACTACTGTACCATTGTTTGTCATTGTGGTTCTATGTCAGCATATGAACGAACACACGTTTAACTCCCCCGGCCCATGATCATAATAATTAAAGTAAAAGTGCGTTTCTGATATTTCTTTTGAATGTAACTAGCTGAGTCAACCGTCACATGACACGAGATTGAAACTCTATATCAGGGCGTTTGCTAATCAAATATGCTACATTACACCATATCTGGAGAGGACACATTTATTGGATAACTGGTATGATTTGGCGACGTATATATGATGGTTGTAAGTTTTGATTTCATGTTCTTCACTTTCCAATGGGTTCTTTTGCCATCTTTAGAGCAATTTCACCCATCATCTCCGTCGTTTCTTCCCATTTTAGCTTAGTTAATTTTACTGCACCCATTCCAGTAGTGTTTCATATTCTTCTTATTATTATTACAGCTATACAAACTTCAACTATTATTTTTCCCTTTATAGCATATATATTTTATTGTTATTTTAAAACTTAAATAATAAAATATTAAAGAAAGACAATATGGGGGTGGAAGTGAGCTGCCCACCTTGGAGAGCTTTTTGGCAAAGAATGGATTTAGAAAATGATAGGAGAGTTTTTTTTTTTTTTCTTGCATGATACCCTCTATTTTAGCTGAATGCTTCTTCTAGGGAGCCCACTGGCGATGTCTTCGTTGGAGAAAGTGGCAATTATTTCTATTCAAACGAAATTGTTTGAATTCCAGAGGGTTTGGGCAATTATTGTATGCAACTGGATGATGGAGTAAAACGTAGGGGATAAGGGAAAAGCAAGTCACTCCCACAATCCCAGCAGACACCAACAAGCGTAGGCCCCTCAGTTGCAGGGTATTAGGAGACAAATAGCAGCAAGCCATGCCTCTATATATACTCCTCTCCCCCACATGCCTTGGCGGACAAAAGGTCAATCAATAGACTGGTCCAGTATCCTAAATCTTCTGATTTGCCTTTCATAGCAAATGGCTACTAAAAATGATGAAAGACTGAATCAAACCTATAAACCATATCTAGACAAGGGAAGATAATATATAATCATGAAATAATTAAACCAGGCTTTTTAGTTTTTACTGGGCGTAAAATGTTTGGATATATATATATATATAAAGATTTAAGAACATAGGAAACCAGTGCTGACACTGGTAAAATTCACGGGGCTGGACTCACTTTTCCATGAGACACGGAATTAATTCAGTACAACTATTTCCATATATGGAAATCGAACTCAGAGATCTGAGGTTCCAAAGCTCATCGCTCATCGCTCATCCAAGTTACTGGACAGAAAAAAAATCTAAATATTATAACACATGATGGGTGTGAAGTCAAACTATGAACCACATACTTAAAAACTCTTAAAACTTAAGCTAAAAAAGTAATATGAACTATAAATTATACTCAAAATTTATATTTTAAATGAATTCAAAGACAGGCTAACTAAATTTAACTGATCAGTACCTTAATATTTAAATTTTAATAAAATTTAGAATATAATTTATAACCCATATAACTCTAAGCAGACATTTAATTAAAATTTTAGAGTCTATAACTAATACTCTTAGTATGTTTCAGACTAACATATTAGTTACATTGTGTCCATGGCCAAGTGCGTGATTTTTCAGACTCCTATATATTAGTTATGAATCTTTAATATTCTGAGATATTGTGATATGGTGTCTAGTTAATAATATATAGACGACCGATTAGACAACCCGACAAGTCATGACTAATCTAACTAAAACACTAACTAGCAATGACTACCATTTTTTTAGCAAATCGACGGACGTTGCCAAATAGCGTATGAAGATCATGAGAGCAACTCGCATAACGAATAACCTTGAGCATTTTATGGTGTCACTCACAACACAATCATGGTGAAGCATTTTATGGTGTCACTGTTTGAACGAATAACGATTTATTTATCTGTTGTGAAAAGACGATATGTGAGGGCCACTACTGCATAATTTTTAGGTCAGCAGAAACATCAAAAGAAACAAAACCTACTCAGCGCTGCTGCAACTCGTCCTAAAAAGTTAAAATACAAAGAGTAGGGACACAGTAAGTTCGCTCATTGCAGGTTATCAAAGAACCCACAAAAATGGTTTAATTGCTTCACTGATGAGCATGAATTAAACATCAATAAAGGATTGAACATCAAAGTTGTTTTCAAAACAAAGCATCAACCATCAAATCGCGTGTCACAATTGGTCACGCACTCCATGGTAAGAAAAGATAATCAGGCACATTTAAACAAAGCCCAATTTGTGAAACAATGGATACTGATTGTTTCTCTTGGCAGAAAAATGGAAAGAAACTGAGGTGCGGTTAAAATCGCAAATCATTGTGAACCAACCGAATTACATAATGAAGATAAAAGTTATTGGGTTTTGACACTCAATGACTGAAAGTTACAGCAGCAATGGACTTTAATACAAAAATATTAAGTTTATCATTAATATCATTACATATGGATCTCTCCACCAATTTGTAGCTCGCTGCTCAACAGTTTCAATGCTTACTCTTACTCAGAGGTTCGAGCACTGCAAAGAATTTCTGTGTAAGCATATCTTCTACCATCCCTAGACTCTGCAAATGCAAAAGCACCTCGTGTGTTAGACATGATTTTCTCAACCCCCGGTCTCTTTAAATAGTCAGACACAAATATTGATGTACAGTTGTACACAAACAATTTTTTTTATGACCCAGGAAACTCCCACACTGATGACCGACTTGCGGCCCCCAGTCAGGCCCTAAAACCTGGGAGTGGGCTAAGCTCTACAGCCCCCGACACACCAGGTAATGCCACAAGGTCATCGTGCGGCGCACGATGCAAGGCTTACCACAAGCGAGGTGCTTTGTGCAGAACTCCACAACCAACCATGCTACCCCGAGGGGCATTGATGTCCACAAATATTAAGAGGAAATTACCCTACCCAAATTGATTCCCAAATAAGTCTTTACAAATGATATGAGCATAACATGAAAATTGTTTATTTTTGGGCCTGTAGTTCTTTAACTGACTCCCATAAATTTTTAAGGACAGAAGTTTGAAATGGCTAAACAATAATACTCCGTATCAAAGTCATTTTTCTCTTTCATATATCTATCTATCTAGCAAAAATGCACAAAATTTGAAGTTATAGTTCTAACTCAAGTACTCCATGAGACTCCACTGACTCATTACAAAGAATATACCGCTGGGAGTGTTTCAACTGAACTAGGGGGGCTATACTAGACTCTCCAATTGTATGAGCCCGTATTATTAAATATTAATTTATTTTGTTTCTAATTTCAGCACCAGTGGACTAAATTATATTACTTACAAGAGCATGATGGATTTCTGTTGGGATCATAAATATCATAATTAGCAGCATCAAAACGTTAAACTTAAAGGGGATGAAACCTAATTATAAAAGGCCAAATGCTTTTAACTTATTCTACATTTATTCTTGACCCAGAAATAAACATAATAGAACAAACGTCACCAAAATGGATAAAACCCAATTAGATAAACCAAATACGCAATCTTAATTCTACATACATTCTTAACCAAAAATAGGAAAAGAAAAAAAAACCATGACAAGAATGGATTAAACCAAATTATAAAATAAGCCAAACCTCATCATCATCAATCATTCATTCAGCTGTTGAAGCTCAGCTTTCAACTGCTCGATCTTAAGCCCCATGGAGCGCTGCAACGCCCCCTTTTCGCTCTCCGGAAGCTTAGCCAGCAAGCCCTCGAACAACTCCAGAACCTCCCTGACCGCCGCGCGAGCGCACTCGGCCTCTTCGTCGAAATAAACGGTCTCCTTCGATTCCAAAGCCAACTCTATCTCTTCCCTGGCCTCCACGAACTTGAGATTGATCGTGTCCACTTCCTTGTTCGTGTCCACGGTGCAGAATTGCCTCGGAGAAGAAGGGTTCAGGAGATTTGGGTGTGGAAATTGAGGGAATTTGGAATAGGGTCTTGTTGTTGTGAACGGTTTGAGAAGAATCGGAGAACTGGGTTTTGATGATCTCGAAAAAGGGGTTCTTACTAATAATCTAGAGACACGAATCTGTGGACCTCGGATCATGTTTCTCGATTTGGCTTTGGCTTTTGTTGTAGAGGCCTGGACCGAAATCGAATGCCTGCAAGCAAGTGCAAAAGGGTTCTTGCCTGTTCTCTCACTTCTTCAAGACGCGATGCAGAAAAACTACATCTCGAACGGCGCCGTTTTCATTCAGCCCATGGCAAACTCCTTTTAAAGTGTGGTGTTCTCATCTTCCAACAGTTTTGCTGATTCAATCAAATTCAAGATCCAACGAAAAGAACCCTAATGGAGCTAGTGATTCCAACGACAGAGCAAACAGTGTTTGGTAAAAGGCTAAGAAAGGAACAGACTAATTTTAAGTAAAAGAAAAACCAAACTGTGAAATTGAATCATAAATTTCAATTATATATAAATCATTGATCTTAATAATGTCTATCACAGTATCACACAACATGAATATATTTGAATATCCCTTCAGAAATGTAAATGATAAATATATTTTAAAATAATATTCATGTTTTCAAATCAAGAAATCAAATAGTAATTGATATTAAAACGCAATTAATTTAATAATATATATATATATATTGATAGATACATTATAGGTAATTTATACAGGAAACATCCTCTCTGAATTGATATGAACAAAAAAATGTTAAAAATTAATATCAATTATATGATAATAAAAGTATTCCTGCATGATTTACTTATAGAATATTAGATTTATGATTATTCAATATTATTCAATTATTATTCCTGTGCAAGAAACATCCTACAAGGAACATCCTGCATGCAATAATCAATTATTTACGTATTCCTGTGCAAGGCACATCCTGCATGCAATATTATTCTATTATATTAGATTTATTTATCAATGAGAAATCAAATAGGATATCTACACCTTTTTAAATTCAATTAATTTATTAATATATTCTTTAACAATAATCAATTATTTACGTATTTTAGCTGAAACAAAAAAAATATAATAAATAGATAGAATTTATATTATATTGCAATAGCTTTGGGGCCAAGAAGCACATTTATTTTATTAGCTTTAGCAGCCTTTGGAACGCTGCACTATCACATTGCAACGGCTTCCAACGCGGCTAAACAAAACGCTACTAGAGACTCGAGTACTTTTCCAATTATCCTGTGCCCCCGGGCATATAGCTGCTGGATGCAGCGACACTTTCGGCCTTAAAATAATATCACGCGTGTCGATGGAAGGCTTGCTACGATTGCCGCCATGAAGATTCTGCCATAATGCTAGACGCTAAGGTAATATGAATGCCATAGTTGTACTGGTCTGCAATTTCTTCAGTACCTCAAGCATCACTGAAAGACTTGAGACACAGCAACTATTTTAATTTAAAAAAGAATAAGGAAAGGAAAGGAAAGGAAAGACTAATATAATAACTACTATAATATCCACAAATACCAAACAAGAAATTCTAATGACGCTACTTTGACCCAAAACTCGGGCTACAATTAAGTCAGACTTGGTGACACTTCATTTTGAAGCAAAGAAGACCTCCCCCTAAACCCTACTACACTGAGTTTTGAAGTAGGGGGTTTAGCTGCGCCAGAAATTTTGTGGTCAGTGAGCTTGCTCTCACCCGATGAGCTACTTCTTGGCGTGTGGGCCGTCTTTGTTAATTTACCTGGGGCAGCAGATGCCTTTCCATATTTAGCCGGGGAAGGTTTTCTTTCAGAAACCTTAACAAAAGGTTTTGATGCGGCAACCCTGCTCGTGGTTTTATGATTTGCAAGTTTTGTCAAAGCTGTGTTCTTCCCCGATGAGCTACTTCTTGGCGTGTGGGCCGTCTTTGTTAATTTACCTGGGGCAGCAGATGCCTTTCCATGTTTAGCCGGGGAAGGTTTTCTTTCAGAAACCTTAACCAGAGGTGTTGATGCTGCAACCCTGCTCGTGGTTTTATGATTGGCAAGTTTCGTTAAAGCTGTGTTCTTCCCCTTCTGATGGCTCTGTCGAGACCCGGGAGTGTCTTTTTGGACACGATCAATGGTGAGAGTTTCCAAGCTTTCATTCTTCCTCATGGCTTCTTCAATTTGAGTGGCCAAAACATCTTTCCTGGCAACCAAACTTGTCACATTTCCTGCCCAAAGAAGAAATTTCTTAACTTAGCGACCCTAAAAGGTTTTTTAAAGCTTCCCCAGACTCCCCCATCACCCCAACTACCAGGTAAAGAAATGTGGAATGGTCAAAATTGAAATGCAAGCAAAATAACAGGTTTTATAATACCTTTTGCACCCATGCGTGCAGTTCTCCCCGTCCGGTGCAGGTAGTCAATCTAAAAGATCAAATCAATGTGCGATCTAAGATTTCCAAATATAGAAAAAAAATTGCATTGATTATTAAGGGGAAGATTCAACATGGATAATGCTGACCGAGTTTAAGGGAAAATCAAACATAATAACATGATCAACATCCAAATCCAGTCCCCTGGCAGCCAAGTCTGTGCAGACCAATGCAGAGCATTCCCCGTCTTCACTTTTGAACTTCCTGAGGTTTTCAACCCTACGCAGAGAAGAAAACAATGAGGCAAGTACAGTTCAAAGACAAACGGAATAGGAAAATAAATTAACAGAAAAGGATAAACAAAGTTGACGGGAAGTGAGTATTTAGTCAATGTATATGCAAAATTGCATATAAAACGAAGTGAGATTGCTAGCTCCATCCCGTCTTTACACAGAAGTAAAATTACATTGTTTTTATCATGGATACAAATACAATCATCTAATAACAGTAGTCTTAACTTGGTGACATGACAAATAGGTCCCAATACCCATATCAGAAGGAAAGGCGACTATTTTGCATTACTCAAAATGACAATATAACCAATGTATGTGCACATTATAGTTTCTGCAACATAGTCAATATAGTATAAGAATATATATATAAATGAAAACAACTATGCATTGACATCATGCAAAATTTCAACCTTTGTTCCGCTGGGACTTGGCCATGATAATTTACAGTATTTACATTATTTTCACCAAGAAAGTGATCCACAGCACGACAAGAATTCAAAGTGTTACAAAAAACCATCACTCTGTTCCCTTTAGACAAACTTCGTTCGAGGATCTGCAATCACATCATCAGAACACAAAATCACAACGTATGGTCACGGTTTAAGAGCGTCATCTATTTGCTACATTCTCCTAAATAGTTTATGTCATTTCACTACAAGCGCATTTAGTTTATAAAGTAAAATCAACGCAATGCAACAAAGAAGCAAACCTGGAGCAGTGCATCCAATTTGTTTTCAGAACCTGAAAGTTTGATAAAATCATGCCGAGCAGATGCAATTTTCTTATGCAGTGATGAAGTGCGGATATGTGTTATACCATGAAACTCCTCATCAACCAACTTTTGTACTGCCTACAATACCATATGAGAGTGGTATCAAAGTGAGAAAATTGTATATTAATCGTTCTAAGAAAATAGTGAGTACTATGAAATTTAAAAAAGTTATGTCTAAACTTCATGTTCTTTCATCAAACAGTTCTTAATTAATGGATCACCAAATAAAATGAATTTACAATTTACTTTTTAATCGAACCAGGGTCGGGTAAAGTAAGAATTACTCATTAGCTATCATGAAGAATAATGATTTTAGGAAAAGAGGGATGTCAATTGAATTATTAAAACAACCACACAAGTTTTCAAGCATGCAAAATTAAACCAACAAATACTTAAAAACAGAGCTCCAACTTAGTAGCAATTAAATGACAAATGCAAGCATTTAATTTCGATGGGCCATTGCTTACCCATAAAAATGTGAACCCAGAAAATTAGAGTTCAAGCAAGCATACCTTTGACATTGTTGCTGTAACCAAAACAGTTTGATATCCTTGATCTTCTGACTTCGATGCACGATTTTTTAGTGGGCCAAGAAACTTCCGGATATCAGGACCAAACCCACGATCAAACATAGTATCAGCCTCATCCAACACCTTCGCAGAAGAATCATCAATATCATCTAATAGTAGCAGACCAAAAAAAAGGCCATGATAACTACATGGTAGGGTACAGCTGTAAAGTCATGTTTTCCTTGCGAATTTGGAGAAGATCAAGATATTTCCATATCCAAAATTGGAGGCAAAAGATCAGGTATATAAACATTAAAAATCTCACCAAGTACTTGATGTCACCATAAACCATGTTCCCTTCCTCAATATGCTGAAGAACTCTACCAGGTGTTCCCACTACCATATCAACGGACGTGTTAAGTGAATCTGCTTGAGGTCTCAAACGGCCACCACCGCTTACCATGGTAGACCTAAATCGGGCATGATGGCCGATGGCCTTTGCTACACGAAACACCTAGAAAGTAGTTCAATCAGGAATATATACAATAATAAATCACCCTCAATTCTAAACAGCATAGGACTCAAACCTGCTCAGACAGCTCCCTTGTGGGGCACAAAACAACTGCTCGGGGGCGCTTTGGCTTTATAAGCATACCAGTGGATTCCTCATCTTGTCTCATCATCTACATACTCAATGATTATTTCAAAATTCTTTTAGAACAAGATCACCATAACCTCTCTACAACATAATAATGTTTAAAAGAACGAAATTACATTGTACAAATATCATCGAGGCGGATTTGAGCACATCCATAGAAATTATAAAATTAACACAACAATTGGAGAGCAATATTTTACCCCAATTGAATGATAAGCGTGATAAGGTCAAATCATAAAAATCAGCAGACATTGGACACAGAATTATAACTTAATAAGGCAAAATTGGCGTTTCTTTTTTCTTCATGACCTATAGTAGGTAGACATAAGGACCAATGCATTCATAATTTGAGATACGACCTCCATGGGAAAATAACAAAACATCAAATGAAAGTAAAAAATTATGAAATGGTCACACTCTAGTTTTTAGCAATCAGAAAAATGGAAAACGTAAAGTTCATTAATTAAAAAATAGCTCAAAACCAATTGAAATGACAAAGCAAATGGAAAGAAATGAACATCGATTGAACGATAATTCGGAAAATAAAAATAAAAATGATAAAAGCAACCTGAACAATGGGTAACGTATAAGCAAGAGTCTTCCCAGAGCCAGTGTGAGAACCCAGAACTACATTCCTACCGTCCAACACGGCAGGAATCCCAAGACACTGAATCTCGGTAGGAACCGAAATGCCCATATCCCTGACGGCCCCCATCACCTCCTCGCTCAGACCCAACTCCTCAAAACTCGAAACCATACTCGTCTTCTCCTCCGATTTCTCAACAGCAGGCGAGGGGGGCCTGGGCCGCCTGGCCCGGGGTGAGGCTTCTCCGGCGACGGCATCCTTGTGGTGTCGATTCCTGAGCCTCTCGAGGAGGAGGGCATGCTTAGTGGTCTCCGGTGCCGACGGATGGGAGGAGACTGCGGAGGAGGAGGCGGAGCATATGGGCCTAAACCCTAGTAAAACCCTGTGTGGGGTTGAGAGGGCGGGAAATGGGCATCGATTGGTTTGAGAGAAGAAGGACAAGGAAGACTTGGGAGTGGAGGAGAGGGATAGGATTGCTTCATTCATCGTTGTGTGTGTGTGTGTGTCTGATGGGTCTCATTGGACTCTCTCTCTCTCTCTCTCTCTCTCTCTCTCTCTCTCTCTCTCTCTGAGTGTGTGTTAATAGTAAATTCGCCACAGGTCGAATTCAATTCCAAAAACGAGTTCGCCATAACCAACATGAGTTCTGAGTCCATTGAGTGTTATTAACCAAATAAAATAATTATATTTAAAATATCATTATCCGCGAACAATGATCAATGTCGAAAACTGAATTGGTTAATAATGAGTTTTTCTATTTTATTTCACTTCATTTATGCGGGGCTGTAATAAAATTTATATCTCGAACAACTTAGACGTCCAATAAATCGCCTATCAAAATTTTCGTAAGCAACTTTAAACACGTTCTTTGTTTGCAATAAAGTAAAGTATATGTGAAAGAAAAACAAAGAATGCTCATGTGAGCGTTGTTGTTCGGTGATTATTTTTTTTCAAACAAATTTGATTTAAATCCTAAGATGTGATATCATAAAATGTAATTCTTAGGACATGCATAGATTTTAGTTGCGTCCAACAAAATACAAAAATAAATCTCAGAATGATGCCACAGGCCAAAAAGGCGCGATTGAGGAAAAATTAATAACCAGGGTCATGCGTAGTGTGGGTGGTTACTTCTTTTCTCTGGCTGACCACATGTAGTTAGTTACCATACACACCAGATATATGAGCTCTGTTCATTTCTTTATCGATGACAAGCTGGAGTGATTTTCATTGTCATGTTCAGATGCGCCAGAACAGAAAGAAACTAGAGCCTCCGCTACTTTGTTCTTCAAAGCATCCGGGGATTCAATGAGATGGACTACCTCCGCTGAATCCATCTCAAGTAACACTGCAGCAAGCTCTCCTGAATGATCTCGTTCGAGGCGCTGCAGAAAGGGATTTGGCTGGCCACCCATCATCTGCATTTGTGGGCAGGTGATTAATTGCAGATATTTCAGAAACACAGCCAACACAGTCTGTAACTTTGCCAGAAATTTTATTTTGATATTTACCAAAGAAGCCACTAAAGTTATATATGAATCTTGAAAACATAAATAAAATAAAATAAAATAAACCAGGAAGAGTATAAAGAAATATAGAGCTATCTACCAAAAGGGTTTCCTCATTCTATTTGAGCTCTCAATGTGTTCAAAGTCTGAATATTAACGGATGAGTTGCTAAAATTGATATATACATAAGAATTTTATCAGCTCAATTTTGAGGTTTATCTGCATTTTCTGATATCCCCTTAAAACTTTTTCCGTCCCCCAAATTCTCTCTTGTGTAAATATAGTACGCATGTTTAAACAATCATCCTATTTATCTTTTGAAATCTCTATATTAATAATTCCAATACAGGATATCGAAGGGTCGAAGGCAAAACAAGCGTCAAATTTCAGCAATTATTATTATCATTATTTAATCATATAATAAATATTACTGAGTAGAGAAGAAGATTGAAGTCCAAGAACCAAACAGACAAAGTGAGGACGAAAGATAAGTCCCCTGACAGAAAAGAAAAAACTGCCCTGATTTTTTTTTTTAGATAAGTAGGGACCTAAACAAGCTATATGAAATGTGGCCAATCAATCTTGCTGAAGATGAAAAGATAAACCTGCAAAATCCCCAGCTGTGTATGTGATTTAAAAAAAACCCAGTTGTATAATCCCAAACAATAGCTAATAAATTTATGTTGTCCTAAAACTGCTTATGATGCACGCTGAAGCCTCCAAATAATGCACTTGTTCTTTTGAATGAACGATCAGCATATATCCCATGTTGAGACCTACAAAATATGAAAAAATAGACTTAAAACATACCTCGGTCATTGGTGCAGTTACCAAAATGGCTTGGAATCCAGGGTCAGCAGAATTGGAGGGGTGATTTTTCAGTAGTTCAAGAAGCTTGCTGAGTTGTGGACCAAGACCAGAGCTATACATGCTGTCTACCTCATCCAACACCTAACAAATAATCATGAACATAGCAGATAATTAATCATAGGCAAATAATCTCATTGCAAACAACACAATTAAACAAATAAGCTTCCCACAATTAATGCATGCCACTGACCAAGAAACGGACATCACTGTAAGCCATTTTTTTATCTTCAAAACACTGAAGAACCCCATCAGGTGTCCCAACCACCATATCAATTGGGTCTTCCAAAGATTCATGTTGGTTTTTAGAATTACATTCCTTAATGGCCAGTAGGGGCCTGAACTGTACATCATTAGTGAAGAACTCTGCCATACAAAATGCCTACAAAACCAATTCTACATAAGGCAGGGTAGCTGTCAAGGGATTCTAATAATCTGAAAAGCGTATGTGCAAACCTGCAAAGATTTCTCCCCACAAGGGCATAGAACAACAGCTTGAGGACACCTAGGCTTCGTCTGCACACCATCCTGTCTCAGCAGCTGCATAATCATTAAACTAAGAACATGAATTTGTTTCTAATTTGTTTGGGAAATCAATTTAGTCTTCAACTCAACTGATTCTAATATTAACAAACTGCTGACAATCCAAGAAGTAACTGATCTACTGCACAGAACAAAATTCAAAAGTTTCTTAAAAAATTTGGCACAGCAAATCTAAAAAATCACCAAAAATTATAATTTTCCATACTAAATACATTGACATGCCAAACTTTGAATAAGATTGTTTTGATTTAACATTTTTAACATTCTAAATGCATTCATTTTCGGTGAGGGTATGTTGCATAAAGAAAAGGTTTGTTGGGTTGGTTGGACACTTACCGGTAAAACCACATTTCATTTTCAAACCAAACAAAAAAAAAAGATGAAAAAGGACAAAAAAAAGCATATTAAACACAGCACCTCAAAAGTTCCATACAAAAAAAAAAACATATTTGAAAAATAATTACACATTCCTCACTAAATTCCCCAAACCCATTTCATTTTCACCCGAATTTCAAAATGCAATTAAAAAGGTCCCCACAGAGGCTCACCTGAATCAGAGGCAGCAAGCAAGCCAGAGTCCTCCCGGACTCTGAAGGAGACCCAAAAACAACGCTCTTCCCATCCAAAATCGCGGGAATCGCAACGCACTGAATCTCGGTAGGAGACGCCATCTCCGCCCTCTCCAGACCCTTCATCACCTCCTCTCTCAGCCCCAAGTCTCTGAAACGCCCCGAAACTACATCGGCTGCAGGCTTAGACGGCGCCGGAGGGTGAGGCGCCGGCGATTCGGTTTTGGTTTTGGGTTCCGAGGCTCTGGCGGCCTCGCCCTTGAGGCGCCTCATCCTAAGCTTTTCAAGCATGAGAGCGTCTTTAGAGGAGGTGGACGCTGTCTTTTCTGTCCGGTCAGGTTCGCACTTTTTACGGTCGCCACGGATTCCGGCGGAGGAGGAGGAGGTGGAGAAGGGCTTAAACCCATGTAAAGCCCTGGATGGGGTTGGGTATTTTTGGGGAGAGGGAGGGAAAGGGGGGATATTTGAGGAGAGGGAGCGAGACCGAAGGAGTGTTCTTACAGTTCCTCGCATTATATTCATGGGTAGTATTGTGTCGCTGCTTCGGCAGAGCTGATGTCGCCGGCCTCTTACTGTTTGCCGTAGGTTTTCTCCCGAATGCAACCGATTGTCGGTTTAAGAATTTTCAGGATCCAACTCATAAGGATTATAATTAAAAACACACACACACACACATTATAATTATAAGTTGAGAAAGTATTTGGTAAAGATAAATACACATATAATTATTTATTTATTTTAATGAAAGTAATAATACAAGCAAGTACACAAATGCAGCCACAGCATATTATTATTGTAATATGCTACTGAATGGTGCAAGAGAACCATATTATTGTAACGCCTCTAATCAGAACTTTCAAATGATCCGGTATGTTTTGGTCAAAAATTAATCCCGCAAGTGTTCAAAAAATTAAAAATGTGAAATTCATTTCCAATCAATTAAAATGATTTTTTCTTGATAATCACTTGTGTATGTGGTAGTAAATAAAGAAATTTTAAATTTCAAAACTATAAAATATCTATTTTCCCCTGGCTAATAACTTCTTATTTACTGCCACATAAACATATGGAGAAAGCAAATGCCTTGTAACCGAGACAAATAGCCCCCCCGGGGGGGGGGGGGGGGGGGGGGTTGGGGGGGGGGGGGGGGGGTGGGGGAGGGGGGGGGGGGGTTGGTTGGGGGGGGGGGGGGGGGTTTGTTTTTTTTTTTTCACAAAAAAAAAAAAAAAAAATTTTTAAAAAAAAAAAAATTTTTTTTTTTTTTTTTTCCCCCTTCAAAAAAAAATAAAATAAAAATAGGTCATTCAAAAACAAAACTTCCCATTCTTTATAAAACTGTTGTTTTTTTTTTTTTTTTGTCATTGATTTCACCAAATTAATCTTCAAAAAACTTGATAAAAATAAATAATTTTTATAAATTTTAATTTTACTTAGAATAAATATTTATTCTATTCATTAAATAATAATAATAATAATATATTATTATTATTTAAATAATAAAAAAATAAAATATACGTTACTATGCATCTTCATCTCTGCTCTTCATTCACTCCCACATCCTCTCCCGCCGCGTCACCTCTGTCGCACCAACCGCTTCAGGGAACCCACCTCCATCGTCAAATCCGTTCAACCATCGACAACATTAATGAAACAAATTTGATTAAGTCCCATTGTCGAGGTTACTGCCCTCCGTTGTCGCTTCATCGTGCACCCAAGTGACCACTGCTCGGCCTTTGAGCTCCTAGCGCGGTGCCACACTACTACCCTCCCTCCAACCAAGCCCAGACGAGGAGGTGTGCCTGCTCTGTATCGTCAACTCGCATTGCTGGATGTTGGACCAGCCCCTTCCGCTGCGCTACTACAGGAACGTGTTCGCATTCTCGCCAACGGCTCGCACGGTGGGCTTCACGTGGTGCTGGCCGTAATTTTTTTTTAAAAATAAAAAATTAATTAATACAGTTAAATCAATTAATTTTGTTTTACATATCCGAAGTACATCAATATTTTAATATATTATATATAATATATATCAATAAATCTATTCATATTTTTAAAAATTATATTATTTGACTAAAATATAAAATCTAATTATTCAATTAAAATTTTATAATATAATTTATGTATTAAAATTTAAAAATTTAAAAATAAAAAGCAAAAAATAAAAAATAAAAACAAAAAGCCCAAACTAGCCTGCATCTGCAAGAACAAAGCCTAAACAGGACAGTTCATTTAAGCCTGCATTTTAAGCAGACCGAGCTTCAAGCCCACAAGCCTGTAGGATTAAATCCGTTTTACCTCCCTGGTTGTGCAATAGTCCTCTGGCACATGCGCTAAGGTTGATGCAATGAGCAAAAGTGACAGTAACGAAGAAGTACATGAGAAACTCAGCATTACGAGAGAGATAGATAGTTTTGACCATGCCGCTCTTCAAATTTGACGAATATACATGGATTACCGTAAAATTATTCATTTTATATTTGATGAGACCAATGTATGTCATTTATTATAATTTGATAAATTTTTACATTTAAATTGACATGGATGAAGCCAATATTATAAGTTCTATATTGTCCCTAAGAAAATGAAATCAGGTGAATCCAAATGGTATCACATATAAACGAATTAAAGGTATTTGAATGTTTCGTGTAATCTATTAAAAGAGCCAGTTCTGTAATTGTGTTGGAATGTTTAGATTGATTTTAAAAATTAAAAAAAAAAATGAAACTGAAACGATTGATCCTCAGGTTGCCCACAACTGGGAGCCCAGTTCTAAGATATCGTGGAGGCCAATCCCCTTGCCCACAACTGTGTGCCTCCGGTTTTGATCGTGTCCATCTCCATAATTTGAGAGCATCAATGGCAAAGGCACCGGCTTTGTTCTTTATATTTTCAAAGTAAAAACAAGTGCTGTGAACTGCGAGATGAGATCAGTAATTTACTTGGTATCAGATGTCATGATGTGTGCAGGAGAGAGCATGATTTAGACATTTAGTAGAATTAGATATCATTGTTGGCCTCCACGAAAACAACATTAGAAGGATTATGAATAATGATTTTGAAGCAGCTGAGCTTGAAGTAATGATTGTAAAATGCAATCATCCAACTATCAATAAGGAAAATATAAAACACCAGAAGAAACCAGTGTACCATTTGCTATCGATTCTCTTGTGAACAAGTATGCCCAGAAAAATGACCATGATAATCTAATTACCAACCTACTTGTAGCATTCCGGCCTCAAGACACCAACATAAGGAAGGTTCCTGTAGAGCTCGGCATAGTCCATTCCATAACCCACCACAAAATAATCCTGGCACTGCCAAAGAGAAAAACAAATTTTTATCAAAATTAGCAAACAATAAGTTAGGGTGCAATAATCAACATTACCTCAAATCCTCGATAGAACTTCCCTTCACCCACGAGTTCAAAATGAATTTTCCTTCTTGCTGGCTTGTCAAGAAACGCACACACAGATACAGAGGATGCTCCTTTTGACTTCACGTATGAAATTAGAGAGAATAGAGTGTTCCCTGTATCTACAATGTCCTCAACCTGAGATAAAGAAATTATAAGAACAAATACTAAACCAACCATTATGGCATACAACCCGCATGTGACTTGGCATACAGCCGTGTTGAAATTATATGGATCATCTTGGAATACGAACAAACAACATGTGATTAAGAATCCATGAGACTGACATTTGTGGAGGATGTGATTTGGGAACCTCCAAATATTAGTGAGGAAATAGGAACACTAGTGACATATTAATCAACCAACCATTAAGGCATACAACCCGCATGATACAAACCTGCACGCAACTACTTAGGAAACATCATCTTAAAGTAATGGTTGGTTAGACAACATTCTACACCTCCGAAGATAATTAAATTTCATGTTTCTTTTTTGTTTGAAAAAAAATCATGTGTGCGCACCGCTAAAAGACAACATGGGTTTTTCTTTTTTCTTTTTTCTTTTTTTTGGGTGAGGTCATCGCAGAAAGATTTAGAGTTTTAGACACAGACAGTCGGGGAGAGAGGTTACCAGAATAACGTGCCTCCCGCGAACATCAAGCTTCAAATCGAATGATATTTTGGGAGCGCCACTGGACAAGGTTCCGGAACCGTAGGAATCGGCGCGGACGAAGTCTACGGAGAGGGGCAGGGTGATCCGACGGACGAGGTCGGCGAGGAAGAGGAAAGCGCCGGTGGCAACGCCGACAAAGACCGGCGGATGAGGAGAGGAGGGGGAAGAGGAACAGAGAAGGCGGCTGAAGTCGCGGGAGATCTGCGAGGCGAGCTCCGATACTCGATTGGCTATCTCTTGTTCGCTCCATAGAACCCTCTCTATGTGGTGCTCCATATCGCCCGCCGCCATGGACGATGGGATGGGTTGGGTATGTTATCGGGCGGGCGATGATGAGCTCCAAGCAGTGTATATGTGATCGGATAATTTAAAATTATTTACGACTCATATAAATTTATTTAAATTTATAATTTTAAAAAATAATTATATAATACATGAATTTAAAATTATTTATAAATAATAAAAATTCATTTAAATTCATATTTTTTTGAAATAATTTTATTTTTAACAACGATCGTAGTTTTTAAGGTAAATTATATCTTACATTATAACTTCAATTACCTTATTTAATCAATTAAATAATTTCAATTTTGTATTTGTGAATTGTTTTAGTATTATTATTATTATTATTATTATTATAAGGGTGCCTAACATTATTATAGTATAATAATTTTCCTCGGTTGTGTTAATAATCTTACCTTATAACTTCAAATGATTGGACCTTGCGCCTCGTTCTCCTAGTAGTCGGGTCGGCCGCTTCGTAGCATTTGTTTACAAATGCTACAAAGCGGGTCGGGTCGGCTGCTTTGTAACATTTGTTTAAAACGAGTCGGGCCGGCCGCTTTCTGTTGCATCGTTACCACCTGTAGTTTACCGTATACAACACTAGTAGTGGCTATGCCAAGGTAGACAGCGGAAAGAGAATGTTAGGTTCCACTTGATATACTCGTATTAATAATGTTACCTAATGGGTATTCAGAAATCCAAAAAACCAAATAAATGACTTCTTATATATGCACCCGAATGGTTGTCATTACAGTAGTTATTACAAGTTTAATCAAATACAACTTTTTACCAACCATTGTATAAGTCAAACAAGAAAATAAACAAACACTTGACATGGTTTAGAACAATACATCAAAAAGGTAAGTCTCGTCTACAACGATGACTTCGCTAGTCCTTTGTAGCATTTGTTTATGAACGCTTGTTCACAAATATAAATGAACCGAACATTAGCTTATTCAAACTCGTTTATTTATATTCACGAACGAAAAGACTCCATTTACAAATGTTATTTTTTTAAAATTAATAAATATGAACGATCTTTTATCAGGTTGAACATGAGTTTATTCACGAACATTTGATTCTTTTACGGCCATAGGGATCATGCACTAGCAAATAGTTTTGTTCATCACACTATTGGAAATACGCTTTTTTTAGTGGTTTATAAGAAGTCACAATAGCATCATTTGAAGTTGGCAAAGATGTTAATATGGTTGCCAAACACATGACTAAAAAGTATCAATTTGTAGCTACAAGTGTTTAAGAGAAGATTGAGCATGCTAATGCTAAGTATTAGGAGCATGAATGACAATTTTGGTCTATCCCTCCTTGACCATGTCAATTTTATCGAACCCACCCCAACTTGAAGAGACAACTTTGTGGGCACGGATATTGGCCAACTTGCATCAATTTTTTTTAAGGTTTTTAAATAGTTTTAGCTTAAAGTACTTGTTTGACCTGACCCGTCATATACTTTGGTCTCTTCCTGACCTAACCCAAACCCAATCGGGACGGGTTTGAGTCACCTATTACCAGTCCCGACCTACCTTGTTGGCATTTCTATTAAGGTGGATGCTGATTCACATATGCAACATAAGTTGTTTGTTGTAAGAGACCAGATGATGGTGTTTTTGTAGAATGAGAGGTTTCCTATTGGCAAAGTATTATAAGTTGCAGCACAATAAATACGACTTTTATGTAATCGTGTTCGACATCAATGACAATGTGTTATTGCGCTATATGATTATTTTTCAAATGTTCAATGTGACAGACATCTATCTAGTTTATAGAATTTCCTCCAACAAACTTGAGGTTGAGTTCTTTTAAAGTGAGAGATAATAACTAAAAAAGCCTTATATAATTGTATAACTAAAAAAGCCTTATTTTTTTTCTTTAGGATTTTATTGTTTGCACTATAAATAGACGCTAAGGTTATTGTTTGCAATCAATATCTTATTGTTTTTTTACTTTTGCGTTGCATCACGACCAACTAAAAATAAGGTAATACTTTGTAGTTTATCTTTTTGGTGACTTCTCTGGTAGAACCTTTTACAAAATCAAAGATGTCATTGCAAAGTTTTTTTTTCCCAATGAAGGGATGATAATATGGAAATAAAAAGAAACCGTTTGTGATTCTTTTTTAAATATAAAATTTTATTTTAGCAATTAGGCTATTTTTTTCTCTTTTACATTTTTTCTTAAAATTTTACTAAAGCTAGAAGCTTGAGGCCTAATTCATACAAAGAGTGATACACCCAAAATTTATTCATAAAAATAAATATTATATGACAAGTTCTCAACATGCTTATGATTAATAGGACACTACACCTAGTGGGGTGGTTTGCCTAGTCCACTTGGGGGAACATGTGTTTCTTCTCGCCTTAAATTTGATGAGGTGGTCCTGGTTTGCTCGGGCCACTGGGGGGAACTATATCTCCTTTTGGATAAGCCTTGAAATCTATTTGATGGGGTGGTCCTGGTTTGCTTGGGCCGCTAGGGGGAATTACTCCTTTTGGATAAACCTTGAAATGTATTTGATGAGGTGGTCTTGGTTTGCTCGGGCCGCTGGGGGGAATTATATCTCCTTTTGGATAAGCTTTGAAATGTATTTGATGAGGTGGTCCTGGTTTGCTTGGGCCGCTAGGGGGGATTATATCTCCTTTTGGATAAGCCTTGAAATGTATTTGATGAGGTGGTCCTGGTTTGCTTGGGCCGCTAGGGGGAATTATATCTCCTTTTGGATAAGCTTTGAAATGTATTTGATGAGGTGGTCCTGGTTTGCTCGGGCTGCTAGGGGGGATTATATCTCCTTTTGGATAAGCCTTGAAATGTATTTGATGATGAGGTGCTCCTTTCGAATAAGCCTTTATCCCATGGGAAGATGGGTGGCTGAGGCCCGCGGAAGTATCTTTTGATCCAGGCAATGAATGTTTTGCAGAACTTGAATGAACGAAAGCCGAAAGTGACAGCAGAAGGAAAACGAAACCAACTGATTTTTTCTTAAACGCGACCATTGTTTTCTGCGACGCTTCCTTCCTTGCTAGTAGTAGTAGTAGCCCACCCATGATCCGATTCTTATACCATTCTTTTTGGCCCCTGATGAAGTGAACGTTACGGGAAGGAAAAGGCATACAGGAGAAACAATTACTCTTGTTTAGACCGTTACTAATTATAGTTTATCCCTAACAACTGTCTTTTAAAGCCAACTCGTTGGCCGATATCGATGCCTTGGAAAAGAAATTAAATACATAGTAGCCATATTGGGGAAAAAAAACTTAGTGTGAGTGCGTGTGTGAGAAAAATAAAAGTGGAAATCCTCATATTATATTAAAAAAAGTCATTAAAGGCCATGAAGCGTTTTTTATTATATTTATGGTCATGTAGAGTTAATGCTCCTAAATGAATTAATTTTTGAATTGGTCCACAGATATGCATGACAGCATGAATTTTGGTGAGGAAGGTTCATGATATTTCAAGTATCGGTTCATATTATATTTTTCTTCGCTATAATATTTCATTCAGTCATTCGTTACTGAAAATATAATTTTAACTGTTTTATCATGATTAAATATCATCGCACTTGCACTTTTTTCTATTTATAAATATATATAATTTTGAAAAGAAAAATAAATGAAAACATACTTCTTAGTGCCTTGGGAAAAAATAAAATAAAAGTAGCGGGAAAAAAAAGAGGGTTGGTATTTTTGGAAAACAAAACTGAAATCCTTATTTTATCTTTTTTAAAAAAGGTCAGTCATTAATGGTCGTGCGGCGTTATTTAACAAATTTTTAAGGTCATTTTGTCATTACTGGTCATGTAGCCTTTAATGCTCCTAAATGAAATTATTTTTGATTTGGTCGACGGATATACGTTGGTAGTTGAATTTTTGTACGATTAAATAATAAAAGAGGATGATATTCACATAACTACATTGATTAATAAAAGTAAATAGGAATGACGGTCGAACTTGTGACATTATATCAACAATGAGAACTAGATTAAGTTTATATATATATATATCCGATATATAGAAAATTTAATATAAAACTTATATGATAACTCATTAATAATTTTATAATTAAAATTTATAAATGAATTATAACATTTTAATTAATTTATAATTAAAATTCCAGAAATTTAATATTTAATTATTTAATTTATCATTTTAAAGTACAATTAAATTAAATTTATAATATATAATTATAAATTTAATTGAAATTTTAATTATAAATGTTACTTTTTTTGTAATTTAATATTGAAATGTAAATTTCTATTGAAAATCTTATATCATAATTTTAATTATAAATTATAAAATTTAATTATAAATATTACTTGAAATTTTAATTTAGTAATTTTAACTATAATTTTTTTAGAGTCCTAATATAAGTTTTGTATTAAATGTTTCATGACACAATGTGTGTGTATATACATATATAGAGTTTTACTACAATGAGAACGTGGGATCAACTCTTATTGTGAAGAACTTTAATCTAAACCATTAGATGTTGCAACCAATGGTCCAAATTAAATTTTCATTGAATTGTAACTCTGTTGTGGTGAATTTGTTACAGTTAAATAAAAGTCTAATATGAACCATTGAATTTTGATATAACGATCCAAATTAAAGGTTCTTATAATAAGAATGTATTCTCACGTCCTCTATGTAACACGACTATATATATAAAAGGTATTGCTAATAAGAAAATGGAAGCACAGTACTGTAAAGGCATGCTTAGTACATGAGAATCAAATTGATGGAAATAAAATCATTAAGGAAATAAAAATATTAGGAAAATAAAAATGAGATTCAAAAATTTCAATCCTTACCAAGTTATATTGAGTAGCTAAAGCTAATTTTAGCTTTGCTACATTACCATTATAGTTAATGGTACTCCAATGTTGTATTAGTTATATTTTTGCTTAACTTTTATTTTACCCCAATTACCCATATCTTCTAAAATCCAAACATCCCAAATCCCTAATTGTCGCTGGCCTGGGCTCTCTTGTTACTCTTGTTGACTCTGCTTCTGAACTGTGAATTTGAGGTTGTTTCTTTTGGTTTTGGGTCTCGTCTCTTGGGGCCAAGTAGCGACATGGCTCTTGTCGTGACGAGCAGCGCCGTGGTTTGGGGGGTGGGGGTTGCCGTCCATCTAGGTGACATTGGATCTCGTGTCCTGGGGCCGAGCAGGTTGGGGGGGCGCTCTGTAGGTGACGTAAGGGGCGGGGGAGGGAGGAAGATGGGGATGGGAAGAAGGGGGGGGGGGGGGCAGCGACGCCTCTTGTCGTTCTTCTTGGGGCCGAACAGCGCCGTGGTCGGGGAGGGGGGAGCGACGCCTCTCGTCTTACTTCTTGGGGCCAAGCAGCACCGTGGTCGAGGAGGGGGTGGCGTTTGGGGGCATCGTCCATGTAGGTGATTCCAGGGACCGGTGGTGAGGGAGCGAGACGGGGACGGGAAGGGGGAAGCGAGATAGGGGCGTGGACTGTTGTGTAATTTTATCTTATTTGCTGACATGAGAGGATCAACTAAAGCAAAAGTAAAAGCTACATTTAGCTTTTATTTTTGCATTTACTAATGGTTTACCTAAATCATTGGAGAGCAATTCAGCCATATTTTGCTATAGCTGATGGGTTGGAGATGCTCTTATATACATCAATGGAATGGGAAACATTTTCCTTTTCTTGTTTGATATATGGAAAAGAATGGTAAAATCAAAACCCAAAATTACTTTAGTGCCCATTTTCATTTTTTTAATAATGTAACAAAATATAACATATCTCTCTCACCAGTTTGCTGCTTTCACCATATCTTCCATCACTAGTTATGTAATCTCTCTCTCTTTCTCTTCCTTGATTGCTTTGATAATGCTTATAGCTCGTCCATCATCACCAGCCTGGTTGCTTAGATAACGCTTATAGCTCGTCTAGCATCACCAGTGGCTTATTTGACAAATTTGGGCCAAGAACATTAATGGCTTTGATCCTAGGACGTGCCTCCCGAGGTGCCTTCGGTCCCCAAATCAAGCACTTCAACGACGTTGGATGAAGTGTTATTATACATTAATTCTATCAAATTGTTTTGTTGTGTGTGTATTTTATGACATTTCAATTATGTAAAGATAAAGTTGGTTGATTTTATATTGAGTTACTGCTAGTATATGAGTAAGTACTAGTGGTCTTTTCTTTCTTTTTGGTATCTTTCTATTTCATTCCTCATTTTTTTTCATTTAACATGATATTACATCTGATATCTCATATATAAAAAAAGTTTAATATTATGAATTTTTATAAAATAGGACAAGACAAACTTCAATCTCAGCAGTAACTTCCAATAACCTTGAGATCCCAATCTTGAGTCAGAAAGTTATGCTTCATCTAGATTTCAGTCAAATGGCTTTCAAGCTCCTTCGCACAAACATGAAAATATGAAGATGCTGAGTTCATATTTTGTATATTATTTATATCATAGTTTTGTTATTTTTAACTGCTATCTAGTAAATTGAATATGACTTTTTAATTGAAAGTTCCCCAAAATCGTTCTCTCTCCCTCCGCCCTGAATCTCTCTCCCTAACTGCCGCGCCGCCGCTCTCCTCTCCCGCCGCCGCCCCATCCCCCCTGGATCTCTCTCCCCACCCGCTGCGCCGCCTCCCTACCCCGCTGGATCTCTCTCTCCAGCCGTTGCCTCCCTACCCACTGGATCTCTCTCCCCCGCTGCGCCGGCGCCTCCTCTCCTCTGGATCTCTCTGCCCAGTCGCCGTGCCGCCGCCTTCCTCTCCCACCGCTGCCTCCCTACCCACCGGATCTCTCTATCCCACTGTCCCGGCACCTCCCCTCTCCCCTGGGTCTCTATCCCCAGCCGCGGCGCCGCTGCCCTCCTCCCCCGCCCCCTGCAACGCTCTACCCTCCCCCCGCAAGTGATAAGAATGCCAGGGATATGACCAGGCACCTTTGAAAACCTAAAAAATGTATAATTAACCCGTATAAATTGTTATCAGCCCATAACAAAAAAAATATCAACCAACTTTGGAAAATTTATCTTCTTCCGTTGGTTTTCCAATTCAGCAAAACAATAATCATAATTCTTTGATGATATTACAAAAATGTTTCATATGAAAGGTTAAATGCAGTATAGTCTGCTTCATGTTAAAAAAGAAAAAAACCATTAAAAAAAAACAGACATCATCTCAGCCCCGAGATTAGGTGAATGGGAAAATAAGCAGCAAAAAAAAAAAAAAAAACTCATAGAACATAAAAACATGGCTGCGTCTACCTTTTGGCCATTTCTTAACATCAATTCAACTCCAGCACTGGTTTCCCTCCGCATCCCAAAATCAATAGGGTTTTAGTAGGCCCGGGCGAGGGAGGGGTGTGTTATTGAAAGGGAGGTGGGGTGAGAAAAAAAAAAAGGTAACCCCCCCCCCCAAGCCCGGGCAACGTATTTTTAAAAAAATTAGATTGTCGAAAAACAACAGGAAAGTAACCGGTAATGACAAATGGTGGTAGTGAAAACACATAACGTTTACAAAATGCATGCAATAAATACAGATGACAGGGGGTGGATTTTTATCCCTAGCAAGCACCACACCCAGCATCACCTTGGTAGAGATCAGATGCAGCTGATACATGTCCCCCATTAATTGTTGCTCCAAATGACCCAAATCCACGTGCTCCAGTTGCATAAACATACAAATATCAATGTTGTGTTCATAAGTTTGTATACAAAAATTGTCACTTTTCTTCTATGCTTTTAATTTGCTCACTTTGTGTTGCTTGTTGATCAGAATTATCACTGTTGTGTTCATAAGTTTGTATACAAAAATTGTCACTTTCCTTCTATCCTTTTAATTTGCTCACTTTGTGTTGCTTGTTGATCAGAATTTGGGTAGTAGGCTGCTCTGGACTGGATGAAGCAGTTGCTGACAGATTAGGTAAGCAAACAGTCAGCTCTAAAAGCTTCTGGGGAAAAGCAAACTATCCCCGCCGGGCGTGTATAAATATATACAAAGGGAAAAACATATCAATGGGGAAAGAAACAAAGAGACTGTTTTGGCTCTGGGTTTTATGAAAGTTTTAGAACACATTTTAGCTGTGTATAGAGATAGAGAAAGTAAATAAAACAATGCAAGCATACGTCATAAAGAACCGGCAGAGGATGGCAGTAGAGGAGCAGCCGCAAAACCATACAGTGTTGGGTACTTCTCTGCAATCCTAGACACACCCAACACGTCACTGCACCCAAAAATAAAAAAGAGTCCTGCTACATACACGAAAATTGGAACGAACCCGCGCACGAACCTGCGAACGAACCCAACACGTCACTGTACCCAAGTTTTTTTAATTTTCCTTTTTCTTTTTTTTTTTGACTTATGTGTATTTTTTTTAAACTTTTTTTTTTCCGAATTGCACGTCGTGCTCGAGCATAGAGAGAGAGAGGAAGGAAGGGAGGGTGGCTGGCCTGACAATCAGGAATTGTTTGGGGATTCACTGGTCGAGGGAGACCGAACAACAAGTATAGAGAAACGGAGCTATTGGCGTCGCTAGATTGCCACTGCTTGTTGTGTATTGGCGAAGCATGATCGTAAGTAGGAGAAGCACTGTCGTAGCTCATTCGTTTCATCTTCCTCTTCTCTTTTTCTTCAATTTCAATTTGAGCAAAAGTAGGAGGAGTTTTACCTTTATCTTTCTCAGGTTGTTTGGATCTTATTATATGAGAGGAAATCTATATTAAATTTCTTCAATTTTAATTTGGCCTGTGGACTATTTTACTTTTCAAAATCATCCTGATGTGGTGTTTTTTGAGCACACAAAGTTATAAAGGAAGACTCGCAGGGTCAAAGACTTTGTGTTCACTCTGACCCATCAATGGCTGAAAAGAGACTCAAAGGTTCGTAGAACTAGAGTCAAAGACTCGCAGCTCACAAAAGTCACTCTAAGAGTCGTTGGAAGAGTTTAAGACTCGAAGACTCATAGCCTCGCATTTTATAGAGTGAATCAAAAATCTAATCTAACTTGAGCTTCGCCCATGAAGACTCAAAGAATTGTGAGTCGTAGACTCACAGAAATCATTGTTGTCAAAGTCAGAAGCAGGGCGTTTTGGTGCTGCTATAAGGCAGTGAGCAAGATGGAGACCTTTACACTGCAGCAAGGCATTGAGCAATAACGGAAAAAAATGTGTTGTTCACTCATATACAACGTAAGGCTGGTGAGAAAAAAACATTGTAGCCATCTGTGGCTATTAAAATACCTGTATCAGGGCCAAAATTACGACCAAAGGTCACACAAATAAACAACCTTTCATGGCCAACCAAAGGTGAAGACTAATTCTATGGCTAAGACTTACAACAAAATCAATGGTGGTTCAACTTGACAAGAAAATCATTACGCTACATTGAAGCCTCCAATAAAACCAAATTTTGTTATAGCTGGATTTTGCTGACCGATTTTTTTTCCATAGAGCTTAACAGAGGATGGTACGTTAAGACTAATGAGGTGAGAATGAGAGACTCGTTTTTTGTTTTTTTTTGTTTAAGATGTGTTGGATCAATAACTATTTACCAATAACCCAAATCATGACGGGAATTTTCTTCAAAGCAATCAACAAAATAACACAAGCTAACTATGATATTTATAATAGAAATTACTCAACAAAATGTACTACACAAAACATAACACAAAACAAAGGCTTCAACGAGCCATCACACTGGGGCATCTCATGAACTAATTTTTACAACAAATTGATAGTTACGGTTTCATGACAAATTAAAGCTTACAAGAACAGACTGACAACTCCTTGAATCGCCTTCTTCTTTTCTGCGTCTGCGTCCCTTCTCTTGTTTTTCCTTTTTGAATTTTTTTACCATGTATGGTCTCCCAAACACTGCAGCATCTCCTTTAACCATCTACAGCCCGTCCCAGCCACTACAACAACTAGAAAATCCTCTGCAGCATCTCCTTTAACCATCTACAGCCCATCACAACATTCAACTGTGTCATGCATTGCATGAAAGCAATATCTGTCCAAAGCAAGGAAAGCAATATCTGTCTCACAACGTCTACTGTTTAACAAAAAAAATCATCGTAAAAAAAGGGAAGCAATTTCAGTATGACAAAAGCACAAAAAATAAAAAATAAAGTTGCAGATGAGAAATTTCAATGTCTGGACTACAAAATTAAGACTTATTTCTTAGTTTCAGAAGAAAGGAATTGGATTGAAAATGAGATTCATTCAGGAATTTATAACTATGTTTACCTTTGAATTAAATCAACTACAACTTATTTTTTGTTCTTTCTCAGTTGACGAATGAGTTGGTTTCGATTTTCTCTCAAATCCAGCCGCCCTCCATCACTCTCGTTGACGAATGAGTACAGAGACCCTCCTTCTCTCTCGGCGACAAACGAGTCCGGCAACCCTACCTCTCTGGATGACGAACGAGTCCGGCCAATCTCCCTCTCTCTCTCTACTCAATTGCCCACGACGCCAGAATGCGTAGCAGGTACGGCCGAGCCAGAATACACATCAGCCATTTAAATCTAATGTGGCATAAACCACGTGAGCTTCGTCCGCAACGTTCGTGTATTTATCATTTTCCTAAAAAAATTGCTCCTTTATATGCTTTTTTTGCTCTGGTGTTTCCAATTTTCAGAAAGCATGTCATCTGCAATGTCCATCATTATACATAAACAGACACTTTATCTGGCTTGGTTTCATTGAATTCATTCAACTTTTGCATAGCGAGGATATATTGTGGCCTTTGAACTAGTCTAGGTAGGATATTTCTCAAGCTGTACTCTTTTTTTTTTTCTTAATCAAAAGGATATTTCTCAAGTCATGCATTTTCCATAATCGAAATGCATATGAATTCCTACATCCGAAATTGAAAGATCTACTTCAAATGGTCATGTACTTCGTAAAAATTCCTACTCAATCTATTTTGAAGGCAGTTCAGAAAATCGAAAAATATATAAAGAAAACAGATTTTGTGAAAGTAAATCTCAATCTCAAATTTATATTGGGAATTATAAATTAAAGCAATAGCTTTTTCTGAGCCATAACATTAAAATTTGTTGTTCTTTCGTTTTTGATTTTACAAATTATCATGCCATTTTTCCAGAAACAAGGCTAGTTTACCAGCTTCCATGGCCAATTTTAACGCTTCTGTTAATAGAAGAATAGAAATTTACCCAATGATGCTACTGTCAGAGCAAAAACAGAACTTCACTTGAGAGTTTTAGTTGTGTTTTTTTTGTGGTGGTTCTCTGTGTCTTTTAGTGTGGCCAAAGTTACCATTTTTTTTGTTGGTTGAGTAACAATACTCAAAGTGAGGCTTTGTTGTTATGTATGTATATAGTGGTTATTTGATAATTCACTGGACTGGAACATCTTCAGTCTAAACATATTTCTTATCAAAGAAGTCTGCTTCTGCTGCTCCAAATTCGTTCGCCTGGGCTGTTGTGTTCTTCGGAGGATTTGAATTGGGCGTAGTGTTTTTCACGCGTTTCAAGGTTGTTTGGTGAATTTCGGAAGCTGTTTTGCGCGTTATTAGCGGTTTAACTTTCAACCGTGGATTTTATTGTATTAAAATGGACGGCTCGGATCTGTAGTATCGATGCGAACGGAGACGCGTCTATTCTGTGCGTGGGCCTGCCTTATCTTTCTCAATCATTCATTCTTCCACAACCAACTATTGACATGCCAATCAGAGCCTCCCGCACTCGCACCAGCACCAAATTAGTAACACAAAGCACAAAAATCCCAACAACATGCCTGTCGCGGAGATATTTCTGTCGGCGTTCGTGCAGGTGCTGTTCGACAGGCTGGCTTCTCGCCCGCTGCTCGAATTCGCGACGCGACGAGGAATCCGCTCCCGTCTCAACAAGTTGGAAGCAAATCTCAAAATGATCACCAAAGTGATTACCCATGCTGAGAATATGCTGTTTCGAGAAACGGAGGTTGAGGAGTGGTTGGAGGAAGTCAGGGACTGGGCTTACGATGCCGATGACTTCTTGGATGAAGTCAACACCAGGGCTATGCAGGAAGAGGTAGAGGCGGCCAGGCGCAACAACACCACCGGCTCTGTTTCTGTCTCTAGCTGTACTCCTGGGATTGTTACGAAGGTACGTCGTGTATTTTTTGGATTCATTTCTGGCATGCATTCAAAGGGCGTGGAGGAGCTCAACAGTCGTTTGGACACTATTTGTGAACGGATGGATGAGATGCGTAGGCTCATGAACATGACTCTCCCCGCTGACAATAATACATCCACACCGCCGCTGCCAATATTGCGAAGACCATTGGAAGCCACCGCGCATGCGTTCGATGCTCGGGTGTTCGGAAGGGAGCAAGAAAAGGCGAAGATAATTGAACAGTTAAAAAGCAGCAGGGACACAAATGTGGAGGTGATTCCCATTGTTGGCATGCCAGGCATTGGCAAGACAACCTTGGCTCGTCATGTCTTCAACTCTGTGCAGCAGCAGCAGCAGCCGCCGCTTTTTGATATCAAAGCCTGGGTTTGCGTATCAGACGATTTTGATGTCAATAGAATCACGAAGGATATTATTGAGTCATTCACTCGTCGAGCCTCCGATTTAAGCGGACTGGAACAGCTTCAGTCTAAACTCAAGGAAGTGGTAGGAGGAAAAAGGTTCCTACTCGTATTGGACGATGTGTGGACCTGGAACTACGTTGATGATTGGGACCCTCTTCGATCCCCATTTGGAGACGGAGCACCGGGGAGTAAAATACTAGTCACAACTCGAGACGACAAAGTGGCTTCCATGATGCAGACTGATGACTCCATGAAAATTCATCACCTGGGAACGTTATGCGACGATGATTGTTGGTCGATATTCTTGCAACATGTGATTGATAGAAGGAATCCGGATTTCGAGTCAGAGGCAGGGTGTTTCCGTGTGAAAATTTTGGACAAGTGCAAAGGCCTTCCGTTGACGGCCAAATTACTTGCTGGGGTTTTGCGCGGCGAAAGTCCAGGCCAGGGTTGGGAGGCTAAACTAAACAGCAGCATCTGGGATCTATCGGAAAATGAATTGTCAGGGAGAAAGGGAGACCGTACGCTTCCAGTTGCAATGTTGAGTTACTTTCATCTTCCACCACAGTTGAAACGCTGTTTTTCCTATTGCTCTGTGCTCCCAAAGGATTATGAATTTGAGGAAGAGGAGGTGGTGTTGTTGTGGATGGCTCAAGGTTTAGTTTTGCCACAAAGAGGTGAACAAGTAGAGGTTACGGGTGCTACATATTTTCGTGAATTAGTGTCTCGATCACTTTTCCAACGGTCGCCCGATGATCGGTCTACATTTATCATGCACGACTTGATTAATGATATGGCTGAAATCGTTGCTGGTAACTCATGTTTGAAGTTTGATGGAGATCTTAAATTAGATAGCAACTCTGTACGAGCTCGTTATTTGTCATTTCGCCATATTACACTCAAAAGAGAATTCGAGGCCTTTGAAAGAACAAAATACTTGCGGGCATTCCACTCATTTGACTTTATTTATGTGCATGCTTGGACATCTCTGGGCTATCGGTTTTTTCAGTTAACGAGTTATGTTACACTCGAATTGTTGATGAAATTAAAATATCTTCGGGTGCTTTCCTTAAGCGGGCATTCCATCAGAGAACTTCCAAAAGATATTGGTGATCTAATACATCTAAGGCTTGTTGACCTTTCTTACACTGATATTGGAAGATTGCCAGAATCAACAAGCAGCCTTTATAATTTGCAGACATTGATACTAAAAGGGTGTTTGAGACTTAGGACACTGCCCTCTCAAATGAGGAGGCTCATAAATTTAAGGAATCTTGATTGCTCTAATATAAATTGCTTGGAAGCCATGCCTGCGGAAATGGGCAAACTTACTAGCCTCCAAAAGCTGTCTAATTTCATTGTAGGCAAAGGGTTGGACCAAGGTGTTGGTCAATTGAAGTATTTATCACATCTCAAAGGGAGTATCTCAATTTCATCTCTTGAAAATGTTCCTGATTCTAAAGAGGCGGGAGAAGCGAGGTTAATGAGTAAAGAAGGCCTACAGTCATTGGAATTAAAATGGAATTCTGACCATGGTGATATACAGGGCACAGACGTTTCTTTCCTTGTCTTGGGGGAGTTGCAACCTTACAAACATTTGGAAGAATTAATTATCAGTGGGTACGGTGGTTTTTCCTTCCCTGGCTGGGTTGGGGATGATTGTTTCTCAAAAATGAGGGTGGTAGAGTTAGCAGATTGTGGAAAGTGCACCTCATTGCCACCCCTCGGAAAGCTGCCAGTTTTGGAAGAAATTCAAATTCGAAATATGGGTGGTATAGAGTGCGTGGGGGAAGAATTTTATGGGAAGGAGAGAGGAGCTTTTCCATCGGTGAAGATTTTGAAATTTGAGTCTATGAAGAATTGGTCTATCTGGTTGTATTCGGCCGGTGGTGGCTGTTGTTTTGCTTGTTTGCAAGAGTTGCATATTATGAACTGTCCAAAATTATTTATGTCCTCACCAGACGGCATAAACTTACAGAAATTAAAAGCTGGAACAAGTGGAGAATTCCTGGTTGCACTTTCAAGGCAGTCTATCTCAGAGATGGGTATTGTAGAGTATTTAGAGGATGGAGATACAAGTCAATTGCGGCCGTCAGTAACTAGCAGCTTGATGATTGAGAAGGTGGATGTCATAGAAGTTGTTGGATCTGCATTGATGATAATGAATATTATTGGTAATAAAGATGCTGTGGGGGCTCATCACCAAATGATGATGCTCGGCTCCCTTACAGCCTTGGAGATCACAAACATTCCAAAGCTCACGCATCTTCCTGGAGTAATTCTACAGGGGCTGCCCAAACTTAAAAAGCTGAGGATTTGTAGGTGTGAAGAACTGACATCATTGTGGAAGATGGATGATGGGGAGATGGAGATTGGGGGATTAATTTGTTTACAGAAACAAAAGTCTCACTTTCTCGACTCCCTCCGTGTTTTGGAAGTGATAGGATGCTGCCAACTTGTTTGCTTAGTAGTACCACAATGTGGTGAAGAAGACTTCGGCGGAGACACGGACATATCAGAAGAAAAAGAAGAAGAGAAGCGGGGGAAGCAGCAATATCTGGGGTTGCCTTGGCGGGCTTGAGACATTGAGTCTAAATGGATGTGACAAGCTGGAGAAGCTGGCGAGTGACTTGCACAACCTCACCTCTCTTCGGCGTCTGAGTATCTCGAATTGCAGGAGGCTGTCTTGTCTCTCAGAGATGGGTTTCCCATCCACCCTGGAATCATTGAGTATTTTGGGATGCGAATTGCTCACGTGCCTATCATCATCATCATCCTCGATGGCCATGGCCATGGGGGGGAATGGGAATGGAATGCCTCTACCGCACTCACTTAAACACTTGTGTGTTAGTGGTTGTAAGAATCTGGAGTCACTAGGCACCGCTTTTACTACCTCAGACTCCTCCCCCTCCCTCGAATCATCACTTATAGCAGATTGTCCAAAACTGAAATCCCTGCCGGAGGGATTAGTACACCGTCGTCTCCATAAGCTGTGGATAGCAGGCTGCCAGAATCTTGGGGAACTGTCCATCTCCTCCGTCCACACCGCTCTTGAATCTTTGAGTTTTTGGGGTTGGCCTGCAGGCCTCCTTTCCTTTCAACAGGGTGGCCCAAACTCGCTCCCCCCCAACTTACGCCATCTTCACATTGGGGGCCCTTCAGTGACTCCCAATGACGAGCAGCTCTTCAGCGTTCCGTTGCCTCCCTCCTTAACTTATCTATGGATACATAATTTCAAAAACTTGTCCCCGGAGGCCTTTCAAAACCTCACCTCTCTCCAACACTTACGTATCGGGGATTTCCCAGGCTTGACATCCATCCCAGACCAGTTGCTGCTTCCATCGCTTCGCACTTTAGACATCACAAATTGCCCGAGTTTGACATCCATCCCAGTCCAGTGGCTGTCTCCATCGCTTCTCTCTTTATATATCGATGCTTGTCCGCTGTTGGCTCACCAATTCGCAAAGGGGAAAGGACGATATTGGCCCAAACTCAAGTTCACTCCTACTGTCGTGATCGATCGTCATCATGTCTTATCTGATTGACCCTGAGGACGCTATGTCAAATTTATTTTATTGCCGCCAGCGCCAACCACAAGTATTATTAATGCTTTCCGTTTTGTGTTCCGCCACTTTCTTCTTCCTCCCCCACTCTCAGTCTCAAAACAAAAAAAGTAATAATAATTTAAAAAAAAAAAAAAAACAAAACAAGATTTGCCTCAGGCTTGCAGATTTTCTAGGCTTTTTCTTCCTTCTCTCCTGTTTCTGGGTTTACCGTTTTAACTTTTCCTTCATAAAAATATTTTTTTATGTGCTTTCTGTCACTTATCGTGTAGAATGCCATTGCCAGCCATCATGACCACATACAAAAATATATTTACATTTTTTTCCCCTGTTATCCACACTAGGTACGGTGTCGCTGGCCTCTGAGGTGCCTTCGGTCCCCAAATCAAGCACTTCAACAACGACGCTGGATGAAGTGTTATTATACATTAATTCTATCAAATTGTTTTGTTGTGTGTGTATTTTATGACATTTCAATTATGTAAAGAGAAAATTGGTTGATTTTATATTGAATTACTGCTAGTATATGAGTAAGTACTAGTGGTCTTTTCTTTCTTTTTGGTATCTTTCTATTTCATTCCGCTTTTTTTTTTTATTTAACATGATATTACATCTGGTATCTCATATATAAAAAAAGTTTAATATTATGATTTTTTATAAAATAGGACAGCAAGACAAACTTCAATCTAATAGATAACAGGAGAAATACATAGAACATACTAAACAAGACATAAATACAGTACATCCAATAACCTTGAGATCCTTGCTTTTCTGATGGTGCACTCAAGACATAGTCCTTGCACTTGCAACAAATCGCCCGGGAGATCTTGACTCTGCTGTGGCAGATCGTATAGATGAAGTTTTGGAATTTCCTTTGCGCCTGGAGAAGATGAGCGCTTCAAGCTGTTGAAACTTTATGAAAGTATGTTCTTGCTAGATCAGTTTGTTCATACCATCTCTTAGCAAACATGTATGTTGCAGGACTCCTCCCCGTATAGCCAATTGTGAAGGAAGTTGGCATCATCGGCTGCTGCTGTGCACTTGCCTTGATCCGATAAGCAATGAGGTCATACATGTTATAATTATCACTTTGCGTATCTTGCTTCATCCAATAACATAATAAATTGGATGGTTATTGGATGGATTTCCAATAACCTTGAGATCCCAATCTTGAGTCAGAAAGTTATGCTTCATCTAGATTTCAGTCAAATGGCTTTCAAGCTCCTTCGCAAACTATAAATACAGCAAGTCTGAGTGCTCAAACATGAGAATATGAAGATGCTGAGTTCATATTTTGTATATTATTTATATCATAGTTTTGTTATTTTTAACTGCTATCTTGTAAATTGAATATGACTTTTTAATTCAAAGTTCCCCAAAATCGTTCTCTCTCCCTCACACTCACAGCTCTCTCCCCCGCCGCCCCCTCCGCCCTGAATCTCTCTCCCTCACAGCTCTCCTCCCCCGCCCCCTGCAACGCTCTACCCTCCCCCCGCAAGTGATAAGAATGCCAGGGATATGACCAGGCACCTTTGAAAACCTAAAAAACGTATAACTAACCCGCATAAATTGTTACCAGCCCATAACAAAAAAATATATCAACCAACTTTGGAAAATTTATCTTAGTCTGTTGGTTTTCCAATTCAGCAAAACAATAATCATAATTCTTTGATGATATTACAAAAATGCAGTATAGTCTGCTTCATGTTCCTAAGAGTGACATAGCCCTTAATACTGAACAGCATTAGCATTAAAAAACTAGCACCTCTTATTTAAAAATCTCGTTTCTGCTCCCCAAGTTAGTTAAATAGGATATTGAATGAGGAAAATAAGCAGCAAAAAAAAAAAAAAAACTGCATAGAACATACTAAACATGAGCAAGGACTATGCGTCTGGCCTTTTGGCCATTTCATTAACATCAAGTTCAACTTCCAGCACTGGTTCATCCCTCCGCATCCCAAAATCAATAGGGTTTTAGTATATCGCCAAGCCAAGTGCGAGCTCCATTGAACGTATTTGTAAGAAAATTAGATTGTCGCAAAACAACAGGAAAGTAACTGGTAAATGACAAATGGATGGTAGTGAAAACACAAAACGTTTATAAAATGCATGCAATAAATACTGATGACAGTGGGAAATGGGAACTCTGATGGATTTATTTATAATCAACTAATAGCAAGCACCACACCCAGCACCACCTTGGTAGGGATCAGATGCAGCTGATACATGTCCCTCATTAATTGTTGCTCCAAATGACCCAAATCTACATGCTCTAGTTGCATAAACATACAAATATCAATGTTGTGTTCATTAGTTTGTATATAAAAATTGTCACTTTCCTTCTATCCTTTTAATTTGCTCACTTTGTGTTGCTTGTTGATCAGAATTTGGGTAGTAGGCTGCTCTGGACTGGATGAAGCAGTTGCTGACAGATTAGGTAAGCAAACAGTCAGCTCTAACAGCTTCTGGGGAAAAGCAAACTATCCCCGCTGGGCGTGTATAAATATATACAAAGGAAAAAACATATCAATGGGGAAAGAAACAAAAAGACTGTTTTGGCTCTGGGTTTTATGAAATTTTTAGAACACATTTTAGCTGTGTATAAAACAATGCAAGCATACGTCATAAAGAACCGGCAGAGGATGGCAGTAGAAGAGCAGCCGCAAAACCATAAAGTGTTGGGTACTTCTCTGCAATCCTAGAGACACCCAACATGTCACTGTACCCAAAAATAAAAAAATTGCTCTTTTATATGCTTTTTTTGCTCTCGTGTTTCCAATTTTCAGAAAGCATGTCGTCTGCAATGTCCATCATTATACATAAACAGACACTTTATCTGGCTTGGTTTCATTGAATTCATTCAACTTTTTGCATAGCGAGGATATAGTATGGCCTTTGAACTAGTCTAGCTAGGATATTTCTCAGGTTATACTTTTTTTTTTAAAACAAAAGGATATTTCTCAAGTCATGGATTTTCCATAAGCGAAATGCATATGAATTTCTACATCTGAAATTGAAAGATCTACTTCAAATGCTCATGTACTTTGTAAAAATTTTTACTCAATCTATTTTGAAGGCAGTTCAGAAAATGGTAAAATATATAAAGGAAAACAGCTTTTGTGAAAGTAAATCTCAAACTCAAATTTATATTAGGAATTATAAATTAAAACAACAGCAATTTCTGAGCCATAACATTAAAATTTGTTTTTTTTTCGTTTTTGTTTTCACAAATTAGCATGCCATTTTCCAGAAACAAGGCTAATTTACCAGCTTCCATGGCCAGTTTTAACGCTTTTGTTAATAGAAGAATAGAAATTTACCTAATGATGCTACCTTCAGAGCAAAAACAGAACTTCACTTGAGAGTTTTAGTTGTGTTTATTTGTGGTGGTTCTTCGTGTCTTTTAGTGTGGCCAAAGTTGCCATTTTTTGGTTGGTTGAGTAACAATACTCAAAGTGAGGCTTTGTTGTTATGTATGTATGTAGTGGTTATTTGATAATTCACTGGTTCCTTAGTTACCTTAATTGTGCCTCACTATTTGTCAATGTTATGGTAAGGTTTGATGAAATGTGGATTTCGCCAGGGCTGTTGGGCGGTTAATCGATGTGACTTACACGTTTTTTTTTTTTGGGATTATTTTTTTAGTGGTTTGTGGATGGCGTTTGGGCTATTTTCCCATGAGATTTGGTGCAAGTAGCGAGCACCATTGCTTCAGTCTCACTGCGCCTTTAAAAAACAAGTTAAATAATTAACCTTGCAAGATTGCTAGATTTTGTGCTTAATGTTGCCCATGTTTTCATTTTGGGTGTCTTTTTCAGTTAGCGATCGATGTGCACGCCGGTTCACATTTTGTGTATTTTCAGAAACCAATAGCTACTTGCAGATTCATACGCACAAAAATAGGTACAAATCTAAATTCTGAAAACAAAACTAATACATACATACATATATATATATATATATATATATATATATATTAGAATGAGAAATTTAGAATGAGAAATCATACTGATAATAGTTTCAGGACAGGAAACATTAGGGGAAAAAAATCCAGAGCACATTCATTTATCAATCTGTTTCTGTACTTTGTTCTGATTATTGCCATTATTGAAAAATAAACTGCATTTGTGTCCCATGTCCTATTTTAACTGTTAGTGGTTTTGACCCGGCGCCTGCTGCTAGTGTTTACTGTAAGAAGGCAATGTTGGGCAACTTAACCATTGTGCTGACAATGGGCGTGAGCCGATATCTGTAGCTTTTATGTACAAGGAGAAACCAACGCACCAGTTTAATAAGATATATTGCAGGCAGATAATATCCCTATAAATGATTTAGTTTCTCTCTTTAAAATATAATTTTTTGTTTATTGTCGAGTAGTTCTTAGAAGACGGGGAAGGAGATGAAGGGTCGATGGTTGATGGCTTGGGCGCGTTAAGGAGATCACGGGAAGACTGTGAAGGGTTCGGAGTGTGTCAATTTTGAGGGATCGAGGGAGGTGGTGATGGAAGATGATTAAGGTTCATTTTACTGGTTAGGATGTAAGGTGTGTGTGGCTTCGTTCGGATTCGGGATGAAAATAGAGGATGAGAAGATGATCGTCACCAAAGCCAATGGAAGAGAGTGGTTTTTTTCCCCGGTACCCCTGAATTGAGGAAGAAGGGTGTTGATATATGGTTGAGGAAGAGAGAGATCGGGGTGAGGTTCGGCCATGGTTTATCTGAATCCACAATTTTAAAAAACAATTATATTTTAAAAAATAACAATAGATTGCCAACTGAGAAAAATGTCCTGGACCTTGGCTAGGCTGAACGTTCACTATCCCTGACCGACGGAAATTTCTTTTTGAGATCAGAGTAAATGCGAGGGACGGAACCACACATTTGCGTTCACAAATGCAAGAGGCAAAAATGAAAGAAAAATATAGGAGACGTTGAAATGTACTGTCAACAGTGCCAGTGTTAATTAGCAGTGTACATATTAGCCTGTATAAAAAGTGTACTGTACAATACCTAATGAAGTTTACTCCTTTTTCTTTTTCTGATTCCCACCAAGTGGTCCTGGTGATTGATGAACCATGGCCAATGGGAATGACGACCAATGCCTGGACAACTAGACATTGATATCGGTTCTTGATCTGGACCTGCTCATTTCTAGGGAACCGCTTGATGGGTATCTTGGAAGGCTGCGGTTATCAGAAATGGAAACTGGTAGCTGAGGATTCAATGTGGGAGGCGGCGTGAGATTCCGTTGAGCAGGGAGAGGAGGAAGCATGTTGCGCTCATAACTGTTGTCAGTAAATTTATAGTCAGGATTCAAGAACCATGAAAACCACAAGACAACAACTATGATGGTAGTAATAAATAGCAATTTGACTGTGTTTCATGATTACTTGGGAGATGCAACAATTTGAATCCACTGGTGGTATGTTTGTAATAAATATTTATAATTATAGCACATGGGATATGGGCTGAAATAATTTCCTCATATTAATTTTGCAGATAGTCCAACACTACATATTTCTTATTGTCACACATACGATTTCAGAAAAGCAAGTCAGGCAAAGTTAAAGCATTATATTAATTTTAAATCAATCAATTCACTTCAAGTTTCTTGTGAATCTGATATTTCTATTCGGATAAATCATTACCAGGGAAATGTAATAAAAATTGCATGTTGATTTCAAACCGTTCTTTACAGGTTCTAAATGCAAGAAGAGGAGCGCCTTAGAAAGTAACAGTTTTAAAGGGGAGACCTTCTGTTCAGGGGGAAAATATCATCATCGCTCAAATTATCATTCAAATGGTAGCCAGACCCTCTAACTGGCGTAACGGAGAAAGGGCTTGGCGCATTTAAGTCATCTGGAAAATATCTTCTTCTAATCAACTGAAAAATGGAGGCAAGTTATCAAAAAGAATAAGGAAAAATAATAATAACAATCTAGAGACCTATCATATAAAGGAGAACAATATACAAACCATGCGAAAAAACTTCATCACAGCTTCCTTGTCAAATCGTGCTTCTTTGGCAGCCTAATAGATCATTAACAGATATTACAAAATGTATCAAACACAAACACCAATAGAAAGCCATAGAAAATGATTAAAAGAAGTGGAAATCAATCATCGTACAATAGGTTGACCTTTTGTGCAGCTATATATCATCCATCTTCACCGCCATTTATTATTTATATAGATGTAAGAAAACATTTACTAATAACTAGTCTATATACTCTTGTAGTTTTCACGAGGTCAACAAAACAATAAGTCATTGTGTGGGACTGGCTGCATGAAATCTTTTGAGACGATCAAATTGATTACAGGCAGCCTCTACAACGCATACTAAACGTTCAATTGCAAGCATTTTAGAGATGGAAAATGACCTTTTCTTATCATCTGTAATTGCCAATCCTAGTTTCCACTGGTTTAATGACAGAAAATAATTAAAATTAGTACATATCTAAGAAGATCAAATGCCTTGATCACCTCCAACGCACCTTGTAGATTGCAGATATATGATATGGAATGGACAGTGAAGGCCTACTTCAAAATCCACTACATAGCCTTGCCAGTAGATTTTTTATTGCTTGGCATTTAGTCGTTTTTCACAATAAAGAACTAAAGCGACAAATTGCTAAAATACAATCATAACACATCAGGCAAATCTTCATTCAATTTAAATTGGAATGACCTTACAATATTTTGATGTCATTTCAACAAGTTCCTTATAAACATGATTTGCATATTTGATAGAGAAAAATAGAATTTGCATAATTCTTACATAAAAATCCTTTTAAAAAGAAAAAAACACTCTAAAGACACAAAAGTGAATCAGTTTTCAACAATCAAATGATTCAAATCATTTTCATATTTGTAAAGTTATGAGATCATAAAAGATGACCTACTAATTGTTGGGCAACAACACTATTGCACAAGACTAGGCGCAAGGAAATACTGTATACAAAATTTTGATTTCTCAAAACCAAGAAATTACAATTTTAATCAGAAAAAAGAACCAGGGACTAAAATACTCTCCAACAGGTGGCTGAGAGATTGAAAGCTTGTTTTCTTCTTACAAGAGGGCAAAAGGTTTTGATCCTAAGAGTCCTCACTAGGAGCAGGTCATCAACAAACTGGACCAAACAATCCAAGTCCATAGCAGGCACAAAAATGAACAGTAACAAGCTATTTATAGTTGTGTTATGATGTGGTTCCGAAAAAGTGATCGTCACGGAGACAGATCAAAACTGCATTGGAACATTGAGGACCCCAGATGACATGGCACAGTGCTAGCCCAAGATGCGGGATTCCTTATTCCCCAAAAGGTCAAGCCATCAAGAAGAAGATAGTTTGAGGATGATCTCATGATTCACTTTTCCAAAAAGAAAAAAAAAAAAAACTTCAAAAACAATAAATTTGTGAGATAGGAAATTTGAACAAAGCACATATACAAACTCTAAAATGGTTGTTTTGTATTCATGAAAAGAGTAAGCACTCGAAAGAACTCTGACATTACGGATAGTGTTGTTTAAAGATAACGGTAAAATCACAAATATGCTTCAAAGCGGTTGGGGCATCCGGATCGACTCTTACTTAAAGCAGACAGAATAGGTGGATCTAGGTTAGGGATGACAATGGGGCGGGTTATACCGGGTACCCGTCCCGCCTCGCCCCTAATGGGACAGGTTTGGGATAAGTATAATCGGGTTCGGGGCGGGTATCTCCGATCTGGTTAGGATTCGAGGCGGGTTCGGAACAGGATAATGTAAAATAACGGGTTTAATGGGTACTCGCCCCACCCCGACCCTAATGGGACGGATTTCGGGTCAGGTTAAATGGGTTCGGATCGGGTTTGGGATATTGGTTTCTTAAACGGGACGGGTTCGAGATAGGGGTGACCCGTCCCAAACCCACCCCGTTGCCATCCCTAATCTAGGTATCCATAAGACTCCCCGAAAGGCTAGAGAAGAATGGGGACTAACATCTATTATTATAGGAAATTCCAAGTAAAAAATAACATTTTAATCAATACAAGAAAACGCATCTCATTTTTTATGGTGCCTCTCCTAATTTATATCAAGTATCAATGCATGTCGCCCTCAATCCCTGTAGAGATTTTAACAATGATTTTGATACTTGTATTGCATCCCTTGAACATCCATACTAGCTTCATATTTTCCATCTCTATTTTAGAAGATATATAGTAAAAATTTAGAAATCTTTACAAAATTTCATATATCTAATTATCTATTCCTATCTTTATATAATAAAATAATATATTTTAAGCAATTATTTTTCATTTTTTAGCTCTCCCTAATATATTTTGTAACCATCACTCCTTTTATTATATAATTTTTAGGTATTAAGTTTTAAAAGTTGTGATCTACAAATATGCTAGCAATTCAATTTTTAATATCTAAATTTTGCAATTTTAGAGGATGTGATGCAGTATAGTTTTTACTCAAAAATAAAAAATTTTCTTTAAATTTTAGAGAAAAGTATATTTTGTAGGAGCTAGGGAAGATGCTCTTACTAATGATGGCAGCAAATGAAAACCCCTGAATGGAGGAAAGACTGAAAAAGCACAAATGAAAAAAACTCCATTAAAATTCTTACTGTAAGTACACCTCCACTTCCTGGAAAGCTCTCTGCCAGGGGAAGCTCTTCACTGGATGGGAGTAAACCTTGCTTCTCGACCCACTGCCAGGCAACATCAATAAGATCACCGCTACTTCCTCTTGTACCCTCCTCATTAGCAACATCGACTTTGTTACAGATAACAATATATGGAACAGGAAGGCCAAAGGGACCAGGTGATCCCAGAGGAGCAGAGAAGGTCCCATTTTCTGCAACTTCAGCTGCCCACTTTTGCAAACCTGTTTTCGTCCTACGTTGGGAGAGATCGTGAACAAATATGACACCTGCAAGCAAGTTTCAAATGGCAACACACTTGAAGTACAAATTTTGAATAAGAAAAAATTTAAATCAAAAATAAAATGATGCTGCCCTGCATGAGCGCATTTTATTAAAATTTTCTTCGCTGCACAAAACACTAAAAATGGAAATGGGAAGTCTTCATTTCCATGAGCCTTGAAGTATCCAATTCTATGTTCAAATAATGGTGTTAATTCCATGTTGGGTGTGGGGTGCCTACATCCAAATTCACATCCACATTCTCACATATACCAAATCTATTTATCTACAGTACATCCCCACAAAAAAAAACTATTAACTGTTAAACTAAAAATGTAATTCAGGATGGTAACATCCCATCCTACATCAACTAGGTCGCAAGGGGGAATTTTGTAGCAGATATATAGTGGATGTTTGTGAGTGTCATGGTTGTAAAATTTGTGAGGCAGTGCTAAGAAAACTAGGTTATGCATTCTTTATATATATATTACTACAGTGCGGTAAGGTAATTATAATTAAATGAGGAAAATAAAATATATATGCCTTAATTATGTTAATATTTCAATCTTCATGGTATACTATCTTTAAAATAATATAATCAACCAATTTAATTACTATACATTTTAATACAGATCTTAAGTATCATAATAATACTTGTTATAAATAAAATGTATCATAATAAGCCTTCATTATGTTTAAATGTTTTACATTGGAGCTCATGAAGCGGATCATTTTGTTAATCACATTTATTTTCAATGAAGTATCTTGTTTTGTTTTTGAAATATTTAAATATTTCATATACCTGCCATTCCATACCAGCCTATAACCGCAACCTTCACAAAAATCTCAACAACTAGCTGCATTTAAAATTTATTCATCCGGCCTCACCATTTCACAACTCTTTCCTATCTATCCTGCATTACTCTTGCTGCCACCCATTCAGGTCCTTTCGTTACACTGCAGTTTTTTTCTTACAAATTAATAAACTATCCCACAGCTGTGTATGGGCTGTATAGGATTATATTAGATGGCTGGAGTGCCATCTCTGGAAAGGTGGTTGCCTAACCCGTATTTTATAACATTGGTGGGAGCAATTATCTGTTTAAACACCTATTTCAAACACTAAAGTGCTTGGTGTAGTAAGTTTATATTTGTTATTTATGAACTGTACAAACAGACACGTGTTTCTGTTTCCTCTAAACACCCTCGTGCATATTATCTCAAAAGAACCAACTTGGCTAGCGCTTTCCAGTGAGCCATTTGTCATGTGGCGGGGTCATGCATATGATGTTACAGTAATTCCAAAAAAAGTTTGAAATTAAACTCCTATTATGCACCTACCACAAATTGGAAGCATTCATCCACCTTGAGATTGCACATTTCACATCTTTCAGGCGCCAACATCTTGTTTTGGCTTACATTTTCTACACTGGAAGCTGAAGTTACTCATAGTTCCAACATCCAGTAAAGTTATTCATTGATAATCTGAGATATATATTACAAATATATGAAGTCCAGATATTAAATGCCAATACTTCTCCAAAGTAAGAAGTTGAAGTCTCAACCTAGATAAGGATTGCTTATTTGCTTGTGCATAAAGCCCAATGGTCCCAATCCTCCAAATCCTGAACATAAACTAATGAATTGGTCGACCAAGAGTCAATTAGGAGGCTTAATCATCATTCATAGATTTTCAAGAGTTTACTTTTAAGTGTCATTGGTTAACAGAGCCATTACCAATGCATCAAAGCTTCCAAATTTTATATCATGTTGGATTTTGACAGAGCATGGTACAAAGCAACGAGATCATTTCTCACCATTAATTTGTGAATAGAAAAGTGACCTGCAACCTTTATATCTTTCATGCCCCGAAACATCCCAAAGTTCAACGAAGAAATCCCTATTTGTATGAGCTTTAATAGTATCAGAAGAGTTTCCATAACTGATGTGCTGAAAGAAACAAGCAACAGGTTAGTGATTAGTGAATGTACAGGCGTTGAACTGAGCGTCATCTTTGCTACACATGAAACAAGAAATATAAACACTACAGTCTCACCTTCACACCAACAGAACAGCCTATTGTCTGAGCAGGTTGAAGAATGGAAGAACCATTTATAATCAAATGGACGAGTGAAGTTTTACCTACACCTGCACACAATTTTGATGTTTCAAAATGCATCAATAACATCTAAATAAAAAGTTTTAATTGAATGAAGCGCTGTGATAATAAACAATAAGAAAATTACTTCGACAAATGGATAGGGAAAAAACTCAATTCGGATAATTGTTTAAAATCATCATCAAGATTGCAAGATTTTTCTTCCCTGCAATAAAAATATGAATTCCAATCCAGGATGATAATTTCACGCATATATAAAAATAATGCAAAGTACTACACAACAAACAATACAGAGGCTATGTGACATCAAGCAATTCAATGCCATTTTATCAGTCCCTCTATGGAAAACAGACAGCCGTACAGTGATATGACATGGCACACAAAAATAAGTTGCTAATCAATGATTTATGGATCATCGATCACAAATAATTAAAGCCCACAAGGAATATGCAACATATGCTGAGGTGGTGACGGGGTGTTTAATACAGGGAATCCAAGATTCTGGTGACATTTTACATTTCTAGAACCTTCATGCATCTTATCTCAATACGTGATTTTCTAAATACATTAACATGACTGAGCTCAAATACGATTCATTTAGTATTACTTCTCACTTTCCAACTTTAGATATTAAGAAAACATGTCCAGGCCTACAAATCCCGTAATGCGTATAATATGTTGTGTTTGAGGGATAAATGAACCAAAAGCTACCCGAGGATTAAAAATAAATAACTCCATGAAACTGATGACCAAATTTATAAGATCTAACTCTAAATAGAGAGTCAAACCTAAAAATCTTTACTCCAATCGATTCTCTATCACACTGTAGAATTTAATATAGTTATTTTTTATCAGTGAAGACTAATTATTCATTCTTTATTTATTATTATTTTATTTTATTTCTTGATCGTTTTACCTCTTTCGTTGGCTATTCATAAAAAAATATTATTTTAATATAAATAAAGTTAAAATGAAAAATCTTATTGGAGATAAATATAAAAAATTATTTTTCACAAATAAGAAATCTCTAACTTTATTGATAAAATACAAAGCTTGCGAAAACTTTAAACAAACCTCCCTCCAACACTGAACAATGGAGCACCAAACATAAAACCTAGAAGAACAAATACGAAAATTTTAAATTTTCATAGCTCATTTTTAGTACTTGAAATAAACCAAATGGGAAAAAAGGAACCACCTGAGTCTCCAACAACAAGAACTCGAACCTGCCCGCAAGGGGGTCCTCCATTTTGATCTGTACTACTGCTGCTGCTGCTGCTGCTACTCCCCCATCCACGTTCCCTCCAAAACATAGGTCCCCTTTTTTCAATCTCTATTCAATCCCACTAGAAATCACCACGACACATTCTCATGAAAAATAAAAATATAGAAACCTACAGATCTTCGACAACACGAATCAATGAAGCAACCTTTGAATTCGACCAATCTCGGCGATAAGTGAGCAATTTCTCAGTATGGGAATTACCCAATTTGAATCTACAACCCAAATAGGAGTCGCAAAAGCATGTAAGTACCAAGTCTCAGCAACAGCCCTTGTCGATTCTCGATTCAAAAAGAAAAGAGAATAGAGGTCTTGAACAAAACCCACCAACCCTGTTCTCGGATCACACTGATTTTACGAAAAACCAAACACCAGGCAACGAAAATTTTCAACTGGGTCGCTTCTCATTCAAAATGGGGATCAGATATAATTTCTCACTCCGAGGTGTAGGGAGATTCGAAAAGAATAAAAGACGCCGGCGTGGCGCGATGGTCCGACAGTCAGTTGAGCCGATTGGGCTTAGGCCTGGATCCACATTTATCATAAAATGGCCCGCCTTCGTACATTTTGCCCGCCAATGTGGTCCACACATTGTTTGGGCCGACGAAGCCTCACCCACAAAAGGGGAAATTTTCTTCCGTCTCACTGTGCCTCATTCACTGCTGCACAAAATTTCTCATATTACTATTTGTTTTGTCTTATTTTTTACTTTTAAAATATCTCGTTAAATCAAAATTTCCAAATTATATTTTAAAATAAAATATGTTATTTTACCATAAAAACTACATTATATTTATATTCAATTCAAAACAAAAACAAAAGTATATTGGTTTGATATCATTGGAATTTCAAACTTATTGGTCATTAACATCATTTTTTTCGAATAATATTTGTTGGATCGTCAAGGCACTCACTGTCACAATATTATTCGCTTTGACACTCACGTGCCCACCCATGAGCCGCAGCCCGTATGGATTTATTTTTAACGGGTCGCGCCACGTTAAAATACATTGTGACAAGATGCACATGAGCCTCCTTATTATGACGACCTCAATGTTCGTCCTAACCGGTATGAGATTGTTCTTTGAAACGCCCCGCAGGAATATTAAGTCCATGTTTTCATTTCAAAAAAATAAATAAATAAAGGTATTTAAAATATACTCTTATCATTTTTTAGTATTTATTTTTACTTTAATAAAATTTAATACATGAAATGCATTCCCTTCCCAACTTTAGAACATCTATATCAGATTTGACTTTTCCATTTCTATTATAGGGATCAATAGTACACTTATTTTTTATAATTTATTTATCTTCTTAAAACTTTCTATATTTCATTCTTCATCACTATCTCTATTCTTTTAAATAATATTTTTTATTTCTTTTATTTATTACAATCAATCAAAAAAAATTTCAGATATAAAAATATTTTAAAAACATAATTTTTTTTATGATAAATAGTAAATTTATATGAGAATTTACTATTCAATTCCTATTCATATATAAATTTTTTAGCAACCTAATGTAATTTTTTTTATAAATTTATAAAAAAAAATCTTAAATTATAGAAAATATTCACTATGTCAAACATGTGCTCTAATGCTCTTTATTATTTTTATTGAGTTAAGTGTGTGAGTGAATCCTAATCATCATACGTTGGAGAAAAAAAAAAAAAAAAGGCCATGCCTTTTTTTTTTTTTTTGTTTCATGCTCATGCCAGGTGGTGATATGGACTTTTTAGGCCATCTAGACCGCTTTAGATTGCCTGGGTTGCTTTAAAATGTCGTTTTTCAAAAATAAAAATACAGCAAAAGTATTTTAATATATATATATATATATATATATAATATATATAAATGATAAAGAGCACACTGTATTTAAATATACAAATAATGATGATATATTCATAATGGAGGGTGATGGGCATGTCTTAATGAGTAGCGAATGATGTAGAGTCTGGTGTTGATATTTGAGAATTAACATATTATAAACATATTAGAATAAATACGCTTTTCAATGACACACAATTTCGACCATACATTCTTATGGATAGCCATTCCTAAGGCATTCAGGGAAAGCTTGGGAATGACTTAAACGTAGAAAATATTTGTGCATTGTCACCATTCAATCCCATGAGCAACAATTTTTTCAAACCCTGGAAATCAATAATTAACTTCAGTTGGTCCTATTAAATTATATCAAATTTGACTACCATCCACAATCCATTGCGTCGTTGTTTATTTACTCATTAACCTCGCTTCTCCCGCCTCTTTAGAATCGCGAACATTTTCAAGAGATGAAATTGAGATACTCCCTTTGAGATGTGATAAATATTTCAATTGACCAACACCTTGGTCCAACCCTTTGCCTACAATGAAATTAGACAGCTTTTGGAGGCTATTAAGTTTACCCATTTCCGCAGGCATGGCTACCAAGCAATTTAGACCAGAGCAATCAAGATTCCTTAAATTTATGAGCTTCCTCATTTGAGAGGGCAGTATCCTAAGCCTCCGACACCCTTCTAGTTTCAATGTCTGCAAATTATAAAGGCTGCTTGTTGATTCTGGCAATCTTCTAATATCAGTGTAAGAAAGGTCAACAAGCCTTAGATGAATTAGATCACCAATATCTTTTGGAAGTTCTCTAATGGAATGCCTGCGTAAGGAAAGCACCCGAAGATATTTTAATTTCATCAACAATTCTAGTGGAACATAACTCCTTAAATCAGATAACCAATAGTCCCCAAAAGATGTCCTATGTTCCATTGAAGTATGGTCAAATGATTGGAATGCCCGCAAATATTTTGTTCTTTCAAAGGCCTCGAATTCCCTTTTGAGTCTAATATGGCGAAATGACAAATAACGAGCTCGTACAGGGTTGCTATCTAATTTAAGATCTCCATCAAACTTGAAACATGACTTACCAGCTACGATTTCAGTCATATCATTAATCAAGTCGTGCATGATAAATGTAGACCGATCATCGGGCGACGGTTGGAAAAGTGATCGAGACACTAATTCACGAAAATATGTAGCACCCGTAACCTCTACTTGTTCACCTCTTTGTGGCAAAACTAAACCTTGAGCCATCCACAACAACACCACCTCCTCTTCCCCAAATTCATAATCCTTTGGGAGCACAGAGCAATAGGAAAAACAGCGTTTCAACTGTGGTGGAAGATGAAAGTAACTCAACATTACAACTGGAAGCATACGGTCTCCCTTTCTCCCTGACAATTCATTTTCCGATAGATTCCAGATGCTGCTGTTTAGTTTAGCCTCCCAACCCGGACCTGGACTTTCGCCGCGCAAAAGCCCAGCAAGTAATTTGGCCGTCAACGGAAGGCCTTTGCACTTGTCCAAAAGTTTCATACGGAAACGCCCTGCCTCTGACTCGAAATTCGGATTCCTTCTATCAATCACATGTTGCAAGAATACCGACCAACAATCATCTTCGCATAACGTTCCCAGGTGATGAATTTTCATGGAGTTATCAGTCTGCATCATGGAAGCCACTTTGTCGTCTCGAGTTGTGACTAGTATTTTACTCCCCGGTGCTCCGTCTCCAAATGGGGATCGAAGAGGGTCCCAATCATCAACGTAGTTCCAGGTCCACACATCGTCCAATACGAGTAGGAACCTTTTTCCTCCTACCACTTCCTTGAGTTTAGACTGAAGCTGTTCCAGTCCGCTCAAATCGGAGGCTCGACGAGTGAATGACTCAATAATATCCTTCGTGATTCTATTGACATCAAAATCGTCTGATACGCAAACCCAGGCTTTGATATCAAAAAGCGGCGGCTGCTGCTGCTGCTGCACAGAGTTGAAGACATGACGAGCCAAGGTTGTCTTGCCAATGCCTGGCATGCCAACAATGGGAATCACCTCCACATTTGTGTCCCTGCTGCTTTTTAACTGTTCAATTATCTTCGCCTTTTCTTGCTCCCTTCCGAACACCCGAGCATCGAACGCATGCGCGGTGGCTTCCAATGGTCTTCGCAATATTGGCAGCGGCGGTGTGGATGTATTATTGTCAGCGGGGAGAGTCATGTTCATGAGCCTACGCATCTCATCCATCCGTTCACAAATAGTGTCCAAACGACTGTTGAGCTCCTCCACGCCCTTTGAATGCATGCCAAAAATGAATCCAAAAACAACACGACGTACCTTCGTAACAATCCCAGGAGTACAGCTAGAGACAGAAACAGAGCCGGTGGTGTTGTTGCGCCTGGCCGCCTCTACCTCTTCCTGCATAGCCCTGGTGTTGACTTCATCCAAGAAGTCATCGGCATCGTAAGCCCAGTCCCTGACTTCCTCCAACCACTCCTCAACCTCCGTTTCTCGAAACAGCATGTTCTCAGCGTGGGTAATCACTTTGGTGATCATTTTGAGATTTGCTTCCAACTTGTTGAGACGGGAGCGGATTCCTCGTCGCGTCGCGAATTCGAGCAGCGGGCGAGAAGCCAGCCTGTCGAACAGCACCTGCACGGACGCCGACAGAAATATCTCCGCGACTGGCATGTTGTTGGGATTTTTGTGCTTTGTGTTACTAATTTGGTGCTGGTGCGAGTGCAGGGGGCTCTGAAACAAAAGGGAGATAACCGGAGAAGCAGAGATGTCAATGGTGGTGGAAGAATGAATGAATGATGGAAAAATATCCGAGCCGTCCATTTTTAGTCCAATAAAATCCACGGTTGAAAGTTAAACCGCTAACAACGCGCAAAACAGCTGCCGAAATTTACCAAACAACCTTGAAGCGCGTGAGAAACACCACGCCCAAATGAAATCACCCTTATGCTGACAGGTCGTGTGTCTCGTGAGTGGCAGACAGAGAGATGAAGGCGATGTCTATCCGTTCATCTTCATCGGATGGCGGTCTTGGAGCTCCGGCACCGCCAAAGCTTGGGTCCTGCACGGCGTGGTCGTCGGAGTGGGCGGCTGGGCGTTGCGGTCGCTTCCGTCGCCCACGCCCTCGGCTACTTCCCCTTTCAGCGATCCCTCAGGCTTCGAAGCCGCGTCATCGGCATCATCCCTGCTCGCTTCGCTTCGTCTCGCTTCCATGGGAAGTCTGTCGCTCTTATCCTCGGCAAGCCTATGATCCAGGTCTGTCCTATCTTTCCCTATTTATTTTGAAGTTAGAGCTTGCTGATTGCTGTGTTGTGATATTCAGAGGCTTAGATCATGTTACTGACTAACGTTGGATAATCATTTATGAGTACTAAATACAACTCCATGAAAGTGCAAAATGAAGGTAGCATTAATGAGCAAGATCTCTGGGGATGAGTAATAAACTTAAAGGGCTGAATTTTTGGGGCCGTCGACTAATTTATTTTTTTCTTTTGTGAAAAATCTTGGTGCTGATTTTTTTCATTAATATAATGCAAGTTTTTTTTTTTTGGGTGCATATTTTTTTTCCTACAATTTCCAATGATGCTACGAAGGAGGAATTGAAAATGGAAGAGCCGGTAGAGGAAGATGATAACTTCATATCCAATTTGTTTGAACTTTGAAAACATTTGGTGAAGAAGAAATTAAAGGTTGTCATGAAGTTTCATATAAAATTAACTTTACGTCTAGTATAAGGATTATGATCTAGAAGTTTATTTTGTATGAAAGTTCAGAATCTTTTCTCTCATATGCATTTGTGTTTTCTTGGTTGACTTTGAAATTTAAGTATATAGTGAATGAAGTGACAAATAGCAGTGTGGCATATGTTTCAACATATATATTTCATCTCATAAATTTTGTTTGATTATGACCTATAAAATTAAAAAAATAATACAAATAGTGCCTTTCTCTACATAATTTAAGAGCATTTCTAAAAATAATATGTATTTTATTTTCATGAAAAATTATTTTTTTGCTAAGAGTGATTTTTTCTTCCAACTTTAATAATACTCTTAATTTTAAATTTATTTTTATTTAAATAATAATTTTTTTTCTCCTCCTTGCTCCCTAATCCTACCTCCGCTGCCCCCCTCTCCTTATCTGTGATGCCCCCGTTGCCCCTCCTCCCCCCATCCCCAACCCCCGATGCTCCTCGCCGCCCCCCAATGCCCTCCTCACCCATCTCTGACACCCCTTCTACCCTTAGGTTGAGATCTAACTGTGAGGATGAATGAGGGATGTTTTTGTTTTTAAAAAACTGTTTCCTAAAAATGCAAGCTTCTAAAAGCAATCATTGAATTGCTTTTACTCTTGAGAAAAAAAAACATAAACTTTTTTATAAACACTTTTTTTTAAAGTTTATCAAACAACTCTTGCTGCTTCTGCTTATAAAATAAGCAAAAGTAGCCTCTTAATAACAATGCCAAACTGGCCCTTCATCCTGGAGATAGAGTCCCACAACCTCCTCCACCCCCACAAGATTTGCTTCGTCCTTCTCATCTTTAAGCTCTAGAATTGCCTCTCTGCCTTTGACATGGCTGCTCTCGCCGTCAAGGCCAGCACTTCCCTCTGCCAAATCCCATTGTCTCACCGCCGCAAGTCTAGAATCTCTCCAGCAGCAGGCGGGAAAGTGGTTTGGAAGAATGAATGATTGAAAAAGAGAAGCCAGGCCCACGCACAGAATTGACGCATCTCCCCTCGCTTCGATATCGCGCAAAACAGCTTCCAAAATTCACCAAACAACCTTGAAACGCGTGAAAAACACACCGCCCAATTGAAATCCTCCGAAGAACAGAACAGCCCAGGCAAATGAATTTGGAGCAGCAGAAGAAGCAGACTTCTTTGATCCTCGGACTTAGTCAATAGTCATGTAGTTAAAGTTACTGAGGGTTTGCACTTTTTTTTTATTGTCCTTTGGTTCTGTTGGGACTTCTTTTGCTTTTTTATTTTTTTTCAAAACCTTAGATTTTAAATTTGCTAGTTTCAGAAAAATAGAATAAAAATACATTGATTATTCACTCTCTTTTCTTCATTTTTTTGTTTTTTAACTAACATTTATACAAGTAAATACAAATAGAGTAAATTAATTGGGTGAATTTTCACATGAGGTTGAATATTTTCAGGCTGTCGACTAACTGATTTTTATTTTTATTTTTTGTAAAAAATCTTGGTGCTGATTTTTTTTCATTAATGTAAACTACAGGTCTTTTGTTGCAGATTATGAGATTGGTGCAAAAAAATTTCCCTACATGTGCTGCTACAGTTTCCAATGATGCTCCAACTGCAGGTTGCTAAGAAGGAGGTATCGAAGATGGAAGAGCCTGTAGAGGAAGATGACAACTTCGTATCCGATTTGTTTGAACTTTGAAAACATTTGGCGAAGAGGAACTTAAAGGTTGTCATAAAGTTTCATATCAAATTAATTTTAGGTCTAGCATAAGAACTATGATCAAAAAGTTTATTTCGCATGAATGTTCAGAAAACGCATATGGTGAATGAAGTGAGAAATAACAGTGTGACATATGTTTGAACATATATTTCATCTCATAAATTAGGCATGAAAGAAGAATCTCATGGTCCAATACCCATAATTCCAAAAATTTATGTAGTTAGTTCAACGAACTGTGATACAACATGACCCAATGCTGGGGGACTGGGGCTATATATGTATTGGGAGATCAAAGACCAAAAAAAAAAAAAAGACCCAAGTCGAGGCTGCAGTGAGATTCGCAGGTACAGAGACCCCTCTTGCGCACTCTTCGCCAGGCTGTAGTGTCCCCAGCACCGGGCAGGTTCGGAGGGTTCACCCAAAAAAGTGCCAGATTTTTCATTGAATAGATCAATGCCAAACCTGTCTTTACTTTATCATAGTGCTTCTGTAGTTGCCCAGGAATCTGGATCTCTTTTGAACCCAGAAACTAGCTACTTGAGAACTTACAGTATTATTATTCTTATATCTTAATTTGTTTTCATAGCATTGTTTGCCTATGGATTACATAACATTCGTCGTAATTAATTTCTCTTTTGGTTAATGTTTCTCAGGAAATTCCTGCCTGGTTGCGTCCATGTGCATATAAAGCATTTCATTCAAGTAAGTATTTACTTTTTATTTGCATTAGATGTCTCGTTTTCAATATAAGCTTTAACATTTACAGAGAATTAATTTAGAATAAAGAGCCATGATCTGGTATTGTATGCAGATTTATAAGAAGTAGCTTTGCCATTAGACCAATACGCTTTGTGGGATTTTTTGTTCGCACCCTTAAAGAAGGTTCAAGGCCTATTGACCCTGATCCACAATGTTTGGTAACTGTTAACAGCTTGCTGAACAAGTTTTTGGTTGATTATGTTCACTCGACATTGTTGCTAGCATTTACACGCGATTTTACAAGTCTCACATACTTTGTTCTTTATAGATAAGTCCTGTGGATGGTACTGTTCTTAGATTTGGATAGTTGAAAGGAGCAGGGGCAATGATAGAGCCATAGGGAACGTGAAAATACTTTTGATGTCAATACAAATGAAGAGAATAGGGTACGTGAAAATACTACTGATGATAAGAGTAAGAAATCATGGTGGAGACATTCATTTGCTTCTCCTAAGGCGTGGAATCCTGCACCTGCATAGTAATCATATAGTATAAAACAATCCAGTATAGAGCATTGCATGTGATTGTGTTTTGTTGTATTAGTCTCAAGTTTATGGTTCCCTTGTCTAAAAGAAAATTGTCTGCTGAAAATTTGATATTTTTTTTATGCGTACTTTCTTTTGCTAACCATCTCATTTCTGCCCCTTGGAATAAATTATGTTGGGGTTTTTCACCGAACTTGTTGATTCCCGGGAGTACTGTAATCTAATTTTTGAGTAATTTTTTTATTGCAATACAATGAAAGGCTTTTTTTTTTGGCAACCAGCTGGAAAATGCATTCTATATGCAGGATTTGAATTTATGATGTTTAGGCGAGTGATGATAAGGTGAAGCAAAGAAGGGAATTAAAAGATATTGTGATAGATGAAGCGCAATATTACCAATCCAATTTCAGTATAGTGAAGATAAAATGAAGAAGCGATGAACCCAGCACTAGTAGATGTCAGGCAATACATTGAAGACAACATGAGCGAACAACATGAAGACAACATGCAATTTGTGGACTGGGCCCGATGGAAACTTTTTATTTCGATGAATAATATTTATTATACTTTACTGTATTTTATTTTATTTTCAATTTCTAGTAGCTAGTGAATGAGGGTTCTTTCTGTTAGTGCCTTCCCAATGTAGAATTTGTTTAAATGATTGAGAAAGGAGAATTGAAGAATTACCTTCCTGGTATAGAATTTGTTTAACCCCAACCCATGGATATGTTTACGCGAATTAGCATGTATATCACTATTCAAGCAAATCATTCTTATTAAAACATTTATTTGATATTTATTTTCAATGTTTAATTCAGATCTAGTTCCTTTTATTCAAAGAATATATTCGTCATTTTGCTTAAAAGTATTGTTTCATCATGAAAGTTGTAGATTTGTATGAACCTTTCACCAGCACATTCACTCACCAACACAACTATAAATTTAATAAAACCTTAATAAAACCATAAATTTAATATAACAAGAAACTTAATACAAGTATATAATATTGACCATACACGCGTAATACAACAACAAATTTAATATAAGGAGACAACTTAGATATTACAACCTTAAACTTAATATAATAAGATAATTAATACAATTATAAATTGAATAGAAACATATCTCATATAGCATTATATTATTGTCATAAGTGTTCAACTATATTTGTTTGAAGTTGAAAATGAATTCTTTTTTCTCAGAGAATCGGAGGCCGCATCAGAGATGCACCACTAGCACATCTGAGAATGGATAGCCCAGGACTATGGAACAAATGTAATGTGATACAATGAAATAGAACGCAATATAAACAAGGGACTGGGTTACCTAATATTAATCGAACCTACGACCAGTCAATTAACAGTCGACCGCTCTACCACTGAACTACTGAGGAACAATGGGGGATTTGATCTCCTAAAGTCCAATTTCCGTTTCAACCCATGACCAATTTGAGCTCGAAGCTCGTAACTCACGGAACTTTTTCGTAGCGGCTCCTATCATTGGTAAGAGCATGATAACATTGAATGAACTTACTAAATTTAGGTGTATAGTCACTTGACACGGGATTATATATGTACAATTTCTTATAACTATTCACATTTAAACACTTTTTCATTGGCAGTTCATTTATCTTTAATGATCCTATTATATAAAATTATGTATGTCATCATTATTTCGTTTAGTGTTTCAATGTGAAAAAACCGTGTTAAGTGTGTAAGGTCACAAATTATAATAAATCGTACTTGAAGCACACTCTACATCCTTCCTCTTAACCTACAACAAAATATTTGTTCATATTTTCTTGTAGAATAAAGAAGTTTCAACAAATATTCTCTCGATAAATGTCATTACCTTATTACATAGTTATAAACATTAATAATATAATTAAGAAGCAAAATATATCCTTAAGCAAGTTCAGAAAATATAAATGATCCACATTTAAATCACTATAAAATCCCGATAACTCAAAAAAAAACATGTTAAATTCATAGATGGTAAGAAATCACTCTCTAAAATAATGAATGGTTTAAAAATATGATCAAAATACATACTATGTCAAGGGTCGAGCAACTTTTTCGTGAAATTTAGCTAAAGATTGAATGTGGATGTGACATCCATGTACCCACAAAAAAGGCAAACAACTCTTTCTTGAAATTTTGTGCTTAAACTTATTTACCTGCATATTGTTTGAAAACATCAAACAGATCTTTTTTGTTTTTTCTTCTAAACCCTTCAATTGCAATGGTCCTAGTACTAGGTTGCGCAATCAGGGACGACACTCTTCCTACCTGGATTGGTATTAATTTTTCTAAAAAAAAGTCTACCAATCAGCAAGATTTATCTGCACAACTTGACTTAACTGCAAATATAATTTTCAAAAATCATATGACCATCAGCAAAGATTTATCTTGCAGTTTTAAAATTATTATTATTTTTTATCATAAATCATACAAAAATGGAATTTTGTATGTATGCTACTACCTGTGCGACTGTCGGCTATGTTGGCCACCAGCGAGATGCCATTTTTGGACCCCGTCGGCGTCAATTATCAGTCACGGAATAAATTTGGAATATATCACAATTTATAAATTAAATCAATATTGTTAACAATTCACAAAACCTAATAGTTTTATAAACTAAAATTGTTAATTCCTTTAATATGAATCTCTATATTTAAACGCAAGCACTGCATTTGGCATAAATCTAAGACGTTATTAACATCATATGTTTCATATGTTGCTAGAATGAGTATTGACCTTTTAGACATCATTTTATGTTTTGTTTTGTTTTTGGAAGGGGTTTCCAAGATGAGTAATAAATGTTTTGCTTATTTCTCCTTAAAATATGTTATTTTTATCACTACTACATATCCCCCGATTAATATCATAAATAACTCTACTTATAATTTTTAAAATAAAAATTATAGGCCCATTTTATTTTAATTAAAATGATATCGTTTTGATTAAAAAAATTATCAATCAAATATCATTTTAATAAAAATATACCTGTAATATAGTTATATGTAGAGTACATATAGATTGTTTTTAATATTACAGTATAATTTATTTTTGATAGCCGATGCTATTTTTTTCTCTTAAAAGTTATTTTTAATTTAAGAAAAACAAAATCAAGTCCTACTTGTTTCTAATGTAAATAAATTGTTATTTCTAAGTTTAACAAATAACAAGTTTTTCATTGCGCGGTGATGCTTATCTTTTGAAATATTATATGATCCAGCAACTGTCATGTTATGATTTTATTTTATAATTCTTTATTAATGATTTAAAGTGGTTTTTCTAACTGCAACATGTATATTTACCCAGACTATACTTTTGGGTTTCATCACAATACCTATCGGTATCAATCACGGAAGGAAAAATGGAGGTCAGATCTGAACAGTATCCAAGTTCTTTTGCATCTATTTCTCGTACCAATTAAGAATTTTACATCAGGACAAACAAGTAAAAAACGTAATTACAGAAGTTACAACTACTACAGAGAAAGACCACGCAATGTTTTTCAAGTGATCTACGATAACATCAAGAAGATGAAGGAACAAGGTTACATGACAATATGTTTATTTTGCCGGGTTGTCAGTGACCAAAAAACTGAGAAGCATCATAAAGCAGAACCATTCTCCATTGCAACTCGTCCTGCTCTGTTGGAGCAAAATGATGAATCCAACCAACCCATGAACTTGGCACGCTCCACGTAATGTGTGAATTGTTTCTCAGCATCAGGCACATCCAGAGCCAAGTCCTCCATGGATTCTGCAACTCTCTCAAAACCTTTCATCATTTGATTCGTGGTTATGAGACAGGTGCTGAAACACGCCCCAAGTAAACCCCATAATCTTTCACTTTTGTTCTCCATGACCATCACCAGTGCTTTCTTAACAACTTCATGGTGAAAGAAAGGCATGCCAAGCTCCTTTATGCACCGACAAGCTTCACCAACACCGCCTCCTGATTCAAACTCCTCCAACAGCTTCCCAATCTTGTCCTTCACATCCTCGATCGCCCATCCATTCCTACTGCTTCCACTGCCACCCCAGCACCTCAAAATCCGCTCCCCAGCACCAGGAGCTTTTAGCAATGCCTTGGCCATTTGAAGCACTTTGCTTCCAATAGAAGAACCTGATCCTAAACACTGGTTCCCAATCTCTTCCAAATGTAGTGGTGCTATGACTTCATCCACCACTGCTCTTGATATGAACATTGCAAGATCCTCAACAACAACTGGAATATCCAGTGCGGTGTCATCTGCAGATTCTATCAACATTATAAGCCCGTTAACGACATCGTCAGCTAGAAAACACAAAGATGACAGCAATACAGAAGCCATTTCTTTTTCCCTGTTCTTTCGGTCCATTGCACAAGTGATTAGTTTCTTGACAAAGATAGCATTCAGTTCAGCTGAAGATGTACTATTTTCATGTTCCAGGCAGATGGTCGCCTCCAAAATATCACCAGACAAGAAATACTCTTGAATGATACATTGAGCCTTCAACTTGAAAATGTGGCCTACACCATCTTCTAATGATTTCTTTATTGACACTGGTGAAAGTGGCTTTAAAGAGGAAGCACAGAGCCAACCTTCTGATGCGGCCTTGGAGATCAGTGACTGAAGCATCCCCCTTGCATTAAGTATGTCAAGTGATAGGTCATCAACCGTGTCAATCAACCGTCCAAAACCTTTTGATATTTGACTCGCGTTAATCAGGCCTTCCTCTGAAGCTTCCTTCAGCAATTCCAGAAGGGGTCCTTCAGCTTGTGGCCTCTCCATTGCCATCAATAGAGCCCGTTTAACTATTTCATGGTGGAAGAAGGGGACTTTCAAATCCTTGATGCATCTGAAGGCCTCTTTCTTGTCGCTGCTAGCTACGTACTCTGTCAAAAGATTGGTAATTCTGACCTTCACATCCTCAACTGTTTTGCTCTTGCTACCTCCCCACCTCCGCTCAATGACTTCTGTATGGAGGGGGGCTGCTAAATAACTCTTCTCAGCTCTTGTTAGGACTTCAATCCCAATTGAATCCTTGGATAAGGAAACCATTTGTTTTGTCAAAAAAGCAGGTGCAAGTATGTCATCAACCACAGCTCGAGCTATAAATAGTGCGAGGACATCAACTGCATCTGGTATATCTACAACTAAGTCATCTGTGCATTCCAACAATTTGCAGAACCCTTTGTAAACTTGTGGAGGATCAATGATCTCACCATAGACTGTTGATAATAAAACAGCAGCCATTTCTTTTTCTCTGTCATGCCTATCCATGGCCATAGATATGAGTTTCTTCACGAAATAGAAGTTATAGCCAGGCATTCCCACTTCTTTTATTTCGTTGGCAGTTGAAACAATGTCATCATTGGCAAAGTACTCCTGCACTATTATTGTGGCTGCCTTCTTGTAGTCTTGAAAATCCCCTTTTACCTTTTTTGCGTTTAGAAGCTCAAGTTCCTACATCAATATTATTATATTCGTAATTTCAAAATATATATTAGTAACAAAATCCATAATCAGTATAAAAGGACAAACTTAGTGTAAGAAACTCCCACTAGTGGCGGGGTCTAGGAAGGGGTCTGGTTATATGAGCAAATATGGATGCAATCTTCTCCCATAATTAATTTAATTGCAAGATGCTTATTTACGACTCAAACCTGTGACTTCCAGTTATAAGACAGTAAAGCCAAAGTACGCTCTCCCATAATCAATATACATATAAAAAATAAAAAGAATGTAAAAAATTGGATGGTTTGTCTTAGATGAATACCTCACTACTATCATAGTTTAGGTCATTTGGGTCAAGAAAATAATCGCCCTCTGTATCAAGCAATCCTCCCCAGGTTCCTTTTCCGCCAGAACCACCTGAAAAAATAGAAAAAGAACATTTATAATAGTAATCGAACTAAAATAGAAGAAATGCTCAACGTACAAAAATGTTTGATTAGGGCATTTTTTTGTTTTAGTTTTTTAAATGTAATAATTATTTTTTAGTACAGAAAACTAAAAATTAAAAATAATAAAATATTAATATTACTTTTTTAAGTCTCAAAAAATTAAAACAATATTTTGTTCTTTTCAGTTTTATGTTTTTTTATTTAAAAATAATTATCACATTTTAAAAATAAAAACGGAAAACAGAAAAAATAAAATGCACAAGCCTCCATTTGGTTTTGTTTCCATTTTCATATTTTTGTTTACATATTTCTCATTGTTTGTTTCATCGTTCGAAAATACGGGCTGAGGCGGCGCCTTGAGGCGCCGCCTCGCCCGCCTCAGCGTCAACCCGTATGGAGGCGCCGCGTATGTCCCGCCTCCACCGAGATCCGCCTCGTACGGGCGAGGCGGACTGAGGCGGCCCGTATTGCCGCCTCAACCCGTACGAGGTGCGAGGCGCCCGCGACACGGCGACTTCGAGGATATAAATTGGGTAAAAAAAACGTTGCGCTAACCTAATATAGCCTCCAGCGTCGTCGTCGTCCTCTGCTGTGTCGAAGGGAAGTCGATCGGTCGTCGTCGTCGTCCTCTGCCGTCGAAGGGACGTCGATCTGTCGTCGTCGTCAGTAGCAGCGTCGTCGTCGTCCCAGCGTGGTCGTCCGTCAACGATCGTCCCAGCGTCGTCGTCCCAGTCGTGATCGTCGTCCAGCGTCGCCGTGCGTCCAGCTTCCAGCGTGATCGTGCGTCCAGCGTCGGTTGCCTCCAGCGTGATCGTGCGTCCAGCGTTAAGTTAATTAATTTTAACTCACGATATTATTTATGTATTTTGATTAATAGTTAATTAATTAATTTAATTCATGATTTTAAATTATAATTATATTTATTATTTATTTAAGTTATTGAATTTTTATGTTTGATATATGACTAGACTTAAATTTGAATTTTAATGAGTGTGAGACTTCATTTCATAATTGTAATATGATTTTATTAATTTAAAACTAAATTTGCTTATTTAATTTTATATATTTTGTACATATTTAAAAAAATTGTCATTGGTGATTAAGGCGCCCGCCTCAACCGCCTCGCCGTACAGCTTCGAGTCCGTACCGTACTGCGTTCCGTATTTTTGAACCTTGGTTTGTTTTTCCATATTTATGTTTTTGGAGTTTTAAGAATAATGTAGAGTTACCACACACATTTTATACTATCACTTACGACATCCAACCTGAGTGTCTTCTTTGATATTTCACGATTTCTGGCATTATTTATGTTATCATGTGAGGATTGTTTTAGAAATGTCACAGAGAAGTTATCAACCAAATATTAATTAATAAAGATTCAAGAGTGATCTCTCTTACAATCAATTGGTTTTAACATGAAAGCCCTTATTGTCAAATAAATATTGATTAATAAAGATTGAAGGGTAATCTCTCATACAGTTTATTGCGATTGTGTTTATCGAGCCCGTGAATATGTTTTCCGATGTTTCACCTAATTTATGATTTCTGGCTATTTCACTAAATATCATTTATTTAGCAGATTCTAAGTTATCTAGACAATTGCTGAAACCATATTATATTACCTTTTTTTGGACGTCCGTCTCTTGGAGAATGTGAATGCCTGTCAAGCTTAAGAGGGCTGCCCCTATCTGTACAATGTTTGCCATGAGATAACTTTGGGGATCTTGGGGAGCTGGGTGATCTTGGGGAGCTGGGTGACCTTGGAGGGTTGGGAGACCTTGGAGAATTTGGAGACCTCGGGGACCTTGGAAGCTTGGAGACCTGCAATGGAGAAATGGATGATGGATCTGCACTGTGAATCGGTGCCCACATGAGCACTAAGCATCACAGAAATCTATTGTGTGCGCGTGTTTAAAAGCACTATTTATTTATACGCAAAGCTCCAAAATTAACTCAAATTCTAAAAGCCCAACTACAAACGAGTCATCATTCCAACCATTACTGACACTAAATGAATTGTATTGCAGTTCTACTTATACCACTGAAATGTCAGAAGCACAAGGCTTCCTTCAACCTAGCTAATGTCTCTTTAAATGCAGTAGCTCGATCGCATATAGTCCCACTGCATACCAACTGTAAGGGCACTTATGGAAACTCGCTATTCAAATTTATACAAATCGAGAAAAACTTGACATTTAAGCAATGAAAATAATCATCCAGAAATCGATAAAATAAAATACAAGTACGAAAAATCGGAAAAAAAAAATGCACAGTAAAATTGTTAGGGCCAGTTTGGCTAAGTTTTGATGGTAAAGTGACATTTTTAGAAAGACAAAACAACAGTAACATTATAAATAAATATAAATGGAAGCTCAAAAAGTGCCTTCTTATGTTTTTAGGGCCAAACAAGCCTCTTTTTTGAAAGAAGCTTTTGATAACCTCTGGCAAAATTAAAGTAGCCCCAAACTAGGCCTTAGTTTGCTGGGGGTTCATAACCTTTGTGAAATTTGTGATTAGGTGCATGCGTATTAAACCATACTAGAATAAAGGAAGACACCAAGATAGATTAAGAAGGAACATATCATATTCATGTACCATGTCAGAAATTCAACTTAAATACAAATTCACACATTCTTTCTTGTTAGATTGTTTTCTTTTTCTTTTTCCGGGTGGATTGCTGGCCGCTTTGTATGTACCTCTGAGCAGTTATAAGGATTCATTTTTTACGATTCCCATTGACGTTGGTTGCCCCTATTTAATATTATTTACAGTTTTCCTCAGAGAAAAATAAAAAAAATCACACACCCTGCATTTGGGAAATTGGAGATATGAGTTAAATCTGGAGCCTTGGCTCCTAAATCACAACCCAAATTAACAATTCAAACACATGCAAAGACACCCACAATTATCGAAGTCGTAAATCAAATCAACAAAATGGGTATTACAGATTGGCACACAAACAGACGCATGGACTCAAATTTCACACAACATGCATTTAAAGAAATGGAGACAAAGTTAAAGCTGAAGGGTCCATACCTTGAATGAATCGGCCATCAGCGCCGAGATGAGAATCGCTGATGGCAAAACACTAGCGGGGGTTGATAAAGAACAACTTATGAACCCTAATTCGAGTTCCACTATAGAAACGCGCGCGCGCGCGTGTATGTATGTGTTCTTACCGTTGCGTTTGTTTGCTCTGTGTGGATTTGAAGAAGAGAGCTTGGTGTGTTGTGGGAAGAAAAGAGCATCAAAGTAGAGAAGGGCAGTTGTATGATGCGGACAGGTCTGATTCTGTTGGGGCTCGGCCCGGATCTCACGGATCCGATCCTAATCTGACGGCCCACACAGCGCGGCTTTCGTGGCTTCTTTAACGGAAATTTTCCCGGCAAAACGCTTTGGTTTTTTATTTGAGAGAGAAGTTAGAGAGAGACATACGATACATATACGGATTCCGATAAAATGAGACCGGGAGTAATTATTTAATTTGTGCGGTTGAATTTATTATAGTAAATTTTATAAATTAAAATTATAGTAATTATAAAAGTAAAATTATATATTGAATTTGTGTATTGATATTAATTTTTTAAAAAAAATCATATCGGATAACAAAGATATTTCATAAATTTGGAGACAAGATAATTTTTTCCTACTTAATTTACCTTCAAATAAAATTTTTATAAATAAAAATTTAACATAAATTGTTACCTATAAATCCAATGACTTAAACAACGGAATTAAAAGCACAGGATCAAACACAAATTGACTTTTTTTTTTTTACAGAAATTTAGTTATTGAGCCTTGTATAAATTAAAATCTTCAACAATTATTTGCTAAAACCTACAACAATCAATTCAAAACATCCAAACCTCCTACCGTCATTGCAAATATAATTAAATTAATAAATAAGATAATAATACATATGTAATTTAATTTTAGATTTAAAAATATAAACAGTTAGAAATAGCTTTTAAAAACAACAATGAAACTCATAGTTTTTTAAAATAATTTTTAAAACTTTTATTAATTTTAAATTATAATGAACTCACACTGAGTTCATTTTTTTAAATGATCCGCAAATTCCCTTGTACCAAACGCACTAAATGAGACTATTATTTATAAATATAATTTGGCATAATGTGGGAGTGTGAAAAGTAAAATGATAACAAAAAAAGGTTCAAACATACAAATTGTTACATTGAAAATTGTTTTTGTAAAATTGGTTTTCAAACTCAATATGAGTGAACCATTCTAGTTCCACATGCAATAGATTGGTTCTACTTAATTAGTATCATTCCATAATCAAATGTAGATACTTAATCTATAGGAATAAAATATAACAAAGTCTACTCACGTTTATATAATGCTGGAGAACATTTAAGGTGAGATTGGTGACGGAGATGACAGAGGAAAGTGGAACACAAGAGACAATAGGTGTTGTGTGATGGATTAGATCAGTGATGGCGAGGCTCATTGGAGATTGGGGCACTAGAGAGTGCCAATAAGAACGAAAGGCAATAGAAGATGACCCATCTTCTCCCAACATTATTGCCAATATATAGAAAGCTGTAGCAATTGAAGCTCTATGCTATTTGACCATTTTGGTTTTTTGTGCACTAATAACATCACCCTCCTAATAAAGAGAGGTTTTCGATAAGCAACAACATTCACATTAGTTTTATATTTTTCATCCATACTTTATGGGATAAAAATACATATACTATTTGATATATTTTGTTTATCACTCCACATCTCGTTTTACATTTCTATATCTATTATTTTAAATTATATTTTTTAAAATTTTAAAATTATTAATTTTTATCTCTTTTATTTATTATAATCAATTAAAATTACACATATGTCAATAAGTATATTTTTTTAAAGAATGAATAATGATACTTTATGTATGGAAATTTTCTATCCGATTTCCATTCTTAAATTTTATTTTAGGGAAATTGATGGAGACTCTTTTTTTTTTTTATCGAAACTCTAAAATTATTTCTAAATTATAGAAAAATACTATTATAGAGGACCTGATGTTTGCTCTAAGTTTATATACAAATTAATGATGTCTAAATGTTTTATTAAAGTTTTTTTCTTGGTTAATAATATAATGACAAAATTGTGTTTGAAATTTGAAAACAAATTTCAAAAAGTTGACCCCACAAGTATAGACTAGTGAGTAGTGCCATCAGGAAACTAAAGATTAATAGGTTAAGGGATAAAAAAATTTATAGGTGCAAGTGTAATTTATGTAAGATAAAAAAATTTGTTTACAAAGTAAATAGCTTAAATAAAAACTTTTAAAAAATATGACAACAAAAGCCTTTTTAAAAAAAGAAAAAAAAAAAAAATTACCTTCCAAGTGTTGGTTCCGTATGCGTCGGAAGCGTGCCGTTCGGGTCCTAAACGGCCGTATAAAATTATGAAATTTTATACACGGCATCCTAAGAGGTGGAACCTTCATCTAGAGGTGTTTAATTGAAATTTTAAGCAAGCAAAACGGAAAATTACATACCCGTAATTTCCAGGTAGTATCTGTGCTCGTCGGTGCGAAACTCCAAACCAGGAGCTCTCTAGAGCGGTCCACGTGCACCGGCGGTCCACGGACGTCCCGTCCCACGTTCAGGTGCTAGCACGAGCGTAGAGACTCCTCGGATTCGTCCGTTTGATCAACCTATTGCTCCACCTTTGCGGCGTACGACAAAGAAACGGGCGTTTCTGCTAATCGCAACTTAGAAGCAAGGGGGAGAGGAGAGAAGTGGGAGAATGAGTTCTTTGTTCTCCAAAGCACCCAAAAATTCATCTCCCACGTTTTTCCTCTCACTCCCCTTAATAATGTATGCCAAAAACCCATTATTAATAAAATAACACTTTTATTTTATTTATTTTGTTTTATTAGCCACCCATTTTCAAACCTAGGATGTAACCCTTTGAAAATAGGCCCTAATAAACCAAAAACATGGGCCACTCATGTTTTCACATGGTGTGACATATGTCCCCTCTCGTCTCATCTCGTGTGGGCCCCACCTGCGCCGTGTGGGCCCCACTTGAACCCGAGCGCCGAAAAATCCGAAACTGGACACGTTCGACCGTGGCAATCTCCTGAACTTAGATATGCCCTCGGAATTCCTAAACGATGATCCGAATCACTTATTCCTGGCTCGAATAGTGATTTTGAGTCGATCTAGCAATCCGGGCTCTTATTGATTCCGAACTTGAATCAATCTGGACCGATTGCTTTGTGTAGTTCCACCGAACTACTGGACCTACCAAATACACTATTGTGTGACCCTCTAGGTTCCTTCCTTAATGGCTATGGTCCCACCATAGTCCAGGTGAACGTTGTCTAGCAACACGACACGGCGACCAAAAAGGATGAGATATATCGTATAAGTCGACGACCTCCTACAAACGCTCACTGTGTATTTTAATCCTTTTGTCACGGACATCGCAACAAGCGGAATGCATACCTATGCCATCAGTCCTATTGCTTGTTATATTTTTCTTTGACTTTCCGATGGACTTGTCCGGAACACCATGGCCATGGATTTCAGATCTGACACTACCATCAAGTCAAAGGGCCAGCGATGTCATCTTCCATAACTTGGAAGGGACAAATCCTCTCTTGACCCATCCTGTTATTGTCATACCAGTCATGACATACCTAACACAAGCTACCTCGCCACGAGCATCTATGTCATGGTTTTCATCATGTATCAAAGTATGTGATTCGTGGTATACAATAACAATGGTCTCAAGTCGGAGGACCAATACACACGTCTATAGATGAGAACGATCAATGGCATCTTGATGTGCCGTTCTCATTAATGGGTCAGTCCTTCGATCTCCCAAACTTGGAGATCACCAAGTGCGAACACTATGAGAAAGTGTCTCAATGCTTATGAGCCCCCAACACTGATAGTCAAACATCTTCTGTGTCCAATCAGAAAGATGTATCTAGACCATAGGACATATAGTTTAAGATATTGTCATAACATCCAATAGGTTCTCATTATAGCGGGGACTGCTATAACCGATTGATGCGACAATATACTATGGACATTATCGTGTATGTGAACGCGAAGTATAATGAACATACACTCGATAAATATATAAACACATAATGTATAATACAATGAAATCCCCAATATATACATGTACGGTGGTTGGGTCTAGGGCACCCAATCCAACAAACTCCCACTTGCACTAGAGCCAACTGTTAACATACTGTAACCCGCTAGCACTTACATGAGCATCATGCTTCCGCTGAGTAATGGCTTTAGTCAAGGGGTCTGCCACATTATCCTCTGTGGCTACTCTGCTAATCACGACGTCACCTCTCTTAGTAAAGTCTCGAAGAAGATGATATTTTCTGAGTATATGTTTGGTTCGCTGATGTGATCTTGGCTCCTTAGCTAGGGCAACCGCTGCAGTGTTGTCACAATAGATTGTGACGGGATCTACACTGCTAGGCACCTCCCCGAGCTGAGTGAGGAAACTGCGAATCCAAACTGCTTCCTTTGCAGCATCTGAGGCTGCTATATACTCAGACTCTGCTGTAGAATCGCAACAATGCTGCTTGGCGCTACGCCAACTCACAGCACCACCATTCAAGATGAAAACATATCCTGATTGTGACTTCAGATCATCATGATCTGTCTGAAAGCTAGCATCTGTGTACCCCCGCATGACTAGCTCATCATCTTTTCCATATACCAGGAACAACTCCTTAGTACGTCTCAAGTACTTAAGGATTGTCTTCACTGCAGCCCAGTGCAGTTCACCTGGATCTGCCTGATATCTACCTACTATGCTCAATGCATAGGCAACATCAGGCCGAGTACATAACATGGCATACATGATGGAACCCATAGCCGAAGCATAAGGGACTCTCTCCATCTTCTCTCTGTTCTTGTGTTTTAGGACACATTTTTCTTGAGAGACTAATGCCATGTGACATTGGAAGTAATCCTCTCTTGGAGGCTTCCATCTTGTACCTTTTGAGTACTTTGTCAATGTATGTACTCTGACTTAGGCCTAATATTCTCTTGGATCTATCTCTATGGATTTTGATCCCTAGAATATAGGATGCATCTCCTAAGTCCTTCATGGAAAAGTTTTCATTTAACCACGTCTTAACTGACTGTAAGACTGGTATATAGTTTCCTATAAGTAGTATGTCATCAACATACAACACCAGGAACACTTTAGCATTTTCACTTACCTTTTGGTAAACACATGGTTCACTTTCATTTTTGATGAAACCAAACTGCCTTACGGCTTCATCAAAACGAAGATTCCATGATCTGGAAGCCTGCTTCAATCCATAAATCGATCTTTGCGGTTCTAGACTTTACGAGCTTGGCCTGGTGTCACAAATCCTTCCGGTGTGTCATATAGACATCTTCCGTCGATTCCCATTAAGAAAGGCTGTCTTGACATCCATCTCGCCAAATCTCATAGTCATGGAATGCTGCTATTGCTAATAGAATTCGGATGGACTTAAGCATTGCCACTGGTGAAAAGGTTTCATCATAGTCAATTCCTTGACGTTGTTTGAAACCTTTAAAGAACCAGATCTTGCTTTATAGGTGCACACGTTACCCTCCATGTCCAATTTCTTTCGGAATATCCATTTGCACCCAATGGATCTTATTCCTACGGGAGCATCTACCAAAACCCAAACTTGGTTTTGATACATGGAGGCCATCTCGGAATTCATGGCTTCTTGCCACTGTTCACCTCACGGCCGGTGATAGGCTGCTGTGTAGGTCTCGGGTCTGTCGTTGTCTACTAACAACGCATCACCTGACTTCGGTGATGAGAAAACCATAATACCTTTCTGGTTCTCTCCTTTCCCGACTTGACCTACGCAACTCATGTGTTTCTGGAGCTGTTATTTCCACTTGCTCTTGTGGATCTTGCTCCTGTACCGACTCTTGTACATCTTGAGCCTCGACTTCATTTAAGTCAATTGGGCTCCCACTATCTCTTTTAGAGATGTGTTCCCTCTCTAGAAATATGGCATATCTTGCCACATTAACTTTTCTATCTGAGGGGTTATATAGGTAGTATCCTCTTGTTTCTTTAGGATACCCTATAAAGTTACACTTCGCGCTTCGGGGTACTAGTTTGTTACTGGAATCAGTTTTAACAAACGCCTCGCATCCCCAAATACGCAAGTGTGACAGATTGGGTTTCTTACCATACCAGAACTCGTATGGAATCCCATCTGCTGCTTTAGTCGGTACACGATTAAGTGTGTATGCTGCAGTTTGCAATGCATATCCCCAAAAGGATAATGGAAGAGTGGCATGACTCATCATAGATCGAACCATGTCAAGCAAGGTACGATTTCTCCTCTCACTAACACCATTCCACCGTGGTGTATAAGGAGGAGTACGTTGTGTTATTATTCCACATTCTTGTAGAAAATCGGTGAACTCTTGGCTAATATATTCGCCACCTCGATCCGAGCGAAGCTTCTTTATCTTTTTGCCAAGTTGATTTTCTACTTCACTTTTATATTCCTTGAACATGTCAAAGGAATCGACTTATATCTCATTAGGTAGATATATCCATATCTACCGAGATCATCGGTAAAAGTGATGAAATAGGAATAACCACCTCTAGCTTCTACTTGGAACGGTCCACAAACATCTGTGTGGATAAGTTCCGAAGCTCAGTAGCTCTTTCACCTTTACCACTGAAAGGTGCTTTTGTCATTTTGCCCCTTAAACAAGCATGACATAAATCTAAGGGTTTGAGTTCAAACCGACTCAAATACCCTTCTCGATGTAACTTAGTCAATCGCTTCTCGTTTATATGGCCTAAACGACAATGCCACAACCGGGTGTCGTATGAGTCATGTATGTTTGTGGTGGTGGTATTTGCTTTATCGATGGCTAACACTTGGTTGTTCAATTCCAGATATACAAACCATTTATTAATACTGCCGTCCCATAACTTACATTTCCTTTTGAAAAGGAACACAATTTATTTCCAAACTTGAAATAAAAACCATCCATATCTAAACTCGATACGGAGATTATGTTACGGGTTACACTAGGCACATAATAACAGTTCCTTAGTACAACAAACAAACCATTAGGCAAGGATAAGTAATAATCTCCCACAGCTATGGCAGCCGGTCTTGCACCATTAGCACCTCGTAGATCCACCTCGCCTCTATCCAGCTTTCCGAACTTACTTGGTTCTTGCATTTGGATACACACATGTGAGACACATGTCGTATCTAATACCCAAGAAGTAGAAACCGAAAGATTACATTCGATAACGAATATACCTGAAGTTGAAGCGTCATCCTGCTTCTTCTTCACCACCACTTTGCGCTTTTTCTTCCGGTGGCCCTTCTTGCCACATGCAAAGCAAACAGCGTCTGTTCGTTGGACTCCCTCAAGATCTTTTGTTTCTTGGCAGGACGTTCTACCTGTGCCTTTGGCCCACTCTTGGCCAATGGTCTCTTGGTTGGACGTTTGCCCTTTCCCTTTGACCTCTTAGTCGGCGTAAGGACTTGAGCTTTATCTTTCTTCATATCCTTATCGGCTTGACGAATCATGGTCGAAGGTCTGGCAACGACTTCTCCAAGTTATTCATGTTATAGTTCAGACGAACCGTGAATAGCTTGGAGGCAGGGAGGATAGGATGAGATCAACACATAGACTAGTGTCCATTTGGATCCCTAAGATTTGGAGCCTCTCGATGTAAGTAATCATCTTACATACGTGCGGGCTGCCTGGGCTCCATCTCCTATCTTGCTCGTGAACGAGCATGGGAGATGTCATATCTCTCCTGTCTAGACCTCTCCTGATATAGCTCTCTCGGACTTGAGAGAATATCAAAGGGAGACTTATCTTCATAAAGCCTCCTGGAGTTCACTGGACATAGGCGATAGCATGATGAGCACCGTACGTCTAGTGAATCCTCTTTATGTTTAAGATAAGAATCTAGAATCGTTGGCGGTGAATCTTGAGGGGGTTCACTAGGGAGTGGGGTCTCCAGACATAGAATTTCCTTTCTTGGCGTAGTACTATGCGTAAGCGCCTGTACCACTCCCTGGAAATTCGCACCGGTAAGGACATTTTCTTTGTCCAACAGACTGCGCAATGATAGGTTGGTGATGGGAGTTGCCATGTGATCTACAACAAAGTAAACTTAAGCAGATTAGTATCTTGGTTTAGTATGATTTCAAATTGACATATGTATAGGACATGTCTCCCACTATTTGCTCAAATTCCAATAGCCCTCACTATTGAATTCGGATTATTTCGTCGCTGAAATAATCTAGTGGCAAGGATCCATATTCCCCTCTTTATGGCCCAAGCTAGGGCTACGCCACCATAAAGAGGTATTTAGGTAGGCTTTACTCTGGCCAACTGCTAAAACTTGCAGTTCCTTGGTTGTTGAGTGGACTCCCCTGGTCCGTGAACCATTAACTCGGTTCCTCAACCTTTGCCTCCAAAACTGCATCAAGCTAGCTAGGGCTACTTCTTTGATGCACCTTTTGGTTCAGTCGACCCATTAATTGACTTACAACTCCCCAGAGCAAAAGGATATCCCCGACTGAGGCACGACCGATACCCGAGCACAAAGGGTGCATTTTAAGTTAATTAATGGAAGGCTTTCTGACTTTATATATGCTTTTGAGGGATTTTAGGCCATGTGATATATATATTTGTCACATCCAATATATATACGGCTTTTCCTTTTTAACTTAGGCACATCTGTCTACGTGATCGCCCTCATAGACCTCACACACATGCCAAGGGTGGAAAAGTGGCGATCATAGAGATATCCATACAAACAGATATCAAAGCAGATAAATGCATGATCATGAGCTTTGGTTGGTCTACTAAGTGAGTAGAAGACCAACCATTAAACCTAGGGGTCTCCTCTTGAGCTTTTCACTGGCCCGGGTCCCACTGAGCTCTCCTGCTTGGATCGGCTTGCATCCGGGTCCTGGATTACGTGTCCGAGTGGCGCAGTCCCATCCACCATGTGCGGGCCTCATAGGCTCAAATTTACATCAAATAAATAGGCACGCAGGCCCCACATAGGATAGGAGAGGGATGGTACGCAGACCACCAACATAAATAAATAATTACGAGACATTCACGCACTTGAATAAATAATTAATTATCACCAAGCATACACAGGTTGGTCTAAGCTCATGATCATGCCACAAACTATAAAAAAATATTTATGCAATATTTAAATGGCCAAATTTCAAAAACTTGGATCCCTTAGGCTAAAACACTAGGTCAAAACACTAATTGATTTTTCTAGGACAATCCAGACGTTCCAAAATTCTGAAACTTTACCACCTCAATCATCAGATTTTTATGGATTTTCTGTTATTTTTTCAGAATTTTTAGAGGCCTGTAGGGCCCTATTTGAAATGGACGGCCCAAACTGCGCCACGTGGCAGTTCCGGAGCGCGACACGTGGCGCAACCAGGGCGCGCAACGCGGCGCGCGCCGATTCGGCGCCACCCGGGTCGAATCCTGACCCGGGCAGGCGGGCCGGGTCCAACCCGGTCCGCGATCCATGACGCTGACACGCGGCGCAGCGAGGGCGCACCACGTGGCAGTGTCTCGTCCGTCAGATCCCACCGGGTCGGGTCTTGATCCGGTGGGCTGGTCTGGCGGGTCGGGTCTTGACCCGCGAGCCCGCGAGCCGCAGCCCGCGCGTTGCCGGCGCGTGCGGCCGCGTCTGGGCCCGCGTGCGGCCATCCTGGGGCGCGTGCGGCGCACGCGCCGCCGCTCCAGGGTGTTTCGCGCTCCCGTTCGCCTGTTTTTCGTCCGATTCGCGCCATTCACGCGCCGTTTTTTTTTTTTCTCGACCCTAGCATAATCCTTAGCCACTTGGGATGCCTTTTATGAATTTTAAGCCATTTACAATTAATTAAAATTTCAACTAAACACAACCAAAAACCAGGCTCGATACCATTGTTGGTTCCGGTATGCGAGTGAAGCGTGCCGTTCGGGTCCTAAACGGCCGTATAAAATTATGAAATTTTATACACGGCATCCTAAGAGGTGGAACCTTCATCTAGAGGTGTTTAATTGAAATTTTAAGCAAGCAAAACGGAAAATTACATACCCGTAATTTCCGGTAGTATCTGTGCTCGTCGGTGCGAAACTCCAAACCAGGAGCTCTCTAGAGCAGTCCACGTGCACCGGCGGTCCACGGACGTCCCGTCCCACGTTCAGGTGCTAGCACGAGCGTAGAGACTCCTCGGATTCGTCCGTTTGATCAACCTATTGCTCCACCTGTTGCGTACGGCAAAGAAACGGGTCGTTTCTGCTTAATCCGCAACTTAGAAGCAAGGGGGAGAGGAGAGAAGTGGGAGAATGAGTTCTTTGTTCTCCAAAGCACCCAAAAATTCATCTCCCACGTTTTTCCTCTCACTCCCCTTAATAATGTATGCCAAAAACCCATTATTAATAAAATAACACTTTTATTTTATTTATTTTGTTTTATTAGCCACCCATTTTCAAACCTAGGATGTAACCCTTTGAAAATAGGCCCTAATAAACCAAAAACATGGGCCACTCATGTTTTCACATGGTGTGACATATGTCCCCTCTCGTCTCATCTCGTGTGGGCCCCACCTGCGTGTGTGTGGGCCCCACCTGGAACCCGAGCGCCGAAAAATCCGAAACTGGACACGTTCGACTGTGGCAATCTCCTGAACTTAGATATGCCCTCGGAATTCCTAAACGATGATCCGAATCACTTATTCCTGCTCGAATAGTGATTTTGAGTCGATCTAGCAATCCGGGCTCTTATTGATTCCGAACTTGAATCAATCTGGACCGATTGCTTTGTGTAGTTCCACCGAACTACTGGACCTACCAAATACACTATTGTGTGACCCTCTAGGTTCCTTCCTTAATGGCTATGGTCCCACCATAGTCCGGTGAACGTTGTCTAGCAACACGACACGGCGACCAAAAAGGATGAGATATATCGTATAAGTCGACAGCCTCCTACAAACGCTCACCGTGTATTTTAATCCTTTTGTCACGGACATCGCAACAAGCGGAATGCATACCTATGCCATCGGTCCCTATTGCTTGTTATATTTTTCTTTGACTTTCATGATGGACTTGTCTGGAACACCATGGCCATGGATTTCAAGATGCACACTACCATCAAGTCAAAGGGCCAGCGATGTCATCTTCCATAACTTGGAAGGGACAAATCCTCTCTTGACCCATCTCATTATTGTCATACCAGTCATGACATACCTAACACAAGCTACCTCGCCACGAGCATCTATGTCATGGTTTTCATCATGTATCAAAGTATGTGATTCGTGGTATACAATAACAATGGTCTCAAGTCGAGGACCAATACACACGTCTATAGATGAGAACGATCAATGGCATCTTGATGTGCCGTTCTCATTAATGGGTCGATCCTTCCGATCTCCCAAACTTGGAGATCACCAAGTGCGAACACTATGAGAAAGTGTCTCAATGCTTATGAGCCCCCAACACTGATAGTCAAACATCTTCGTGTCCAATCAGAAAGATGTATCTAGACCATAGGACATATAGTTTAAGATATTGTCATAACATCCAATAGGTTCTCATTATAGCGGGACTCGCTATAACCGATTGATGCGACAATATACTATGGACATTATCGTGTATGTGAACGCGAAGTATAATGAACATACACCGATAAATATATAAACACATAATGTATAATACAATGAAATCCCCAATATATACATGTACAGGTGGTTGGGTCTAGGGCACCCAATCCAACACCAAGCATAGTGTCCTTTTCCTTTTTTTTACATGTAAAAGAAAAAAACTTTTAATGAGCAAGAGTATGTCAAATATTATAATGCATAAATTAAAATTGTATAAGCTCATCATAATATTTTGACCCACATTACCTATATATTCAATGAACATTATATCATGTTAAAAGTTTTTCCTTTTTTAAGAGGATGAGGGGCTTGATTTCTTTAGTTTCATCCATTAATACGTTAATGGGGTGTGGTAGTCTAAGAAACGGCTTCAGATTTTTAGAAAGAAGGATCCTCCATTACAATTTTTAAGCATTGAAATAAAAAGAAAATTAGTCATTCACAAATAATTTAATGAATTTATTTTTCCTTATTTTTTAATATTCTTTTTAACATTAAAAAAAGTAAAATAAAATCTCAACATTTAGAAACAGATTAACAAAGAACTATATAGCATGGATTTGAGTCAGAATTTCTTATTGAAGGTGTTACATTTTTTATTTCAACTTTAAATAATTTATTTACCCTTCAAAATTTTTTTTTAAAATATAGGTTAAAACGTTTTGTTAAAATTTATATACTCATAAAATTTTTAAAATCTATAGTGTTCTTAAGTTTGGATGGTCAAATAACGTAAGTTTGACCACGTGCTATTTAATTACGCATTATTTGACATTTTTATTAAGAATCATATATGTTTTCAAAACTTATATTTAAAAACTTTTTAATTTTAGAATATAAACAAATTATTTAAAGTAAAGTTGTAGAAAACATAACAAGTTAACAACAAATAGTGGTGTTGGAGTAAAAAAAAAATAATCACACACACACTGCATTTGGGAAATTGGAGTAAAATAGAGGCTTCATGGATTTGGGGGGCAAATAGGTTGGTTTGGTTGATAGTGCGGGGTGGGTGGGATTGAAAGTCGGAGGCGGCAAAGTGGCAATGGAAATGGAGGCAGCGATGGGTTTGATGCGAAGGATCCATCCAAAGCACTCCGAGACGGCCCTCTCCGCCCTCCTCGGCCTCTTGCCTCACCATTCCTCAGATCTCCTCTCTCAAGTCGACCAGCCCCTCCAGGTGGGTGGGTCTCTCCTCCAGTCCTCTTTCCTCTCCCTATTCATTCTACCTCGTCCCTGTCGATTCGATTCCATTCCATCATGCATGCATCTGTCACCATTGCATCGTCGATGGCGAGCGACAAATGATGGTGCTTTTTTTTTTTTTTTCTTTTTTTGCGTTCGCTCCGTTTTCTGAGGCAGTTATTGTTCTGCGACTGCGGTTTCTTCCTAGGATTAGGATTTTGAATGTTAGATTTATTTTTTAGTCCTGTTAGTTTTTTTCCTGAATTTACTTTATTAGGGTTAACTGATTATATGCAATGTTGGCGTTCAGGCCTTGTGTTTGTTTGTTTGTTTTTTTTGGTTGTGTGTTTATGATTGTCCCTTGTGTTACTTATGTATGCTTGAATGTGTTTCTTGGAAGTATATATTATTTCTAAATTTTCTAATACAAAATTTTTATTTATTTGTTTTTTTTTTTTTTTGCATTAGTAACTATAAACAATTTCATTAACTGCCTATGTGCCAACTGAACCACCTAGGCAATTGAGAGAGATACACATGAAGGCATCACAAGAATCATTAGGAGCTTCTTTGGTATCAACAATCCATAGGATAAGACACCATAAGTTGAGTGCAATCTGGGAAAATTGGGCTTAGTAGAAATAAGGGAAGAGGGAGGCTGATTGTTCGATAAATCTAAAAGGTGGTCGTTTCTCCTTCCCTTGATGGATAGATGGTAGCAGACAGTGTAGAGCTCATGGTGCTGTGTGGTCATCAAATATCTTAAACGTGACAGTTGTTTAAGTATGTGGGGATGCCAAAAAGGAGAAGTAGTTGTACAATGACACATTTTCGGGTCTTCTCTTATCTTATGGTTAACAAATATTTTTTTCCCCCTCATTTTGTATTGCCCAGGAACTTGTTAGGATTACTTGTTGTTTCTTTATTTAGTGGAACATTGTATTTTTATTGGTTGTTTATGAATGCATAAGTATTGAATTTAATCCAACATTTTTGAAATGTAAAAACAGGTTTTATGTGATGTGGAGTGTGGGAAGGAATTCATTTTATGTGAATACAACAGAGATGCTGACTCATACAGGTAAATGCTCAACTATTGTGGCAATGCTTTGACATGATAGTATCTTGTAGCACCATTTCACAAAGGGATGGATCACCTTGGGTCAAACCTCTATTATGAAAAATGACATCATCATGCCCTTATCATCATACTGAATGAATGATATTTAGTAGGGAGAATTCTAAGAAATGCCCACTTTAATTGACTAGCCTGGTATATTTTGGTGAATATCCAAAATCTAGTTTTTTTAGGATGGAAAGAAATTTTGCTGATAAATCTTTAAGATTTCCAATATGCTCACTGTACCCTGTTATTTGATAAGAAAGTGGAAAAGTAATTTTCAATTCAAGTTGTCAAAAAGTGCAAATCCACCACAAATAATCTCCATTGAAGGGAGGGGTTAAATTTTTTGCCCTTTATGAATTCAGATTTAAGGCTTGCAAATTTACAAGCAATCCAAGGAAGATTTGTTCTGCCTATTCTTCCGGTGGCCCTAGTTTTTATGTTACCTTTTCTTCAATCTCTATGGAGAGTGAACCATATCGGATTATGTTTATCATTCTAATTGCAATTTTTGTCAATCATCATTTGAAGTATCAGACGATCCGACCACGTATCGAACGATCCAACTAGGTATCGAGTGCACCGATATGAGAAGTGAGGGTAATACAACAAACTCGTCGATTAGGATGTCTCTCGGGAATTTTGGCTGAGATGCAATGAGGCATTGCAATCTAGGGAGTCTCGTCTCCGGACGAGATCTAAACCAAGATTCCCGAGTTCAATTACCTCCAGGAGGACTAAGTCGCATCTTTATCCTCACATTGTTTTCCCTGATAAAAGAATTCTATTGTCCTAGTCCGCTTGCATGATTTTCTTGTATGACCGATTCAATCAACAGCCCCACCTGTGTCGTCTTCATTCGTGCCTCATCTATCATCTATTGCTGCCAATGAGGATAAAACCAGCCTCGCCCTCCTTGACTCTACTGCCCTAACACTGTTGCCACACGACGCGTCAAACAAAAATATGTGTATATATAAAATGTTTGTATTTTATTTTATCTTTCCATTTGGTGTATTATAGTTATTTTATTTGTTAAAGACCAAAAAATAAAATTTTGTTTAATATTTAAAAAATAATATTAGGAATGGCTTTATTAGGATAATTAAATGGGTGTTCTTTAAAAAAAATTAGTAATGGCATTAAATGGGTGTTCTTTAAAATAGCTTAATGTTTGTAGGATAATTATGTTTTTAATAAAAAATATAATTAGATTGAATAAAATAAATAAAAATAGGCTTATTAGTTTTTTTAATTCAAATAAAATAAAATGTTTAAAATTATAAAATTTAAAATTCAAAGAAAAAAAAAGTCAAAAAAAAAGACTTCATTTGATATGTTTTAATGGCTTTATTAGTTTAAAGCTAATAATATATTTATTTTAATGCTATAATAGTGCGTTATTGCTTTTTTTTAAGAATGTGTTAAGTTTTATCATGTATTATAAATCATTTATTTTGCTTATTGAATTGTTCTAATGTGACTGTTTGATATTTTTTTTTTTTGTGATATTTTTTTAAAAAAAATTGAACATTATTTAAGGCCTAAAATTGTATCTCACTCGAGACATCACGTGTTATTCGCGAATGCAACGTGACACTGATTGTGATCACGACTTTGAACCATGATGTCAATAATTGACCGCAGGCATATGAATATCCTTTTTTTCCTGATCCAGTCCATATAATTGGATAATTATAAGCAGTTCATCTCTTCATTTTGTTTTTATCCATCATTCAGGTCACCTTGGTCTAATAAATACCACCCGCCTTTGGAGGATGGACCACATCCATCAGTGGAATTGAGGAAACTTGAAATTGAAGCAAATGATGTATTCGCAATCTATTGTGACCAGTGAGGTCCTTTACTTACCTCCTCCTTGATTTTATTTTTTAATTAAACAAATTTGATGTGTAGGAAAATAATATGTTCTGTTGCAGTATAGTATTCATTAGTCTTCAAATGTTCATCATTATATGTCAGTCTATTGTCTTGTTTCTGAAGAACTACAAGCATCACGATTAACCAGTAAATTGGTAGGTATTATGAAGGTGGCATTTCATCAGTTTATATGTGGGAAGATGACACTGAAGGTTTTGTTGCCTGCTTTTTAATAAAGAAGGGTGAGATTTTTTACTTCAGCCAGCTCACATGACTTTCTTTTCCCCTACTTACTGATGTAAAGAATTCTTTATGATATAGATGGCTCTAAGTCAGGTCAAGGTCGAAGAGGTTATCTGCAGGAAGGAGCATGGGATGCGATACATGTTATTGAGGTAAAAAACATCAAGAGTTGTTCGATTTTTTGGATGCAGAATTACTAGAAAGTTGATCTTTAGGCCTAGTAGGCGAGATAGAATAGGGTGGATCGTGGATGTTGAACCCTGATTGCAACCTTGTGAAGCCAAAAGGAAAATTAGTATTGTAGTTTATGGGCTAACATTTTTTTAAGTGGATATTTATTAAGTACTTTCAATGTTTCCTTTAGGTTGGTTTGGAGGAGGAAGGAACTTCCCATTACTGTTTAACAAGCACCGTCATGTTATCATTAACTACAGATAATGAGTCATCAGGCACATTCAGTCTGTCAGGATCCATTAGAAGACAGGTATTATTTTATTTTTATTTTCTGTTTCTGGGCAGAACTGCAAAAGGCATGCTTATTTTCCTATAGCATAATTTTTCACTCTATTAATACGGTTAGTATAAAAGTCCGGAAGAACATAAGGTTCTGAAAAATATTTTGGGATTTTTAAATCTGCACGTGGGAGAATATCAGCACATGCCTCTGGTTGGAGAAAAAGTTGGAATATTCATGTGGAAGTCCATTGCTAGCTTATCAAAAATAAATTAATAAATTTCATTACTGGGTAACATTTCATTACAGAAAAACTCACACTGGCGCGCCCACACACACAGAAGAGTTAACCATTTTGATGCTGATTGTGTGATTTGAAATTTAGCTGCAAATTGTTTGATCTGAATTGAAAAAAGGTTTGAGGTTGGAATGAAGTTTAAGGCTGTGGCATTCTAAATTGCATATTTTTCAGATATGAGTGCATCTAGTGAACTGCATATTCCTCATTTCCACAATATAGCATACTTATAAATTATTTGACATGCTTATGATGGCAATGTAATTATCATAAGCATCTAGCATAATAGTTTTATTTTTTTTACTGAATTCTTATAATATTGGGGCTGCAGATGAATATGGACCTCTCAGTTGCTGAAGGTCACCTCTGCAACATGGGAAGGATGATAGAAGAAATGGAAGGGAAGCTGAGAAACTCCCTGGATCAGGTATTTTGCTCTATCTTCTTGAATTATTTTAGCTTTACAGCGTTTTATTTTTTAAATATTTTTATTATTGTAGTTAATTCAACAATTGCTTTAGCTGTGAAGCTTTTAATATACTTTTATCATATCATTTGTATTAAAAATATCAACTCTAGGAAATTTTAGTGATGGTTGAAAAAAAATAGCGTTGTTAGACATTATGGATTATCCAGTATGTTCATGTGCCTTGCACAATTGCAGGTTTATTTTGGGAAGACCAATGAGATGGTTTGCACTCTTCGACCACCGTCCGAGGTATTGTTGGCTGTCCCTGACAAATAGTGCATGTGGCTTCGAGAAACAAGGGAACATATTATATCATACATTTAAGAGAACCAGACAGTGTGCCTAGTGTCGCTTTGTCCCAGAGTGAGAATCGATTTTAGTTGAGGGAACTGATTTGTGTTGAACCTTCCTCGCGAGGTGACTCTTATTTTTCTTGGTAAGCCATCTAAAGGGCAGCTATAAAAAAAACACGGGCGCATCCTTCTGCCCTGAATGAAATGTTAATTACACTAAAATGCGTATGTTTTGCCTTTAAAAAAAAAATAAATCCAAAACACGTCTACTTGCTTGCGTACTCGGACCAGGACTTGATATGCACTTGCGTCATTCCAACGAGCGACATTGTGGTTTAAAACTGTTTCTTTAAGCGTTAACTTTCATACTTCAATACAACCCACATGGCCAATGTGAGCATGAATTCGTCTATGAGAAGAACCACCCCATACTCAAACCAGACAGCAAAAACAGTAATTTGTAAATGCCAATGTATATTTGCATTCACGTGCCCTTTGCTCATGGGAGGCCTCAAGCCCATGCCTCCATCTCATGTTTGCCATCGGCAGACGATTCTTCTGCTCCCACGTTCTTCTCATGACCACCAACAGCAGATGCCTCTGTTGCTCCTGCATTCTCCTCGTCGTCACTAGTATCACTTCCTGCAACAGAAATATGTTCATTGAATTTTGAACAAGCAAGCGGACTACAGATGTTCTAAAATTCCCGCCTAATCAACCTATGTACTGTAATGCACATGGATGGGGGGGATGGTGAGAGTTTTTCACCTTCATCATCTTCGCCGATCTCATCAGCCGCATCAGTGTCAAAGTCAGCTCCGCCACCTCCCATATTCATCTTCTGGAACACAACACAAACATATGATGTGAGTACAGAACATAATAACATGAGCCTTCAAAATTTTAAGCAAGGATCCTGCTGCCCACCGAGAAATCGAAGTCATCAAACCCAGCATCGGATTTATCTGGAAACAAAGTTAGAAACAATAACTCTACGTTAGGAAATCCAAACAGGAAAAAGAAAGGGGAGGGGAGGTGAATATGATGATGCTGATGAATAAAAAACCAATTGGGGCAAGACACTGATCATATATTTACCCTCCTCTTCATCCTCATCAACCCATTTGTCCCAATCAACTTTCAAAAAAATGGGAGATTTCCCTTCTTGCTTCAGCAATCTACTCCACCATTTACTTTCTGCTTTCTTTACAAGGTAAAGAATGTTCCTTGAGCCAACATGAACCTTGCTCTCCTGCGATAATCACACTAGCCTTATATTAATTAATACAGCCACTACTTAATCTCTAACCTTCCCAGTTTTTTTGAAACAGGACAAACATCGTCATTCGAATCATAACACCTACATTAACATCAACTTGGTCGAACAGATTGAATTCGATTTCATAGGGTATCCTGTCAGCCCCGCTGGTGGCAGAGAAGAAAAATTTTCCGTCCGGATCAAGCTTGAGCTTCACATTCTCAGCATCAGGCAACTCAATGGTGATGTATATCTTATCAGACCTTTGGGCCCACTTCACAGGTGGATGTCGGCTGAACGTTCATGGCACAGGGGATGAAAATTAGAAAGCTGTGAAATCAACATACTGAATTGAACATGCCCAGTGCTGCTATGAGTTCTAGTAGTGAGCATTAACACGACTTGTCTTTCCTAGTTATCGAATCACAAACAGTGAATGCTTGATGGATGACACTAGCCAAACCAAATTCAACAGTTTCAAATCCTTGTGAAAGCAAAGATTCGATGTTTAGGACATTTATTGATAAAACCAAAAGCCCCAGAAAAGCAACACTCATCACAGACTAAAAACTTGAAAATGAAATTTCAGCATTGGGTGGTAAAGGAAAATAGCAGAAAAAAATTGAGAATTAAATTGAATAACCATAGAAATCGGAAAACATTTGTATAGAGGAACAAACCAAATCAAACCAATAAACCTTAATTCCAATTATATGGGATCCGCTATACCAATAAGACATAAAATTAATGTTCATTTCAATACACGAATATTTTCTGGGCCACCATTCTTTCTTCCAGAGTTACAAATCTTTTGTTAACATTTGATTTAAAGTTATATATTTAATTTCCCGGCCCATAAACAGGATTTAACAAATAATGGGACAAAGCCTGTCGTACAATGGAAGCATTTGATTTGAATGATTACTCCCCCACTTTTCTGTTCCCCGATATGATGTCCTAAGGCACGTGGCGCCCACCAGGCGGCTTACTTGCCTCACTGATATTATGAAGGGTTTTCACAATATCCGAGGGTAACACGAGTATTGACGCTTCCTCTCATAAATTTGGTGTCTTAATTTATTGGTGTTAACTGTTAACTACTACTATCAGTATTTGATATCAAAACACGTTGAACCAAATCAGATGCGAACATGGGAGGGCCTGGCTTATTATTATTAAATTCTGATTCACATGAGTACATCGAACCCATATACTCGACTAGAATAGAACAGTTTTGCATAAACATTATAGATTGAATTCGGGCGTTTCCCAAAACAACAACACAGGATATAGAAATAACAAGTGTTTTACACATGAAAGGAAGATAGAACAGCATTTGTTTTTTAAAACGTTTTCGCGATGGAGGCGGCGAAGAACAAGTACCTCATCTCCCGTGGCACTTCTGGATGCTTCGGGTGAAAATAACAAAGTGCTGTCGCTTATCGAACTTGTTAGAGAACTTCACAGGACCGCCACTTGTTTTTGTCATCGTCGAGTTGTGCTATATATGCGAGTATTTATAGGGAGGGGCCGGAACGGAAGCTACGAAGGCTCTAGAACATGTGTGATGGTTCTATTTCAGGGGTAGCATGGTCATCCCGAAAAGGGAATCGTGGTTTCCAAGCTCTGAGGTACAGTCGGCAGATTATACAGTCGGCAGTTTTTTTAAAATTGTAATTTTATTTAGCTGAAAAACAGTTTTATTTGAAAATTAATTTTTTCAAATTTTTTTTAGGTTGTTTTGTTACTATAATTATTTTTTAAAAAATTTTTAAAAAAATTCCAAAGATATATAAGAGAGCATCAGAGAAAGTTTTAGAAAGTTTTTTTTCACTTAAATTGTGAATTTATTTTTCGTAAAAATATACTAGTATTTTCCAATGATCTCAAACGGATTTTTACCATTTTTTAAAATTTACTAAACACTTAAAAAAATGAATAAATTATTTTCTAAAATTTTTTGTTTTCTTCCCGAAAGCAAAGGTAAGGCAATAAATAATCTAAAATTCTATCATGCTAATATAGGGTTTGTTTAATATGAGTTTTGATTTTTGTATTCTATATTCTAATATAAAAATAGTTTATATTGTTAGGAAAGATAATGTATTTTAAAAAGAGTATTTTAAAAAAAATTAAATTTCATAAAGAATAAAAATAAAAATAATATTATGTGCCTAGGTAATAGCAAAAAAGTAAAATAAAAAATAAAAAAATATTATTTGAGTCCCTCATCAAAATTAAGATTAGATTTAAAAAGAGAAAATAGTCTGAAATAGTTTTTCAAAATAGTTATAAGATTCAATTGTTTTAAAATTTAAATTATTAAATTAAATAGTTTTAAATTTATTTGGACTTACAGTTTTTAAAAACAATCAATGAATTTTTCCAGATTTAACTCACACCAAATGCATCCCTAAATGTTTAATCAAAATAAATGTCATTGTCCAACAATAATGCTAAAGAAAAATTCTAGTAAGTTGTGTAGGTCAATTGCACAAAAGCACCCTCCCATTGTTGAATTGACTTTAAAAAAACTTAAAAGATAATGTCAATCCAATAGTAAAAGGGTGTTTTGTGAGATTTATTTGTACATTTTATCTCCATATAACATGTCCTCATACTAAATGAGTCTATCACAATTATAACAAACATCATTGGATAATGTAGCCAGCACCGCTTAAGGTAATGACATATCAAACAAGCCCAAATGTATTAAGCATCGCTTGAGTTAATGTTATATCAATTAAGGCTAGCTGATATACAACTGTCGTTAAGTATCATAACACAATATCAATTAAACTAATGCTGCACCAGTGCCATTGGTTGACTTATTAAGAAACTTTTATTAATGTTATCAAACTATAAAAAGATAGATATACCTGAATTTTAAGCTCTTGATCTACCGAATTCGAAGGAACACATCAAAAGCTTAAACGACATCATTTTAACCATTTGAAAGGAATCATAAATTGTTCATCATCTTGTAATAGATGAGATTTAATCCAAAAAGACCATTAAAGGATTAAATAATGAAAAACACTCATTAATGATGTTACACGTATTGAAGATATGGGTTGTAATAGCTCATTAAATCAACGTTCTCATCAAGTTTAATTTCAAACAATTACTATTTCAACCTAAAAGTTTAATCATTGAAAAACACTCCATATAAAGGCAAAAATTTTGAAAACGAAAGAGATAACAGATATCAACAAAAGGAGTAACAAGCACATTAATGTTTTTTAGTTAACCTTATTGAATAGAAGCTCTTTAAACTTTTATAATACTTCTACAACACAATCATCGAGATTTTCTTTCTTCATATTTTAATGTGTGTTACTGAGCATCATCAATTTTATTTATTCATAATCATTTTGTTGATTAAGGACTCTTCGTAGTGAGTCTTCTGAAACACCCTTAGTTGTGAAGTACTGGACATCGTTATTTGTAAAGAGGAGTGGAGTAAAAGTGTAACTTATTATGTGTATTTAAATTCTATATATTTAGTTTTAATTTTACCCATGAGTTATTCACTCTCTCCCTTTACCTCACCTTTAGAGACCTACAAACCATTACTCTTGACTCACCAATCATCACCACAATTCAAATTGAAACAATTTCCTTTTCTTTTAAATCTTATACTAGATCTATGACCTCCTCTTTAGTAAATATAGGATTCAGCTTCAACTGGAGGTTGAACATCATTAAATAGCTTACACAAAAAACAGAGCCTTTATGATCAAAGAAAAGGAATAAAATGGGCTTATTTATTTACAAACATTCTTTGTTTTCATGTTTTAAATAGATTTTACAATTAAAAAGGACAAACATGACATCCAACTAACTAAACCTTATAAATCTGTCCAAATCTTCTCTCCGAGATTTATTCAAGACTATAAATCTAAAAATTTTAAATACATCCATGTAGGATTAGTCCAAATAAGTATTAAGTAATTTACAAAAAAGGTCTTATCATATATATATATATATATATATATATATATATATATATATATATATATATATATATATATCCTTTGTATCCTTCTTAACACTAGATTTACAAATTCTACAACCATACCCAAAATGTTGCCATTTTAAGGAAATTTTAATTTTAAAAAAGTGTTTGAAAAGCGTGCTTTATTCTAAATGCTAGAGAACATAGAAAAAAGGGAGAAAAATAAGAGAAGAATGAGCATTTAAAACTTGAACTTTCGGTTTAATCGTTAGAGAAGAAAATTCGTGATTCTCCATATTTCGATTTAAACATATACGCTCAACTTGTGGCTTAAACCTTTAATCAGCAAACTTTCTGTCCAAAGATGAGTTTCAATTTGTAGAATAATAAAAGAAAGCCAAAGTTGTGATTTTATGTGTATGAACTAGTGTTTTTAAAGTTAGTCACTTTTATGAGTAATAACTACAACTTTGTAGCATCTCTTAGACCAAAAGTCAACGTTTTAAAGTTACAAAGTACATTGAGTTAGAAGTGATATATTTAAATCAATAGTTCAAGAATGTAAATTCATGAGCCAAGATAAAGTTATAAGTTCATATTGCAAGTTTCACTAATTAAAGGCTTAAATCGCAACCAAAAGTTGGAGGAACGTCTGTGTGTGTGAGATCAACATGCGAGATTATAATTTCATTTATTGCTTGCAATATAGTTTATGTAATCTTGTCTATTGATCAAAGATGGAACAGTCTATCTAAAAAGTTTGCACACGCCCTAATCTCTCATTTTTTAATCATATAAACATTGGATCATGCTAATGAGAAAAAGAGTATAATAAGTGCAATTGTGATCACAACTATTCAATTTTGATCGAATTGTTTAGAGTACCATTTCTTTTAATTGTTCATATGCTACAATTAAATGAAACTGCAATTTGAATCATTCAATTGAGATCAAACACTCATGATCGTAGTTGCACTCACTATATTAATTTTCTCTTTAGCATATATATATATATATATATATATATATATATATATATATATATATAAATCATGTTATATTGAAAACATGAAACCAAATTATTATCATATGAACTCTTAATCGTTAAATATATTTCATGATACACATTAAATATTTATTTAACAGTAATTACACTACCGTAACTTATTATAATTAGGCCTGTAAATGAGCCGATACACTCGACAGCTCGCTCGACTAAACTCGACTAGAGCTCGAGTTCGATACTGTACAAGCTCGACTCGTTACTGCACAAGCTCGACTCGGTTATTGTACAAGCTCGACTCGCTCGAATCGTTTACAAATTTATCGAACATTTACTTTTAAATAAGCGATACACTCGACAGCTCGCTCGATACTCGCTCGACTAAGCTCGAATTGAGCTCGAGCTCGACATCGCATGTTCAAGTTCGGCTCGTTCTTAAGCTCTGGCTCGGCATCGTACAAGCTCTGGCTCGACTCGACTCAATTCATCGACAAGCTCGGCTCGAACTCAACCAAACTCGCTCGATTTGGCTCATTTACGGGCCTAATTATAATAGCATTACAATTAAATAAGAATTTAATCTACGTCAATTACAATATTATTCATATTAAAGTTATCGCTAAAAAAAATAAAAGTTAAATGAGTTTATTGTCAAATTTGAATCAATGCGAGTCCAAAATGAACCTAGACTTGCTCGTGCGGAAATGCACCTCTCTCGCGCGCATCAAACAGCTACAAGCCTACCTCATCACCACCGGCCTCTTCGAGTTCAGCCCCTCCCGCACAAAGCTCCTCGAGCTCTGCGCCATCTCCTCTGCCGGCGACCTCGCCCTCGCAGGAAAAATATTCCGTCAGATCCGAGCTCCGGTGACCAACGACTGGAACGCCCTCATCCGAGGCCTGGCCCTGGGCAGCGACCCCACCAGGGCCCTCGCCTGCTACCGCGCCATGCTGCGCGCCTCTTACCGCCCCGACGCCCTCACCTGCTCCTTTGCCCTCAAGGCGTGCGCGCGAGCGCTGGCTCTGCGCGAGGCTTCGCAGCTCCATTCCCAGATCGCCCACTTCGGGTTCCAGGCCGATGCTCTGCTGGCGACCACCCTACTCGACGCGTACGCTAAAGCCGGTGATCTCGACGGCGCCCGTCACCTGTTCGACGAAATGCCTGTCCGTGACGTCGCGTCGTGGAACGCGTTGGTGGCGGGTCTGGGTCAGGGGACTCGACCCGGAGAGGCCTTGGCTCTGTTTAAGCGGATGAGAGAGGAGGGCGTGAGACCTAATGAGATCACCGTTCTTGGAGCCCTCTCGGCTTGCGCGCAGCTGGGCGCTGTGGGGGAAGGTGATAGTTTGTATTCTTATATAAGGGATGAGAAGCTAGACACGAATGTGCAAGTTTGTAATGCGGCTATAGACATGTTTGCAAAATGCGGATTCATTGATAAAGCATCCGATGTGTTTGCCATTATGGGGGACAAGAAGAACCTCGTGTCATGGAACACAATGATCATGGCACTTGCAATGGACGGTGATGGACATAAAGCTCTCGACCTCTTTAAGCAAATGGATGGGACAGTTAACCGTGTCCGCCCAGATAGTGTGACTTATCTCGCTGCTCTTTGTGGGTGCAACCATGCAGGACTAGTAGAAGATGGCGTTGTGTTGTTTAACTCGATGGCGGACCATGGGGTTGAACCGCAGGTTAAGCATTACGGCTGTGTGGTTGATCTCTTGGGTAGGGCTGGCCGGCTCCAAGAAGCATACCAAATGGTAGTTTCAATGCCCATGGTGCCTGATGTGGTCTTGTGGCAAACTTTGCTAGGAGCCTCCAAGACCCATGGTGATATGGATATGGCAGAGACTGTGTCACGGAGGCTTGTGGAAATGGGCTCCAACAGCTGTGGTGATTTTGTGCTTCTGTCAAACGTATACGCTGCTCGTGAGAAATGGGAAAATGTGGGAAAGGTGAGGGAGGCAATGAAAACCAGGGATGTGAAGAAGGTTCCAGGGTTTAGCTACATTGAAGCAAAGGGCACGAGGCACACATTTCACAATGGCGACCAGAGCCACCCAGATTGGCAGGAGATTTACAGGAAACTAGATGAGATTCGGTTTAGGATTAGAGAGCATGGGTATGTAGCCGAGACAAGCTATGTGTTGCATGATATTGGCGAGGAAGAGAAGGAGAATGCATTGTGTTATCACAGCGAGAAGTTAGCTGTTGCTTTTGGCCTGATAAGTACTGGGGAAGGGAACCCCATTCAAGTGATTAAGAACCTGAGGATATGTGGGGATTGTCATATTGTGATTAAGCTCATTGCAAGGCTATATAATCGAGAAATTATTGTGAGGGATCGGGCTCGTTTTCACAGGTTCAAAGATGGATCTTGTTCATGCAGAGATTATTGGTGAAAAGTGATCTTTGTTTTGATACATTTTTTTTTTAATGTTATCACAAAATGGACCTAAATTGGTGTAGATGACGATTAATGTTTTGTTGAAATGTGTTTCTTGAAAATGGGAGGCCTGCAAATAATCATTTCCAGTTGTGCTAGGGTTCTTGGCCTTTACTGGTTACAAGGACGGAGAGCAATTTAGTTTGATTTAAATTGCTTCCTTCACATGGGAAGATACGATGCAACAAAAGCAGCTAAGCAAACTTAATTCATCTTCCAGTATTGAAATTTTGAAATCTTTAGGCACTGTTGATCATCAAACAAATCATAAAGTTCAATGCATCGATTCCACCAAAGTGCAAAAAAAAAAATGTCAGCAATTCTCTTAAATTACACAACATTAATTTTTCTTTTTTCTGAATGACTTTGGCACTCCCAATAAACATACATTATGCGATACAACAATCTAACTGGATGGAAGATGCCAATGGTGCAACCATCAAACGAATATGCTACACAGTGCGTTAATAGTACAAATGGTACGGCCCAAACTAGCGCAATTTTTGGAAATGACCAAAAAACAAACAAACCTTAGGCTCAATCAAATGTAGGCTCCGACTGTAAGAAGCCTCCAAGAAGATCCTAACCACTGCTTAGCAAAGGACCGCAGAATGTTCAGACAGCATATGCTTGAAAAGGGGAGAATTGAAATGGCGGATCATCCGATTTCTCATTATGCAGCTAATCTTTTGCTGGTCGTGCTTCAAACCCTCCTTCTGCCCGCTTCACAAGATGGTAAGGCATGTGTGTCCCGAGGAGTTTATCCCAGATAGGAAAAAATGGTTGTGAATAGTTAAACTTCGCTCCATGGAGTTGATGGTGGATGTCATGATAAGCAGTGTTGTTTTGGAAGAAAATATGGAAGATATTGCAAGGCAACCAGAGCCCACAATGATCATCAACAGTTTTGATCACAGCAAAGCAGAAGAAGGTCACAGCTGTTCGTGCAGTCATTCCTGAGACGAGGAAAGAGAGGGCTCCACCAAAAGTATCGAGCAGGAGACCCTCGAGGGGATGGTTGTACAGAGCCCCAATCGCATAAGGGACAACTAGCCTGTGATGCTGAGAGTGAACATGTCGGTACAAGAATTTGTTTTGATGCATATACCTGTGTACAAAATACTGCCACGTGTCCATAACAATCATTGCAACTATAATCTGCATAATTTGGAAAGGGATGGAGGGCTGAATTGAAATTCCTGATGAGCTTGCCTCCGAAGTCAACTGTTACAAACGCATTACTGTCAGTTACAAGACAGAAAGCATACAATTTTAGAAACTGGAAGTTACATTTAGTAGGTAGTACCACATGTTGAACCTCCACATTACCGCTCTGTAGCTTATAATTTCCAGCTAACTCAAATTTATCAACAATAAACATTAAATTCAAAGGCTATATACATTACATACTGATTCTGTCATGCCTACAGTCTCCTGGAACTCAAGCCGATAAGCTCTACAATCCCAATGGCTGGCTTGTAAAGGAAAACATGACAGGAAAAAAATGTCACTGTATTCACAAAGAAACATGCTCTATAAGAGCAACTCCAATGGGCTATTTATTTTATCTCAATATTTAGAGAATGTTTTTACTTATTTCATAATTTTGATTTCAACACTCCTCATTATTTTATTTTTATTTTGATTAAAATATTTTTTTTAAAAAAATTCATTTTAACTTTTTTTTATCTCTCTTTATTAATACATGATGTGAAAAGAATGAAGAGTGAATTTTTTACTTTTCACATGTATATAGTAAAAAAATTAATATAACATTATTTGACTCTCTATTTGTAGATAATAAAAAACATGTTAGAGTTATTCTAAATAACCTAAATTTTCAAATTTTAACTGTCTGGATACTATAACACAAATATATCAGGGTCAAGCAACAGAAGAACTTGACGGTTTGGCTAGCATATGGACCATCACAAGCTCATTTCACACGGATTTTACAACTAAAGTGTCTACAATCCAATTCTAGAGGGAATGAGACTAACAAGTCCAACAAAAAGAGATCCTTCTAGGTACAATATAAAATATCATATAATTAGAAAGTACACATGCAGCAATGCCAGCAAATGCATGAATGAGCATAGAATGGTCAATTGGTCTTCTTCATTGAATTACAAAAGCATTTGATATTAAACTATCTGAGACAGCCGGGAGACCCATTTTTCTTGAAGTTTTGCATGACGTGCCTATTGCAATTGCAGATGAACTTACTTGAATTCAAGGAGAGAATGTCACGTGTACACAAGCTATCAAATTGGCAGACAGTTTGTTTTCAAATAAGACAAAAACAAAAAGAAGGAAAATTGAACATCTTTTCCAAATAATAAGTTCCTTAAACCATTAGCCACTATATGATCAAATGAAAATTTTCATACTCAATTTATTCAGAAATGGCTATGGTTATTTATATCCCTTATGTCGAAACATTTACCGTGATTTTTGAATATCAAAAGTGTGCAGATACATATGGATTTCATAGTCAAGATTTATATCTATTTATAATTTTGGATGTTGTTATTTTTGTAGAATACCAAAATCACTCGGTATATTCATTTCATCTTTTTAAGGCCTCGATCTGTAAATTGGTTTTATTAACTCATATATATATATATAAGGCAAACCCAGTTCGGCTGATTAAACTACCCTGCCAAACTTTGCACAATGATGTTCACAGCTAATAAAAAACAAGGAATGCATACTCCTTCAACATGTCCGCCTAACCCAAGTCTAAAATAGAATCAAGCTCCAATCGCCCAGTGATGTAGATCTACATTAGAATTCGCTACCATCAGTAGGTAGTGTACATCCATACAGCTGCATGCGTATTTCAAAATTCCGTTAGTTTACTATTTTGTATTTCTTAGTTTAGCTTAAAATAGGCCTTGTATGTAATTGAAATTAAGGTCACTTCATCAACAAGTTGGAGAGCTTTCATGCTTGGGATTCGCTACAGTAAGATGAATGGGTGAGAGGTTGAGATAACCACCCAAAGACTGCAAGATGAATGGGTGAGAGGTTGAGAAAGCTATCCAAAAACCATAAGATGCAAGGATAAAAGATCCAAGCTGAGGTAGCCATCCCAGTTCCTTTTATCATATCTTCTTCTTCCCTTAAAACTTACATAGTTATCTTTAACTTCTACATATTTTGAATATTTGACGGTCTGTGATCCTACTTCAACTTGGGGCTTGTCAGTACCAGTACTACTTATCGACTGGTTAAAACAGTAGGATGGGGATGTGAAATCTAAGGTATCTTGAGAACTGGTGATTTCATCAACCTCAATCTACTGTAAACTAACACAACCCCAAGATTAAAGTTGGGCATAAAATGCCAGCTAGAATTCAATGACCGATTCCCAACTCTTTTGTGTTGTAAATATACAGGTCACAGTAGCTGACAAACACATACTAAAAATTTCTTTTTTATCATAATAATAAACCTTTTCACTCCGAGCTAACCCAAAATCTCATTTAATTTCTTGTCTTCATTTAACTTCCGTCTCCATCACTTCCCTCTAAAATTAGGGCTCTATAACTAGCAAAAAAATAAAAAATAAATTCGCAACGTGCTCCCCCTAACGTCCTCAAAATTATGTCCACATCAAAATTTCTTTTTCCCATCAAATGTGTGAGTTTCATAGAATAGAAAAAACACACGCAAGACGTTTTTTTCAAGCCAGTCAAGTACTTGAACTAAAAACACAGTCGTTGACACACTAAGGTTAATTTTCAATAACTTACCGCGAAGAGTACCAGGGCAACAGTGGCCTGAGCTATTTGCTGCAATAAAACACCCCTCACGACCGCCGACAGTGGCACCGAGTTCTTCTCTTCCTCCTCCTTTCTCGTATGTAATCTGTACGTCTCCAATGGTGGCAATAACTGATAAAACCCGGCATACACCCAGTACAAAACAATTGGGGCAAACGTTCCCATCGCTTCATCACTCACATACCCTTCCCAGAACACCATGTTTCCAACCGAATCAACCAACTACAGCTACAGCACGACAAGCCCGCTTCAAAAAACTTAAACAGCAACAATGTAATCGGACCCACATTACACTTGTAGATCCACCCACAACCCCCAACTCCTTCACCTAAACCTGGCCATAAAAAAGAAATCACACACGAGGTTGAAATTGCAAATCGAACAACAGCAGTCAGCAAATGTGGAAAGTCGTACAGATTCGATGAGTGACACTCACAGATATCGCACAGTCTCTCCTTGACGCTCGGATCTGGGGAGCGAGGGCTCTAGGATCGAAGTCGAAGCATGCTTGCGACTCGAGACACAACGATTGGAGGGGGATTGGGAAGTGGGGTCTGGACCGATAGATAATAGGAGACGACCAACGGCTATGTTTGGCAGGCAAGAAGATCCTCGTCAATGTGTTTTTCCTTTTTCCTGTTCGTGGGATTCGTTGTTGTTGTCGTTGTTGTTTTTTTTTTTTTTTTTTGAATGGGATAATTACCGACGACAATCCATCGTACAATGTGGCGGCTAGGGTGTGTATCAACTCGATCTTAAAAAATATGAAATGAGGAGCGTTGTTTGATTTTATTTTTTTTTTAAAATTTTACACAAATATAATTAAAACATAAATAAATAAATATTATTTTACTGTTAGATTACTGTCAAATTTTACAGCGCAACAGTGACACAGACTCACCGTTTTTGAAGACGTCCAAAACTTTTTGACCGAGAATGTAGTTGCTAAGCGATATGGCGTCAAGCAGATTTAGCAAGGATTTATCAAAACGTTAAGTTACCGTATCAATAGTGTCTATTGTGCGATATGAGATAAGACTGTTCTTATTAGTTAAATTTAATTAGTTTAAGTAAATTTTAATTTCCTACCGTTCTTAATTTAACTAGCCAAAGATTTCACACACACACAACAAAAGTTATAATGGGGCATGTAGCGCACACATGTACATGGTGACTGTATCAAGATACAGAATGATACAGGCAAGAAAGTAGAACAGAGAAGAAGACGACGACTGGTTTTATTATTACTATCCTATATCATATTTGCCGCTGATAGACTGCTATGTGATGTGCACGCCCTCCTGCTGCATATCTTTTCCAATAAGACTCCCGTCGAGGCACTTGTGTCCTTGTCCTCTCGCAAGCGACACGATCAAGATCCTTGAAAACATCTATAAGATTTCACATATCTCAATACTTTTTACCATAAAAAAAGTAAAAAAAAACTTTTAAATACTTTTTAAAAATTTAACACAACCCATGTGAAATAAACAGATAGCAATACAAAACTGAACCCATGTACATGGGTTCAGTATAATTTTGGCTCGACAACAAAAAGTATAAAAAATAATTTATAATATTTTCATAAAAATATCATAAAATATAATTATAAAATAAAAAAAATGAGGAAAAAAAAGCATATAACTATACATAACATGTTATTATAGAACATTTACAATAGGGTTGGCATCCGACTTTATATGGACCACTAATAAATAGTAAATTCTATGTTTTTCCTATAGTTTTTTAATATATATTATTATATTTATAAATTTTTGATTAGTTATAATAAATAAAAAAATAAAAAAATAAAAAATAAAAATAAAAATAAAAATAAAAATTTTAATATTTGATATTTTAAAAAAAATAAATAAATTTTAAGAAATATATATATTATTCATCTCAATTAGAATGTCAAATGTCTACGCTCACGGGGAAAAAAGAGTTACGATATGTATTTAACACAACCCCAAGCAAAACGGGTATTCTAATTTTCATATATATTGTATTTTGTTACTATACCAACAAAACATATACTTCTATTTTTGTGCATGGACAACATTATATTTAAACGTGAGACAACATATGTAAACTTTATCATATAAATGTTGCCGCTCTCACGCTCTGCCAGCATGCTGAAGATCACATTCACGGACATGAATATATAAAAAATAACTAAAGGAAAAATCAATTATGATACTTCAACGTACTTGACGTATATATTAATATTATTACAAGGTATGAAAAACACAACCAACCCAAAGAAACGTAAATCCAATCAAGAATTATATATAGAAGGTGAAACTTAGAAAGAAAGTGCATTGTTTTTGGATCTAATTAAATCGCCGAATATGACTTTGAAGGCGTCGCCAGCTAGCTAGTTCCTGATTCCGTACGGAAATCTTGCAGCAATTCTGCGTTTTAGTCAAAAAATATAACAATAAAAAGAGTTAGTCACCAGAATATAATATTCACTGAACCGTATGTACTTCGTACTAAATACATCTTTAATACACACAAACCTATTTTTCCTCATTGCCAGGAAGCGTTGCAGAGAGGCTTTCCTTGCAATACGTACATCTGAAATCGTAAAAAAAAAAAAATCAAATCAAATAAGTAAATAAATTAAAATAGAAGGCTCTTCATTAATAAGAACAGTTCAAACAAATCGTTTGGTGGTGCAAAGCAACGTCTGGTGAGTTTCTGAAACGAAGAGAAGGTGACCTTTGTTTTAATTTGCTTAGTTATGATCATGAGTTGGGCATATTATTTTTGTCAAGCTTTAAATATAACATTCTAAAAAAGAGTTAATAGATAAAAATAAAATAAGAATGGAACCAGAGTGTGGAATATGAAACTGTACAAAATGTCTTTTGAATTTTATGGAGACTTACCACAAGCAATTGGAAGAGAAGATGGTTGTTCTCGAGGAAGATTAGAGTTACTGGATGTAGTAGCAGCGCTAGAGCTAGAAGGGGCCAAATTGGAAAAATTGCTAGCTAAGCGCATGATTTCATTGGCCTTATCTGCTCTCAAATTCTTGAATGCAAGCACTTGACCTCCATAGAATATGGTCATTTGGGCCGTTTCAGGCTCGCTGTACGTACCAACACAGACAAACGTAGAAATAATTAATCACTGACCCACAACTTCTGATTTTTCTAGATATAGTCTTCATCTAAACTGTAGATTTGTGATCTGTCATGTATGATTGGATCTCATGAATTCATGCTAGAAATACAGAAGTAGAGAACTCACCTGGAACCATCATCGTCCTTGGATTTCTCCAACAGTGGAAGCAAGTCCATTGTCGTCCTTGCTGTCTGGCGAAATGCTTCCTGCCGTGTCTCCCCGACATATCTCATGATCAGCATTAACATCATTCCAACAAGGTCTCATGTTCTAAACATGAGGTCTCATTAAACAAGGAAAAAACAAAACAAGCAATGATAGGAAATGACGTCCATTACCTTTGATGCTGCGCACATCCCAAGGCTCAGATCTCCAAAATTGCCACTCTCCTTCGAGTAACTCAACAGGTTGCATGTCTGCGAAAACATGGACTTTCCACCGCCTCCCGCGGCGAAACTCCGGCCCCCAGAAAACTCCGACATGCCACTGTCCATCCAAGCACCAATGTGCAATTCCCTTTTTCTCTACCATGCCATCCAAAAAGAAAGGCCTCTCGTGTTCCTTAATTAAACACACACGGGACTCAAGAACTCAAAGTTTCACGAGTGAATGAATGTGTGCGCGCCTACAAAAATATGTAGTTAAGTGTAGGCGTCGGATTAGAAAAAATGACCAATGGGTCCCACGCGGATAAAACCAGACCACCGCACGTTAATTACCTCACCTCTCCCATGAAAATGCAACGTGTGAAATTCTCCGAGTAGCGATTCGTTAAATATTACAAATGATCACAAACTTTAATGACTGTTACCAAATTAAAAAGTAGGATTTTCTCTGACATTTTTTACATTTAAATTGTTTTTAAAGAAAGGTGACAACTTTTATATATCAATTAGGCGGTTGGACCTAGTCAATTCTATCGACATTGTTCATGTGACCGTACAATATTAGTTTTTAATGTACTCACTGGATTGGCATTGACAGAAGAGGCAAGAAAAAATAATTACATTAATTAGTTGTTGTGAAACGACGATATATGAAAAAATAAATAGGTGCATAATATTATTGTTATATAACTGATCAATATTCCTTTCACCCTAAATATATATACTGAGATCATATTTTATTTAATAATGACAGTAATAAAACATCAAATATATATGAAAAAAATGTCCAAACATTTAAATTATTTAATTTGCACTTCTTTACTTATTTAAATTCTCCCTATTCTAGATTCTCTACAAATCACTCTCTAATTATTATTTTTTTAATAATAATTATTATGATTGATTAGTTAGTATGATTAATATTAATATTACTTCTTCTTCTTCTTCTTCTTCTTCTTCTTCTTCTTCTTCTTCTTCTTCTTCTTCTTCTTCTTCTTCTTCTTCTTCTTCTTTATTATTATTATTATTATTATTATTATTATTATCTATGTATGAGTGATTGATTGAATTTATATTTGAAGTCAAAATGGGTGTCGGGTGAACCAAATTAAATGACGATTGAAGGCCTTAGCCTTGTTAATTAGTGTGAGCTGCAGCCTGCAGGTATAGGATTGGATAGACATGGTCAAATTGATAGTGGGTAGACTCAAAACATAATATATATTAAGCTAGGTTGAAGCCATTCCAGGGGTGGGCTAATACCCATCTAGCTTGGTCCAATTTATCTATGCCTCTAAAAGTTTGGATTAAATTCTGTAATTCAATAATTTATTATACCCTATATATGTAGATGCCTGAAAAAGTGAACATAAAAAACAAATTATTATTGAATCATTACAAAATTATTATTTATTATGTTTTATAAACATATGATTATTTCTATCAGATTATTTCTCATATCCAAATGATGAGAATATATTAGTATAATGTTGGGGTCTATAAAGGAATAAAAAACCAATTAAAATTTATCTTAGGTAAGTATACGTACAATGATTTTAAGGATGTTCTTTTCTTCCAAAGTGGCCCTTCTTGCCACATGCAAAGCAAACAAACTGGTCCCGTTCGTGGACTCCTCAAGATCTTTTGTTTCTTGGCAGGACGTTCTACTCCGTGCCTGGCCCACTCTGGCCAATGGTCTCTTGGTTGGACGCTGCCCTTCCTTTGACCTCTTAGTCAAGATAAGGACTTGAGCTTTATCTTCTTCATATCCTTATCGCCTTGACGAATCATGGTCAAGGTTCCAGACCGACTTCTCCAAGTTATTCATGTTATAGTTCAATACGAATCGTGAATAGCTTGGAGGCAGGGAGGATAGGATGAGATCAACACATAGACTAGTGTCCATTTGGGATCCCTAAGATTTGGAGCCTCTCGATGTAAGTAATCATCTTACATACGTGCGGGCTCGCTCGGGCCCATCTCTATCTTGCTCGTGAACAGAGCATGGGAGATGTCATATCTCTCCCCGTCTAGACCTCTCGATATAGCTCTCTGGTACTTGAGAGAATATCAAAGGGAGACTTATCTTCATAAAGCCTCCGGAGTTCACTGGACATAGCCGATAAAGATGATGCAATCGCACGTCTAGTGAATCCTCTTTATGCTTAAGATAAGAATCTGGATCAGTTAGTGTGAATCTTGAGGGGTTCACTAGGGAGTGGGGTCTCAAATACATAGAATTTCCTTTCTTGGCGTAGTACTTCATGCGTAGCCACTGCACCACTCCTGAAATTCGCACCTAGGGACATTTTCTTTGTCCAATAACCATAATGATAGGTTGGTGATGGAGTTGCCATGTGATCTACAACAAAGTAAACTTAAAGCGAGATTAGTATCTTGGTTTAGTATGATTTCAAATTGACATATGTATAGGACATGTCTCCCACTATTTGCTCAAATTCCAAAACCCTCACTATTGAATTCGGATTATTTCGTCGCTGAAATAATCTAGTGGCAAGGATCCATATTCCCCTCTTTATGGCCCAAGCTAGGCTACGCCACCATAAAGAGGTATTTAGGCAGGCTTTACTCGCCAAATCGCTAAAACTTGCGTTCTGGTTGTTGAGTGGACTCCCCCGGTCCGTGAACCATTAACTCGGTCCTCAACCTTTGCCTCCAAAACCGCATCAAGCTAGCTAGGCTACTTCTTTGATGCACCTTTTGGTTCAGTCGACCCATTAATTGACTTGCAACTCCCCGAGCAAAAGGATATCCCGACCGAGGCACGACCTCTAGCACAAAGGGTGCATTTTAAGTTAATTAATGGAAGGCTTTCTTACTTTATATAAGCTTTGAGGGATTTTAGGGCCATGTGATATATATATTTGTCACATCCAATATATATAATGGCTTTTCCTTTTTAACTTAGGCACATCGCTCACGTGATCGCTCCTCATACCTCACACACATGCCAAGGGTGGAAAGTGGCGTCCGTAGATATCCATACAAACAAGATATCAAAGCAGATAAATGCATGATCATGAGCTTTGGTTGGTCTACTAAGTGAGTAGAAGACCAACCATTAAACCTAGGGTCTCCTCTGAGCTTTTCACCGCCCGGGTCCCACCGAGCTCTCCCGGCTGGATCGGCTCGATCCGGTCTTCGGATTACGTGTCCAGTGGCGCAGTCCCATCCACCATGTGCGGGCCTCAGGCTCAAATTTACATCAAATAAATAGGCACGCAGGCCCCACATAGGATAGAGAGGGATGGTACGCAGACCACCAACATAAATAAATAATTCAGACATTCACGACTTGAATAAATAATAATTATCACCAAGCATACACAGGTTGGTCTAAGCTCATGATCATGCCACAAACTATAAAAAAATATTTATGCAATATTTAAATGGCCAAATTTCAAAACCTGGATCCTTAGAAGGCTAAAACACTAGGTCAAAACACTAATTGATTTTTCTAGGACAATCCAGACGTTCCAAAATTCTGAAACTTTACCACCTCAATCATCAGATTTTTATGGATTTTCTGTTATTTTTTTCAGAATTTTTAGAGGCCTGTAGGGCCCTATTTGAAATGGACGGCCCAAACTGCGCCACGTGGCAGTTCCGGAGCGCGACACGTGGCGCAACCAGGGCGCGCAACGCGGCGCGCGCCGATTCGGCGCCACCCGGGTCGAATCCTGACCTGGGCAGGCGGGCCGGGTCCAACCCGGTCCGCGATCCATGACGCTGACACGCGGCGCAGCGAGGGCGCACCACGTGGCAGTGTCTCGTCCGTCAGATCCCACCGGGTCGGGTCTTGATCCGGTGGGCTGGTCTGGCGGGTCGGGTCTTGACCCGCGAGCCCGCGAGCCGCAGCCCGCGCGTTGCCGGCGCGTGCGGCCGCGTCTGGGCCCGCGTGCGGCCATCCTGGGCGCGCGCGGCGCACGCGCCGCTGCTCCAGGGTGTTTCGCGCTTCCTGGTCACTTTGTTTAAGTCCGATTCGCGCCATTCACGCGCCGTTTTTTTCTTTTCTCGACCCTAGCATAATCCTTAGCCACTTGGGATGCCTTTTATGAATTTTAAGCCATTTACAATTAATTAAAATTTCAACTAAACACAACAAAACCAGGCTCGATACCATTGTTGGTTCCGTATAAATGGGCAGTGCGGCTGCCTGTCCTAAACGGCCGTATAAAATTATGAAATTTTATACACGGCATCCTAAGAGGTGGAACCTTCATCTAGAGGTGTTTAATTGAAATTTTAAGCAAGCAAAACGGAAAATTACATACCGGTAATTTCGGTGAGTATCCTGTGCTCGCAGTAAACTCCAAACCAGGAGCTCTCTAGAGCAGTCCACGTGCACCGACGGTCCACGGACGTCCCGTCCCACGTTCAGGTGCTAGCACGAGCGTAGAGACTCCTCGGATTCGTCCGTTTGATCAACCTATTGCTCCACTGCTGCGACGTACAAAGAAACGGGCCGTTTTCGCTAATCGCGACTTAGAAGCAGGGGAGAGGAGAGAAGTGGGAGAATGAGTTCTTTGTTCTCCAAAGCACCCAAAAATTCATCTCCCACGTTTTTCCTCTCACTCCCCTTAATAATGTATGCCAAAAACCCATTATTAATAAAATAACACTTTTATTTTATTTATTTTGTTTTATTAGCCACCCATTTTCAAACCTAGGATGTAACCCTTTGAAAATAGGCCCTAATAAACCAAAAACATGGGCCACTCATGTTTTCACATGGTGTGACATATCCCCTCTCGTCTCATCTCGTGTGGGCCCCACTCGCGTCGTGTGGGCCCCACTGAACCCGAGTGCCCGAAAATCCGAAACTGGACACGTTCGACCGTGGCAATCTCCTGAACTTAGATATGCCCTCGAATTCCTAAACGATGATCCGAATCACTTATTCTCGCTCGAATAGTGATTTTGAGTCGATCTAGCAATCCCGGCTCTTATTGATTCCGAACTTGAATCAATCCGGACCGATTGCTTTGTGTAGTTCCACCGAACCACTGGACCTACCAAATACACTATTGTGTGACCCTCTAGGTTCCTTCCTTAATGGCTATGGTCCCACCATTACGCGTGAACGTTGTCTGTAAGAACACACACTAGCGACCAAAAAGGATGAGATATATCGTATAAGTCGACGAATTCCTTACAAACGCTCACCGTGTATTTTAATCCTTTTGTCACGGACATCGCAAAAGCTTAATGCATACCTATGCCATCACCCTATTGCTTGTTATATTTTTCTTTGACTTTCCGATGGACTTGTCTCGGAACACCATGGCCATGGATTTCAAGACATGACACTACCATCAAGTCAAAGGGCAAACGATGTCATCTTCCATAACTTGGAAGGGACAAATCCTCTCTTGACCCATCTCATATTGTCATACCAGGGGTATGACATACCTAACACAAGCTACCTCGCCACGAGCATCTATGTCATGGTTTTCATCATGTATCAAAGTATGTGATCGTGTATATAATAACAATGGTCTCAAGTCGAGGACCAATACACACGCGTCTATAGATGAGAACGATCAATGGCATCTTGATGTGCCGTTCTCATTAATGGGTCGGGCCCTTCGATCTCCCAAACTTGGAGATCACCAAGTGCTTAACACCATGAGAAAGTGTCTCAACGCTTATGAGCCCCCAACACTGATAGTGAAACATCTTCCGTGTCCAATCGTAAAGATGTATCTAGACCATAGGACATATAGTTTAAGATATTGTCATAACATCCAATAGAGTTCTCATTATAAATGGGACCGTTATAACCGATTGATGCGACAATATACTACGACATTATCGTGTATGTGAACGCTAAGTATAATTTTACATGTAAAAGAAAAAAACTTTTAATGAGCAAGAGTATGTCAAATATTATAATGCATAAATTAAAATTGTATAAGCTCATCATAATATTTTGACCCACATTACCTATATATTCAATGAACATTATATCATGTTAAAAGTTTTTCCTTTTTTAAGAGGATGAGGGGCTTGATTTCTTTAGTCTCATCCATTAATACGTTAATGGGGTGTGGTAGTCTAAGAAACGGCTTCAGATTTTTAGAAAGAAGGATCCTCCATTACAATTTTTAAGCATTGAAATAAAAAGAAAATTAGTCATTCACAAATAATTTAATGAATTTATTTTTCCTTATTTTTTAATATTCTTTTTAACATTAAAAAAAGTAAAATAAAATCTCAACATTTAGAAACAGATTAACAAAGAACTATATAGCATGGATTTGAGTCAGAATTTCTTATTGAAGGTGTTACATTTTTTATTTCAACTTTAAATAATTTATTTACCCTTCAATTTTTTTTTTAAAATATAGGTTAAAACGTTTTGTTAAAATTTATATACTCATAAAATTTTTAAAATCTATAGTGTTCTTAAGTTTGGATGGTCAAATAACGTAAGTTTGATCACGAGCTATTTAATTACGCATTATTTGACATTTTTATTAAGAATCATATATGTTTTCAAAACTTATATTTAAAAACTTTTTAATTTTAGAATATAAACAAATTATTTAAAGTAAAGTTGTAGAAAACATAACAAGTTAACAACAAATAGTGGTGTTGGAGTAAAAAAAAAAAAAAAAATCACACACACACTGCATTTGGGAAATTGGAGTAAAATAGAGGCTTCATGGATTTGGGGGGCAAATAGGTTGGTTTGGTTGATAGTGTGGGGTGGAAAGTCGGAGGCGGCAAAGTGGCAATGGAAATGGAGGCAGCGATGGGTTTGATGCGAAGGATCCATCCAAAGCACTCCGAGACGGCCCTCTCCGCCCTCCTCGGCCTCTTGCCTCACCATTCCTCAGATCTCCTCTCTCAAGTCGACCAGCCCCTCCAGGTGGGTGGGTCTCTCCTCCAGTCCTCTTTCCTCTCCCTATTCATTCTACCTCGTCCCTGTCGATTCGATTCCATTCCATCATGCATGCATCTGTCACCATTGCATCGTCGATGGCGAGCGACAAATGATGGTGCTTTTTTTTTTTTTTTCTTTTTTTTTGCGTTCGCTCCGTTTTCTGAGGCAGTTATTGTTCTGCGACTGCGGTTTCTTCCTAGGATTAGGGTTTTGAATGTTAGATTTATTTTTTAGTCCTTTTAGTTTTTTTCCTGAATTTACTTTATTAGGGTTAACTGATTATATGCAATGTTGGCGTTCAGGCCTTGTGTTTGTTTGTTTGTTTTTTTTGTTGTGTGTTTATGATTGTCCCTTGTGTTACTTATGTATGCTTGAATGTGTTTCTTGGAAGTATATATTATTTCTAAATTTTCTAATACAAAATTTTTATTTATTTATTTATTTTTTTTTTGCATTAGTAACTATAAACAATTTCATTAACTGCCTATGTGCCAACTGAACCACCTAGGCAATTGAGAGAGATACACATGAAGGCATCACAAGAATCATTAGGAGCTTCTTTGGTATCAACAATCCATAGGATAAGACACCATAAGTTGAGTGCAATCTGGGAATATTGGGCTTAGTAGAAATAAGGGAAGAGGGGGCTGATTGTTCGATAAATCTAAAAGGTGGTCGTTTCTCCTTCCCTTGATGGATAGATGGTAGCAGACAGTGTAGAGCTCATGGTGCTGTGTGGTCATCAAATATCTTAAACGTGACAGTTGTTTAAGTATGTGGGGATGCCAAAAAGGAGAAGTAGTTGTACAATGACAAATTTTCGGGTCTTCTCTTATCTTATGGTTAACAAATATTTTTTTCCCCATCATTTTGTATTGCCCAGGAACTTGTTAGGATTACTTGTTGTTTCTTTATTTAGTGGAACATTGTATTTTTATTGGTTGTTTATGAATGCATAAGTATTGAATTTAATCCAACATTTTTGAAATGTAAAAACAGGTTTTATGTGATGTGGAGTGTGGGAAGGAATTCATTTTATGTGAATACAACAGAGATGCTGACTCATACAGGTAAATGCTCAACTATTGTGAGTGGCAATGCTTTGACATGATAGTATCTTGTAGCACCATTTCACAAAGGGATGGATCACCTTGGGTCAAACCTCTATTATGAAAAATGACATCATCATGCCCTTATCATCATACTGAATGAATGATATTTAGTAGGGAGAATTCTAAGAAATGCCCACTTTAATTGACTAGCCTGGTATATTTTGGTGAATATCCAAAATCTAGTTTTTTTAGGATGGAAAGAAATTTTGCTGATAAATCTTTAAGATTTCCAATATGCTCATTGTACCCTGTTATTTGATAAGAAAGTGGAAAAATAATTTTCAATTCAAGTTGTCAAAAAGTGCAAATCCACCACAAATAATCTCCATTGAAGGGAGGGGTTAAATTTTTTGCCCTTTATGAATTCAGATTTAAGGCTTGCAAATTTACAAGCAATCCAAGGAAGATTTGTTCTGCCTAATCTTCCGGTGGCCCTAGTTTTTATGTTACCTTTTCTTCATTCTCTATGGAGAGTGAACCATATCAGATTATGTTTATCATTCTGATTGCAATTTTTGTCAATCATCATTTGAAGTATCAGACGATCCGACCACGTATCGAACGATCCAACTAGGTATCAGAGTGCACCGATATGAGAAGTGAGGGCAATACAACAAACTCGTCGATTAGGATGTCTCTCGGGAATTTTGGCTGAGATGCAATGAGGCATTGCAATCTAGGGAGTCTCGTCTCGGACGAGATCTAAGCCAAGATTCCCGAGTTCAATTACCTCCGGAGGACGAAGTCGCATCTTTATCCTCACATTGTTTGCCCTGATAAAAGAATTCTATTGTCCTAATCCGCTTGCATGATTTTCTTGTATGACCGATTCAATCAACAGCCCCACCTGTGTCGTCTTCATTCGTGCCTCATCTATCATCTAGTAATTTGACTCTACTGTTGCCACACGACGCGTCAAACAAAAATATGTGTATATATAACATGTTTGTATTTTATTTTATCTTTTCATTTGGTTTATTATAGTTATTTTATTTGTTAAAGACCAAAAAATAAAATTTTGTTTAATATTTAAAAAATAATATTAGGAATGACTTTATTAGGATAATTAAATGGGTGTTCTTTAAAAAAAATTAGTAATGGCATTAAATGGGTGTTCTTTAAAATAGCTTAATGTTTGTAGGATAATTATGTTTTTAATAAAAAATATAATTAGATTGAATAAAATAAATAAAAATAGGCTTATTAGTTTTTTTAATTCAAATAAAATAAAATGTTTAAAATTATAAAATTTAAAATTCAAAGAAAAAAAAAGTCAAAAAAAAAGAGTCTTCATTTGATATGTTTTAATGGCTTTATTAGTTTAAAGCTAATAATATATTTATTTTAATGCTATAATAGTGCGTTATTGCTTTTTTTTAAGAATGTGTTAAGTTTTATCATGTATTATAAATCATTTATTTTGCTTATTGAATTGTTCTAATGTGACTGTTTGATTTTTTGTTTTTTTTGATATTTTTTTAAAAAAATTGAACATTATTTAATGCCTAAAATTGTATCTCACTGAGACATCACGTGTTATTCGCGAATGCAACGTGACACTGATTGTGATCACGACTTTGAACCATGATGTCAATAATTGACCGCAGGCATATGAATATCCTTTTTTTCCTGATCCAGTCCATATAATTGGATAATTATAAGCAGTTCATCTCTTCATTTTGTTTTTATCCATCATTCAGGTCACCTTGGTCTAATAAATACCACCCGCCTTTGGAGGATGGACCACATCCATCAGTGGAATTGAGGAAACTTGAAATTGAAGCAAATGATGTATTCGCAATCTATTGTGACCAGTGAGGTCCTTTACTTACCTCCTCCTTGATTTTATTTTTTAATTAAACAAATTTGATGTATAGGAAAATAATATGTTCTGTTGCAGTATAGTATTCATTAGTCTTCAAATGTTCATCATTATATGTCAGTCTATTGTCTTGTTTCTGAAGAACTACAAGCATCACGATTAACCAGTAAATTGGTAGGTATTATGAAGGTGGCATTTCATCAGTTTATATGTGGGAAGATGACACTGAAGGTTTTGTTGCCTGCTTTTTAATAAAGAAGGGTGAGATTTTTTACTTCAGCCAGCTCACATGACTTTCTTTTCCCCTACTTACTGATGTAAAGAATTCTTTATGATATAGATGGCTCTAAGTCAGGTCAAGGTCGAAGAGGTTATCTGCAGGAAGGAGCATGGGATGCGATACATGTTATTGAGGTAAACAACATCAAGAGTTGTTCAATTTTTGGATGCAGAATTACTAGAAAGTAGATCTTTAGGCCTAGTAGGCGAGATAGAATAGGGTGGATCGTGGATGTTGAACCCTGATTGCAACCTTGTGAAGCCAAAAGGAAAATTAGTATTGTAGTTTATGGGCTAACATTTTTTTAAGTGGATATTTATTAAGTACTTTCAATGTTTCCTTTAGGTTGGTTTGGAGGAGGAAGGAACTTCCCATTACTGTTTAACAAGCACCGTCATGTTATCATTAACTACAAATAATGAGTCATCAGGCACATTCAGTCTGTCAGGATCCATTAGAAGACAGGTATTATTTTATTTTTATTTTCTGTTTCTGGGCAGAACTGCAAAAGGCATGCTTATTTTCCTATAGCATAATTTTTCACTCTATTAATACGGTTAGTATAAAAGTCCGGAAGAACATAAGGTTCTGAAAAATATTTTGGGATTTTTAAATCTGCACGTGGGAGAATATCAGCACATGCCTCTGGTTGGAGAAAAAGTTGGAATATTCATGTGGAAGTCCATTGCTAGCTTATCAAAAATAAATTAATAAATTTCATTACTGCGTAACATTTCATTACAGAAAAACTCACACTGGCGCGCCCACACACACAGAAGAGTTAACCATTTTGATGCTGATTGTGTGATTTGAAATTTAGCTGCAAATTGTTTGATCTGAATTGAAAAAAGGTTTTAGGTTGGAATGAAGTTTAAGGCTGTGGCATTCTAAATTGCATATTTTTCAGATATGAGTGCATCTAGTGAACTGCATATTCCTCATTTCCACAATATAGCATACTTATAAATTATTTGACATGCTTATGATGGCAATGTAATTATCATAAGCATCTAGCATAATAGTTTTATTTTTTTTACTGAATTCTTATAATATTGGGGCTGCAGATGAATATGGACCTCTCAGTTGCTGAAGGTCACCTCTGCAACATGGGACGGATGATAGAAGAAATGGAAGGGAAGCTGAGAAACTCCCTGGATCAGGTATTTTGCTCTATCTTCTTGAATTATTTTAGCTTTACAGCGTTTTATTTTTTAAATATTTTTATTATTGTAGTTAATTCAACAATTGCTTTAGCTGTGAAGCTTTTAATATACTTTTATCATATCATTTGTATTAAAAATATCAACTCTAGGAAATTTTAGTGATGGTTGAAAAAAATAGCGTTGTTAGACATTATGGATTATCCAGTATGTTCATGTGCCTTGCACAATTGCAGGTTTATTTTGGGAAGACCAATGAGATGGTTTGCACTCTTCGACCACCGTCCGAGGTATTGTTGGCTGTCCCTGACAAATAGTGCATGTGGCTTCGAGAAACAAGGGAACATATTATATCATACATTTAAGAGAACCAGACAGTGTGCCTAGTGTCGCTTTGTCCCAGAGTGAGAATCGATTTTAGTTGAGGGAACTGATTTGTGTTGAACCTTCCTCGCGAGGTGACTCTTATTTTTCTTGGTAAGCCATCTAAAGGGCAGCTATAAAAAAACACGGGCGCATCCTTCTGCCCTGAATGAAATGTTAATTACACTAAAATGCGTATGTTTTGCCTTTAAAAAAAAAATAAATCCAAAACACGTCTACTTGCTTGCGTACTCGGACCAGGACTTGATATGCACTTGCGTCATTCCAACGAGCGACATTGTGGTTTAAAACTGTTTCTTTAAGCGTTAACTTTCATACTTCAATACAACCCACATGGCCAATGTGAGCATGAATTCGTCTATGAGAAGAACCACCCCATACTCAAACCAGACAGCAAAAACAGTAATTTGTAAATGCCAATGTATATTTGCATTCACGTGCCCTTTGCTCATGGGAGGCCTCAAGCCCATGCCTCCATCTCATGTTTGCCATCGGCAGACGATTCTTCTGCTCCCACGTTCTTCTCATGACCACCAACAGCAGATGCCTCTGTTGCTCCTGCATTCTCCTCGTCGTCACTAGTATCACTTCCTGCAACAGAAATATGTTCATTGAATTTTGAACAAGCAAGCGGACTACAGATGTTCTAAAATTCCCGCCTAATCAACCTATGTACTGTAATGCACATGGATGGGGGGGGATGGTGAGAGTTTTTCACCTTCATCATCTTCGCCGATCTCATCAGCCGCATCAGTGTCAAAGTCAGCTCCGCCACCTCCCATATTCATCTTCTGGAACACAACACAAACATATGATGTGAGTACAGAACATAATAACATGAGCCTTCAAAATTTTAAGCAAGGATCCTGCTGCCCACCGAGAAATCGAAGTCATCAAACCCAGCATCGGATTTATCTGGAAACAAAGTTAGAAACAATAACTCTACGTTAGGAAATCCAAACAGGAAAAAGAAAGGGGAGGGGAGGTGAATATGATGATGCTGATGAATAAAAAACCAATTGGGGCAAGACACTGATCATATATTTACCCTCCTCTTCATCCTCATCAACCCATTTGTCCCAATCAACTTTCAAAAAAAATGGGAGATTTCCCTTCTTGCTTCAGCAATCTACTCCACCATTTACTTTCTGCTTTCTTTACAAGGTAAAGAATGTTCCTTGAGCCAACATGAACCTTGCTCTCCTGCGATAATCACACTAGCCTTATATTAATTAATACAGCCACTACTTAATCTCTAACCTTCCCAGTTTTTTTGAAACAGGACAAACATCGTCATTCGAATCATAACACCTACATTAACATCAACTTGGTCGAACAGATTGAATTCGATTTCATAGGGTATCCTGTCAGCCCCGCTGGTGGCAGAGAAGAAAAATTTTCCGTCCGGATCAAGCTTGAGCTTCACATTCTCAGCATCAGGCAACTCAATGGTGATGTATATCTTATCAGACCTTTGGGCCCACTTCACAGGTGGATGTCGGCTGAACGTTCATGGCACAGGGGATGAAAATTAGAAAGCTGTGAAATCAACATACTGAATTGAACATGCCCAGTGCTGCTATGAGTTCTAGTAGTGAGCATTAACACGAATTGTCTTTCCTAGTTATCGAATCACAAACAGTGAATGCTTGATGGATGACACTAGCCAAACCAAATTCAACAGTTTCAAATCCTTGTGAAAGCAAAGATTCGATGTTTAGGACATTTATTGGTAAAACCAAAAGCCCCAGAAAAGCAACACTCATCACAGACTAAAAACTTGAAAATGAAATTTCAGCATTGGGTGGTAAAGGAAAATAGCAGAAAAAAATTGAGAATTAAATTGAATAACCATAGAAATCGGAAAACATTTGTATAGAGGAACAAACCAAATCAAACCAATAAACCTTAATTCCAATTATATGGGATCCGCTATACCAATAAGACATAAAATTAATGTTCATTTCAATACACGAATATTTTCTGGGCCACCATTCTTTCTTCCAGAGTTACAAATCTTTTGTTAACATTTGATTTAAAGTTATATATTTAATTTCCCGGCCCATAAACAGGATTTAACAAATAATGGGACAAAGCCTGTCGTACAATGGAAGCATTTGATTTGAATGATTACTCCCCCCACTTTTCTGTTCCCCGATATGATGTCCTAAGGCACGTGGCGCCCACCAGGCGGCTTACTTGCCTCACTGATATTATGAAGGGTTTTCACAATATCCGAGGGTAACACGAGTATTGACGCTTCCTCTCATAAATTTGGTGTCTTAATTTATTGGTGTTAACTGTTAACTACTACTATCAGTATTTGATATCAAAACACGTTGAACCAAATCAGATGCGAACATGGGAGGGCCTGGCTTATTATTATTAAATTCTGATTCACATGAGTACATCGAACCCATATACTCGACTAGAATAGAACAGTTTTGCATAAACATTATAGATTGAATTCGGGCGTTTCCCAAAACAACAACACAGGATATAGAAATAACAAGTGTTTTACACATGAAAGGAAGATAGAACAGCATTTGTTTTTTAAAACGTTTTCGCGATGGAGGCGGCGAAGAACAAGTACCTCATCTCCCGTGGCACTTCTGGATGCTTCGGGTGAAAATAACAAAGTGCTGTCGCTTATCGAACTTGTTAGAGAACTTCACAGGACCGCCACTTGTTTTTGTCATCGTCGAGTTGTGCTATATATGCGAGTATTTATAGGGAGGGGCCGGAACGGAAGCTACGAAGGCTCTAGAACATGTGTGATGGTTCTATTTCAGGGGTAGCATGGTCATCCCGAAAAGGGAATCGTGGTTTCCAAGCTCTGAGGTACAGTCGGCAGATTATACAGTCGGCAGTTTTTTTAAAATTGTAATTTTATTTAGCTGAAAAACAGTTTTATTTGAAAATTAATTTTTTCAAATTTTTTTAGGTTGTTTTGTTACTATAATTATTTTTTAAAATAATTTTTAAAAAAATTCCAAAGATATATAAGAGAGCATCAGAGAAAGTTTTAGAAAGTTTTTTTTCACTTAAATTGTGAATTTATTTTTCGTAAAAATATACTAGTATTTTCCAATGATCTCAAACGGATTTTTACCATTTTTTAAAATTTACTAAACACTTAAAAAAATGAATAAATTATTTTCTAAAATTTTTTGTTTTCTTCCCGAAAGCAAAGGTAAGGCAATAAATAATCTAAAATTCTATCATGCTAATATAGGGTTTGTTTAATATGAGTTTTGATTTTTGTATTCTATATTCTAATATAAAAATAGTTTATATTGTTAGGAAAGATAATGTATTTTAAAAAAGAGTATTTTAAAAAAAATTAAATTTCATAAAGAATAAAAATAAAAATAATATTATGTGCCTAGGTAATAGCAAAAAAAGTAAAATAAAAAAATAAAAAAATATTATTTGAGTCCCTCATCAAAATTAAGATTAGATTTAAAAAGAGAAAATAGTCTGAAATAGTTTTTCAAAATAGTTATAAGATTCAATTGTTTTAAAATTTAAATTATTAAATTAAATAGTTTTAAATTTATTTGGACTTACAGCTTTTAAAAACAATCAATGAATTTTTCCAGATTTAACTCACACCAAATGCATCCCTAAATGTTTAATCAAAATAAATGTCATTGTCCAACAATAATGCTAAAGAAAAATTCTAGTAAGTTGTGTAGGTCAATTGCACAAAAGCACCCTCCCATTGTTGAATTGACTTTAAAAAAAACTTAAAAGATAATGTCAATCCAATAGTAAAAGGGTGTTTTGTGAGATTTATTTGTACATTTTATCTCCATATAACATGTCCTCATACTAAATGAGTCTATCACAATTATAACAAACATCATTGGATAATGTAGCCAGCACCGCTTAAGGTAATGACATATCAAACAAGCCCAAATGTATTAAGCATCGCTTGAGTTAATGTTATATCAATTAAGGCTAGCTGATATACAACCGTCGTTAAGTATCATAACACAATATCAATTAAACTAATGCTGCACCAGTGCCATTGGTTGACTTATTAAGAAACTTTTATTAATGTTATCAAACTATAAAAAGATAGATATACCTGAATTTTAAGCTCTTGATCTACCGAATTCGAAGGAACACATCAAAAGCTTAAACGACATCATTTTAACCATTTGAAAGGAATCATAAATTGTTCATCATCTTGTAATAGATGAGATTTAATCCAAAAAGACCATTAAAGGATTAAATAATGAAAAACACTCATTAATGATGTTACACGTATTGAAGATATGGGTTGTAATAGCTCATTAAATCAACGTTCTCATCAAGTTTAATTTCAAACAATTACTATTTCAACCTAAAAGTTTAATCATTGAAAAACACTCCATATAAAGGCAAAAATTTTGAAAACGAAAGAGATAACAGATATCAACAAAAGGAGTAACAAGCACATTAATGTTTTTTAGTTAACCTTATTGAATAGAAGCTCTTTAAACTTTTATAATACTTCTACAACACAATCATCGAGATTTTCTTTCTTCATATTTTAATGTGTGTTACTGAGCATCATCAATTTTATTTATTCATAATCATTTTGTTGATTAAGGACTCTTCGTAGTGAGTCTTCAAAACACCCTTAGTTGTGAAGTACTGGACATCGTTATTTGTAAAGAGGAGTGGAGTAAAAGTGTAACTTATTATGTGTATTTAAATTCTATATATTTAGTTTTAATTTTACCCATGAGTTATTCACTCTCTCCCTTTACCTCACCTTTAGAGACCTACAAACCATTACTCTTGACTCACCAATCATCACCACAATTCAAATTGAAACAATTTCCTTTTCTTTTAAATCTTATACTAGATCTATGACCTCCTCTTTAGTAAATATAGGATTCAACTTCAACTGGAGGTTGAACATCATTAAATAGCTTACACAAAAAACAGAGCCTTTATGATCAAAGAAAAGGAATAAAATGGGCTTATTTATTTACAAACATTCTTTGTTTTCATGTTTTAAATAGATTTTACAATTAAAAAGGACAAACATGACATCCAACTAACTAAACCTTATAAATCTGTCCAAATCTTCTCTCCGAGATTTATTCAAGACTATAAATCTAAAAATTTTAAATACATCCATGTAGGATTAGTCCAAATAAGTATTAAGTAATTTACAAAAAAAGGTCTTATCATATATATATATATATATATATATATATATATATATATATATATATATATATATATATCCTTTGTATCCTTCTTAACACTAGATTTACAAATTCTACAACCATACCCAAAATGTTGCCATTTTAAGGAAATTTTAATTTTAAAAAAAGTGTTTGAAAAGCGTGCTTTATTCTAAATGCTAGAGAACATAGAAAAAAGGGAGAAAAATAAGAGAAGAATGAGCATTTAAAACTTGAACTTTCGGTTTAATCGTTAGAGAAGAAAATTCGTGATTCTCCATATTTCGATTTAAACATATACGCTCAACTTGTGGCTTAAACCTTTAATCAGCAAACTTTCTGTCCAAAGATGAGTTTCAATTTGTAGAATAATAAAAGAAAGCCAAAGTTGTGATTTTATGTGTATGAACTAGTGTTTTTAAAGTTAGTCACTTTTATGAGTAATAACTACAACTTTGTAGCATCTCTTAGACCAAAAGTCAACGTTTTAAAGTTACAAAGTACATTGAGTTAGAAGTGATATATTTAAATCAATAGTTCAAGAATGTAAATTCATGAGCCAAGATAAAGTTATAAGTTCATATTGCAAGTTTCACTAATTAAAGGCTTAAATCGCAACCAAAAGTTGGAGGAACGTCTGTGTGTGTGAGATCAACATGCGAGATTATAATTTCATTTATTGCTTGCAATATAGTTTATGTAATCTTGTCTATTGATCAAAGATGGAACAGTCTATCTAAAAAGTTTGCACACGCCCTAATCTCTCATTTTTTAATCATATAAACATTGGATCATGCTAATGAGAAAAAGAGTATAATAAGTGCAATTGTGATCACAACTATTCAATTTTGATCGAATTGTTTAGAGTACCATTTCTTTTAATTGTTCATATGCTACAATTAAATGAAACTGCAATTTGAATCATTCAATTGAGATCAAACACTCATGATCGTAGTTGCACTCACTATATTAATTTTCTCTTTAGCATATATATATATATATATATATATATATATATATATATATATATATAAATCATGTTATATTGAAAACATGAAACCAAATTATTATCATATGAACTCTTAATCGTTAAATATATTTCATGATACACATTAAATATTTATTTAACAGTAATTACACTACCGTAACTTATTATAATTAGGCCTGTAAATGAGCCGATACACTCGACAGCTCGCTCGACTAAACTCGACTAGAGCTCGAGTTCGATACTGTACAAGCTCGACTCGTTCTTGCACAAGCTCACCTAGGTTATTGTACAAGCTCGACTGGGTCCCGAATCGTTTACAAATTTATCGAACATTTACTTTTAAATAAGCGATACACTCGACAATTCGCTCGATACTCGCCGACTAAGCTCGAATTGAGCTCGAGCTCGACATCTGCAAGTTCGGCTCGTTCATGTCAAGCCTCGGCTCGGTTCGTGTCAAGCTCGGCTCGACTCGACTCAATTACTGTACAAGCTCGGCTCGAACTCAACCAAACTCGCTCGATTTGGCTCATTTACGGGCCTAATTATAATAGCATTACAATTAAATAAGAATTTAATCTACGTCAATTACAATATTATTCATATTAAAGTTATCGCTAAAAAAAAATAAAAGTTAAATGAGTTTATTGTCAAATTTGAATCAATGCGAGTCCAAAATGAACCTAGACTTGCTCGTGCGGAAATGCACCTCTCTCGCGCGCATCAAACAGCTACAAGCCTACCTCATCACCACCGGCCTCTTCGAGTTCAGCCCCTCCCGCACAAAGCTCCTCGAGCTCTGCGCCATCTCCTCTGCCGGCGACCTCGCCCTCGCAGGAAAAATATTCCGTCAGATCCGAGCTCCGGTGACCAACGACTGGAACGCCCTCATCCGAGGCCTGGCCCTGGGCAGCGACCCCACCAGGGCCCTCGCCTGCTACCGCGCCATGCTGCGCGCCTCTTACCGCCCCGACGCCCTCACCTGCTCCTTTGCCCTCAAGGCGTGCGCGCGAGCGCTGGCTCTGCGCGAGGCTTCGCAGCTCCATTCCCAGATCGCCCACTTCGGGTTCCAGGCCGATGCTCTGCTGGCGACCACCCTACTCGACGCGTACGCTAAAGCCGGTGATCTCGACGGCGCCCGTCACCTGTTCGACGAAATGCCTGTCCGTGACGTCGCGTCGTGGAACGCGTTGGTGGCGGGTCTGGGTCAGGGGACTCGACCCGGAGAGGCCTTGGCTCTGTTTAAGCGGATGAGAGAGGAGGGCGTGAGACCTAATGAGATCACCGTTCTTGGAGCCCTCTCGGCTTGCGCGCAGCTGGGCGCTGTGGGGGAAGGTGATAGTTTGTATTCTTATATAAGGGATGAGAAGCTAGACACGAATGTGCAAGTTTGTAATGCGGCTATAGACATGTTTGCAAAATGCGGATTCATTGATAAAGCATCCGATGTGTTTGCCATTATGGGGGACAAGAAGAACCTCGTGTCATGGAACACAATGATCATGGCACTTGCAATGGACGGTGATGGACATAAAGCTCTCGACCTCTTTAAGCAAATGGATGGGACAGTTAACCGTGTCCGCCCAGATAGTGTGACTTATCTCGCTGCTCTTTGTGGGTGCAACCATGCAGGACTAGTAGAAGATGGCGTTGTGTTGTTTAACTCGATGGCGGACCATGGGGTTGAACCGCAGGTTAAGCATTACGGCTGTGTGGTTGATCTCTTGGGTAGGGCTGGCCGGCTCCAAGAAGCATACCAAATGGTAGTTTCAATGCCCATGGTGCCTGATGTGGTCTTGTGGCAAACTTTGCTAGGAGCCTCCAAGACCCATGGTGATATGGATATGGCAGAGACTGTGTCACGGAGGCTTGTGGAAATGGGCTCCAACAGCTGTGGTGATTTTGTGCTTCTGTCAAACGTATACGCTGCTCGTGAGAAATGGGAAAATGTGGGAAAGGTGAGGGAGGCAATGAAAACCAGGGATGTGAAGAAGGTTCCAGGGTTTAGCTACATTGAAGCAAAGGGCACGAGGCACACATTTCACAATGGCGACCAGAGCCACCCAGATTGGCAGGAGATTTACAGGAAACTAGATGAGATTCGGTTTAGGATTAGAGAGCATGGGTATGTAGCCGAGACAAGCTATGTGTTGCATGATATTGGCGAGGAAGAGAAGGAGAATGCATTGTGTTATCACAGCGAGAAGTTAGCTGTTGCTTTTGGCCTGATAAGTACTGGGGAAGGGAACCCCATTCAAGTGATTAAGAACCTGAGGATATGTGGGGATTGTCATATTGTGATTAAGCTCATTGCAAGGCTATATAATCGAGAAATTATTGTGAGGGATCGGGCTCGTTTTCACAGGTTCAAAGATGGATCTTGTTCATGCAGAGATTATTGGTGAAAAGTGATCTTTGTTTTGATACATTTTTTTTTCTAATGTTATCACAAAATGGACCTAAATTGGTGTAGATGACGATTAATGTTTTGTTGAAATGTGTTTCTTGAAAATGGGAGGCCTGCAAATAATCATTTCCAGTTGTGCTAGGGTTCTTGGCCTTTACTGGTTACAAGGACGGAGAGCAATTTAGTTTGATTTAAATTGCTTCCTTCACATGGGAAGATACGATGCAACAAAAGCAGCTAAGCAAACTTAATTCATCTTCCAGTATTGAAATTTTGAAATCTTTAGGCACTGTTGATCATCAAACAAATCATAAAGTTCAATGCATCGATTCCACCAAAGTGCAAAAAAAAAAATGTCAGCAATTCTCTTAAATTACACAACATTAATTTTTCTTTTTTTCTGAATGACTTTGGCACTCCCAATAAACATACATTATGCGATACAACAATCTAACTGGATGGAAGATGCCAATGGTGCAACCATCAAACGAATATGCTACACAGTGCGTTAATAGTACAAATGGTACGGCCCAAACTAGCGCAATTTTTGGAAATGACCAAAAAACAAACAAACCTTAGGCTCAATCAAATGTAGGCTCCGACTGTAAGAAGCCTCCAAGAAGATCCTAACCACTGCTTAGCAAAGGACCGCAGAATGTTCAGACAGCATATGCTTGAAAAGGGGAGAATTGAAATGGCGGATCATCCGATTTCTCATTATGCAGCTAATCTTTTGCTGGTCGTGCTTCAAACCCTCCTTCTGCCCGCTTCACAAGATGGTAAGGCATGTGTGTCCCGAGGAGTTTATCCCAGATAGGAAAAAATGGTTGTGAATAGTTAAACTTCGCTCCATGGAGTTGATGGTGGATGTCATGATAAGCAGTGTTGTTTTGGAAGAAAATATGGAAGATATTGCAAGGCAACCAGAGCCCACAATGATCATCAACAGTTTTGATCACAGCAAAGCAGAAGAAGGTCACAGCTGTTCGTGCAGTCATTCCTGAGACGAGGAAAGAGAGGGCTCCACCAAAAGTATCGAGCAGGAGACCCTCGAGGGGATGGTTGTACAGAGCCCCAATCGCATAAGGGACAACTAGCCTGTGATGCTGAGAGTGAACATGTCGGTACAAGAATTTGTTTTGATGCATATACCTGTGTACAAAATACTGCCACGTGTCCATAACAATCATTGCAACTATAATCTGCATAATTTGGAAAGGGATGGAGGGCTGAATTGAAATTCCTGATGAGCTTGCCTCCGAAGTCAACTGTTACAAACGCATTACTGTCAGTTACAAGACAGAAAGCATACAATTTTAGAAACTGGAAGTTACATTTAGTAGGTAGTACCACATGTTGAACCTCCACATTACCGCTCTGTAGCTTATAATTTCCAGCTAACTCAAATTTATCAACAATAAACATTAAATTCAAAGGCTATATACATTACATACTGATTCTGTCATGCCTACAGTCTCCTGGAACTCAAGCCGATAAGCTCTACAATCCCAATGGCTGGCTTGTAAAGGAAAACATGACAGGAAAAAAATGTCACTGTATTCACAAAGAAACATGCTCTATAAGAGCAACTCCAATGGGCTATTTATTTTATCTCAATATTTAGAGAATGTTTTTACTTATTTCATAATTTTGATTTCAACACTCCTCATTATTTTATTTTTATTTTGATTAAAATATTTTTTTTAAAAAAAAATTCATTTTAACTTTTTTTTATCTCTCTTTATTAATACATGATGTGAAAAGAATGAAGAGTGAATTTTTTACTTTTCACATGTATATAGTAAAAAAATTAATATAACATTATTTGACTCTCTATTTGTAGATAATAAAAAACATGTTAGAGTTATTCTAAATAACCTAAATTTTCAAATTTTAACTGTCTGGATACTATAACACAAATATATCAGGGTCAAGCAACAGAAGAACTTGACGGTTTGGCTAGCATATGGACCATCACAAGCTCATTTCACACGGATTTTACAACTAAAGTGTCTACAATCCAATTCTAGAGGGAATGAGACTAACAAGTCCAACAAAAAGAGATCCTTCTAGGTACAATATAAAATATCATATAATTAGAAAGTACACATGCAGCAATGCCAGCAAATGCATGAATGAGCATAGAATGGTCAATTGGTCTTCTTCATTGAATTACAAAAGCATTTGATATTAAACTATCTGAGACAGCCGGGAGACCCATTTTTCTTGAAGTTTTGCATGACGTGCCTATTGCAATTGCAGATGAACTTACTTGAATTCAAGGAGAGAATGTCACGTGTACACAAGCTATCAAATTGGCAGACAGTTTGTTTTCAAATAAGACAAAAACAAAAAGAAGGAAAATTGAACATCTTTTCCAAATAATAAGTTCCTTAAACCATTAGCCACTATATGATCAAATGAAAATTTTCATACTCAATTTATTCAGAAATGGCTATGGTTATTTATATCCCTTATGTCGAAACATTTACCGTGATTTTTGAATATCAAAAGTGTGCAGATACATATGGATTTCATAGTCAAGATTTATATCTATTTATAATTTTGGATGTTGTTATTTTTGTAGAATACCAAAATCACTCGGTATATTCATTTCATCTTTTTAAGGCCTCGATCTGTAAATTGGTTTTATTAACTCATATATATATATATAAGGCAAACCCAGTTCGCTGATTAAACTACCCTGCCAAACTTTGCACAATGATGTTCACAGCTAATAAAAAACAAGGAATGCATACTCCTTCAACATGTCCGCCTAACCCAAGTCTAAAATAGAATCAAGCTCCAATCGCCCAGTGATGTAGATCTACATTAGAATTCGCTACCATCAGTAGGTAGTGTACATCCATACAGCTGCATGCGTATTTCAAAATTCCGTTAGTTTACTATTTTGTATTTCTTAGTTTAGCTTAAAATAGGCCTTGTATGTAATTGAAATTAAGGTCACTTCATCAACAAGTTGGAGAGCTTTCATGCTTGGGATTCGCTACAGTAAGATGAATGGGTGAGAGGTTGAGATAACCACCCAAAGACTGCAAGATGAATGGGTGAGAGGTTGAGAAAGCTATCCAAAAACCATAAGATGCAAGGATAAAAGATCCAAGCTGAGGTAGCCATCCCAGTTCCTTTTATCATATCTTCTTCTTCCCTTAAAACTTACATAGTTATCTTTAACTTCTACATATTTTGAATATTTGACGGTCTGTGATCCTACTTCAACTTGGGGCTTGTCAGTACCAGTACTACTTATCGACTGGTTAAAACAGTAGGATGGGGATGTGAAATCTAAGGTATCTTGAGAACTGGTGATTTCATCAACCTCAATCTACTGTAAACTAACACAACCCCAAGATTAAAGTTGGGCATAAAATGCCAGCTAGAATTCAATGACCGATTCCCAACTCTTTTGTGTTGTAAATATACAGGTCACAGTAGCTGACAAACACATACTAAAAATTTCTTTTTTTATCATAATAATAAACCTTTTCACTCCGAGCTAACCCAAAATCTCATTTAATTTCTTGTCTTCATTTAACTTCCGTCTCCATCACTTCCCTCTAAAATTAGGGCTCTATAACTAGCAAAAAAAATAAAAAATAAATTCGCAACGTGCTCCCCCCTAACGTCCTCAAAATTATGTCCACATCAAAATTTCTTTTTCCCATCAAATGTGTGAGTTTCATAGAATAGAAAAAACACACGCAAGACGTTTTTTTCAAGCCAGTCAAGTACTTGAACTAAAAACACAGTCGTTGACACACTAAGGTTAATTTTCAATAACTTACCGCGAAGAGTACCAGGGCAACAGTGGCCTGAGCTATTTGCTGCAATAAAACACCCCTCACGACCGCCGACAGTGGCACCGAGTTCTTCTCTTCCTCCTCCTTTCTCGTATGTAATCTGTACGTCTCCAATGGTGGCAATAACTGATAAAACCCGGCATACACCCAGTACAAAACAATTGGGGCAAACGTTCCCATCGCTTCATCACTCACATACCCTTCCCAGAACACCATGTTTCCAACCGAATCAACCAACTACAGCTACAGCACGACAAGCCCGCTTCAAAAACTTAAACAGCAACAATGTAATCGGACCCACATTACACTTGTAGATCCACCCACAACCCCCAACTCCTTCACCTAAACCTGGCCATAAAAAAGAAATCACACACGAGGTTGAAATTGCAAATCGAACAACAGCAGTCAGCAAATGTGGAAAGTCGTACAGATTCGATGAGTGACACTCACAGATATCGCACAGTCTCTCCTTGACGCTCGGATCTGGGGAGCGAGGGCTCTAGGATCGAAGTCGAAGCATGCTTGCGACTCGAGACACAACGATTGGAGGGGGATTGGGAAGTGGGGTCTGGACCGATAGATAATAGGAGACGACCAACGGCTATGTTTGGCAGGCAAGAAGATCCTCGTCAATGTGTTTTTCCTTTTTCCTGTTCGTGGGATTCGTTGTTGTTGTCGTTGTTGTTTTTTTTTTTTTTTTTTTTGAATGGGATAATTACCGACGACAATCCATCGTACAATGTGGCGGCTAGGGTGTGTATCAACTCGATCTTAAAAAATATGAAATGAGGAGCGTTGTTTGATTTTATTTTTTTTTTTAAAATTTTACACAAATATAATTAAAACATAAATAAATAAATATTATTTTACTGTTAGATTACTGTCAAATTTTACAGCGCAACAGTGACACAGACTCACCGTTTTTGAAGACGTCCAAAACTTTTTGACCGAGAATGTAGTTGCTAAGCGATATGGCGTCAAGCAGATTTAGCAAGGATTTATCAAAACGTTAAGTTACCGTATCAATAGTGTCTATTGTGCGATATGAGATAAGACTGTTCTTATTAGTTAAATTTAATTAGTTTAAGTAAATTTTAATTTCCTACCGTTCTTAATTTAACTAGCCAAAGATTTCACACACACACAACAAAAGTTATAATGGGGCATGTAGCGCACACATGTACATGGTGACTGTATCAAGATACAGAATGATACAGGCAAGAAAGTAGAACAGAGAAGAAGACGACGACTGGTTTTATTATTACTATCCTATATCATATTTGCCGCTGATAGACTGCTATGTGATGTGCACGCCCTCCTGCTGCATATCTTTTCCAATAAGACTCCCGTCGAGGCACTTGTGTCCTTGTCCTCTCGCAAGCGACACGATCAAGATCCTTGAAAACATCTATAAGATTTCACATATCTCAATACTTTTTACCATAAAAAAAGTAAAAAAAACTTTTAAATACTTTTTAAAAATTTAACACAACCCATGTGAAATAAACAGATAGCAATACAAAACTGAACCCATGTACATGGGTTCAGTATAATTTTGGCTCGACAACAAAAAGTATAAAAAATAATTTATAATATTTTCATAAAAATATCATAAAATATAATTATAAAATAAAAAAATGAGGAAAAAAAAGCATATAACTATACATAACATGTTATTATAGAACATTTACAATAGGGTTGGCATCCGACTTTATATGGACCACTAATAAATAGTAAATTCTATGTTTTTCCTATAGTTTTTTAATATATATTATTATATTTATAAATTTTTGATTAGTTATAATAAATAAAAAATAAAAAATAAAAATAAAAATAAAAATAAAAATAAAAATTTTAATATTTGATATTTTAAAAAAATAAATAAATTTTAAGAAATATATATATTATTCATCTCAATTAGAATGTCAAATGTCTACGCTCACGGGGAAAAAAGAGTTACGATATGTATTTAACACAACCCCAAGCAAAACGGGTATTCTAATTTTCATATATATTGTATTTTGTTACTATACCAACAAAACATATACTTCTATTTTTGTGCATGGACAACATTATATTTAAACGTGAGACAACATATGTAAACTTTATCATATAAATGTTGCCGCTCTCACGCTCTGCCAGCATGCTGAAGATCACATTCACGGACATGAATATATAAAAAATAACTAAAGGAAAAATCAATTATGATACTTCAACGTACTTGACGTATATATTAATATTATTACAAGGTATGAAAAACACAACCAACCCAAAGAAACGTAAATCCAATCAAGAATTATATATAGAAGGTGAAACTTAGAAAGAAAGTGCATTGTTTTTGGATCTAATTAAATCGCCGAATATGACTTTGAAGGCGTCGCCAGCTAGCTAGTTCCTGATTCCGTACGGAAATCTTGCAGCAATTCTGCGTTTTAGTCAAAAAATATAACAATAAAAAGAGTTAGTCACCAGAATATAATATTCACTGAACCGTATGTACTTCGTACTAAATACATCTTTAATACACACAAACCTATTTTTCCTCATTGCCAGGAAGCGTTGCAGAGAGGCTTTCCTTGCAATACGTACATCTGAAATCGTAAAAAAAAAAAAAATCAAATCAAATAAGTAAATAAATTAAAATAGAAGGCTCTTCATTAATAAGAACAGTTCAAACAAATCGTTTGGTGGTGCAAAGCAACGTCTGGTGAGTTTCTGAAACGAAGAGAACGGTGACCTTTGTTTTAATTTGCTTAGTTATGATCATGAGTTGGGCATATTATTTTTGTCAAGCTTTAAATATAACATTCTAAAAAAAGAGTTAATAGATAAAAATAAAATAAGAATGGAACCAGAGTGTGGAATATGAAACTGTACAAAATGTCTTTTGAATTTTATGGAGACTTACCACAAGCAATTGGAAGAGAAGATGGTTGTTCTCGAGGAAGATTAGAGTTACTGGATGTAGTAGCAGCGCTAGAGCTAGAAGGGGCCAAATTGGAAAAATTGCTAGCTAAGCGCATGATTTCATTGGCCTTATCTGCTCTCAAATTCTTGAATGCAAGCACTTGACCTCCATAGAATATGGTCATTTGGGCCGTTTCAGGCTCGCTGTACGTACCAACACAGACAAACGTAGAAATAATTAATCACTGACCCACAACTTCTGATTTTTCTAGATATAGTCTTCATCTAAACTGTAGATTTGTGATCTGTCATGTATGATTGGATCTCATGAATTCATGCTAGAAATACAGAAGTAGAGAACTCACCTGGAACCATCATCGTCCTTGGATTTCTCCAACAGTGGAAGCAAGTCCATTGTCGTCCTTGCTGTCTGGCGAAATGCTTCCTGCCGTGTCTCCCCGACATATCTCATGATCAGCATTAACATCATTCCAACAAGGTCTCATGTTCTAAACATGAGGTCTCATTAAACAAGGAAAAAACAAAACAAGCAATGATAGGAAATGACGTCCATTACCTTTGATGCTGCGCACATCCCAAGGCTCAGATCTCCAAAATTGCCACTCTCCTTCGAGTAACTCAACAGGTTGCATGTCTGCGAAAACATGGACTTTCCACCGCCTCCCGCGGCGAAACTCCGGCCCCCAGAAAACTCCGACATGCCACTGTCCATCCAAGCACCAATGTGCAATTCCCTTTTTCTCTACCATGCCATCCAAAAGAAAGGCCTCTCGTGTTCCTTAATTAAACACACACGGGACTCAAGAACTCAAAGTTTCACGAGTGAATGAATGTGTGCGCGCCTACAAAAATATGTAGTTAAGTGTAGGCGTCGGATTAGAAAAATGACCAATGGGTCCCACGCGGATAAAACCAGACCACCGCACGTTAATTACCTCACCTCTCCCATGAAAATGCAACGTGTGAAATTCTCCGAGTAGCGATTCGTTAAATATTACAAATGATCACAAACTTTAATGACTGTTACCAAATTAAAAGTAGGATTTTCTCTGACATTTTTTACATTTAAATTGTTTTTAAAGAAAGGTGACAACTTTTATATATCAATTAGGCGGTTGGACCTAGTCAATTCTATCGACATTGTTCATGTGACCGTACAATATTAGTTTTTAATGTACTCACTGGATTGGCATTGACAGAAGAGGCAAGAAAAAATAATTACATTAATTAGTTGTTGTGAAACGACGATATATGAAAAAATAAATAGGTGCATAATATTATTGTTATATAACTGATCAATATTCCTTTCACCCTAAATATATATACTGAGATCATATTTTATTTAATAATGACAGTAATAAAACATCAAATATATATGAAAAAAAATGTCCAAACATTTAAATTATTTAATTTGCACTTCTTTACTTATTTAAATTCTCCCTATTCTAGATTCTCTACAAATCACTCTCTAATTATTATTTTTTAATAATAATTATTATGATTGATTAATTATTATGATTAATATTAATATTACTTCTTCTTCTTCTTCTTCTTCTTCTTCTTCTTCTTCTTCTTCTTCTTCTTCTTCTTCTTCTTCTTCTTCTTCTTCTTCTTATTATTATTATTATTATTATTATTATTATCTATGTATGAGTGATTGATTGAATTTATATTTGAAGTCAAAATGGGTGTCGGGTGAACCAAATTAAATGACGATTGAAGGCCTTAGCCTTGTTAATTAGTGTGAGCTGCAGCCTGCAGGTATAGGATTGGATAGACATGGTCAAATTGATAGTGGGTAGACTCAAAACATAATATATATTAAGCTAGGTTGAAGCCATTCCAGGGTGGGCTAATACCCATCCTAGCTTGGTCCAATTTATCTATGCCTCTAAAAGTTTGGATTAAATTCTGTAATTCAATAATTTATTATACCCTATATATGTAGATGCCTGAAAAAGTGAACATAAAAAACAAATTATTATTGAATCATTACAAAATTATTATTTATTATGTTTTATAAACATATGATTATTTCTATCCGGAGTTATTTCTCATATCCAAATGATGAGGAATATATTAGTATAATGTTGGAGTCTATAAAGGAATAAAAAACCAATTAAAATTTATCTTAGGTAAGTATACGTACAATGATTTTAAGGATGTTAATGCTATATGCATATACACACACACGCAAAAACACAATAAGTAATAGAAGTGATAAAATGGAACTACAATATTTTATAGTAGTTGTTATGGTTCTTAATCTAATTGACTACAAGTAATTGCTTAAATTCCAATGAATTGTACTTATTCATAACTTATAACGTAACTTTTTAATATTTATTTGGGAGATTACTTCACGGCCAAAATTTACCAAAAATCCCAAGAAAGGTGCATTATAAAGAAATTAATCATATAGTGCACCTTTTTGGCCTTTTAGCACATTTTGTACTATAAATTTATAGTACAATTCTATTTATCAGTATCCTATGTAAGATTTTATGTAGTCTCACTAAGTAAAAACCTTTACACCTTTGTGAGCATGATAAGACTTAATTTTTTTTTTTTAAACTAAGCTCTTACATGTGAGGACTTTACACGTACATAACACATTTTTGTTGTTAGGACTTAGATACCGTTATCACGACAATGCATGCACCTTCTATGACTAGAATGGCAAAAAAGGGGGACAAGAAGGTGACTTTATATTTTAATTAATTTATTTTATTACATAAAGTTCAATTTAACAAGTCTCAAAATTTTGTAGCAGTAGTTACCGTAATCTAACTTATCTTATGGTTCACATATACATCCTAGCATATTAAAGGGACTATAAATCAATCCCTTCAATATATTTACTATAATATGGTAGTGGGACCAAAAGGATGAGCTAAACAACTTACATACATTGTCTTAAAAATATGAAGGACAGAAATCTAAGCAATTTAACCAGTCAATTGAATTAGAAAATCAAAAGGCTTGACATGAAGGAGTTAATATTTCCCACTTGCTAAAAATATATGAAAAAACCTCTCATGAATGTATACAATGATTGGGTAAATGTTTTAAGCGTTGCAGGGTTAGATATCAAGCTTATTAATGTATATAAGGATCTAAAAAAGGACTATCAATGATCTTAGTCCCCTCCAAAATTATTACCCTCTACAAACACCAATTATATGCCTAACAATTGAATGGTTTAACTGTAATATTGAATTAGGACATTATGCATGTTAATGTCTAGGTAAAGACTATGGGTGAGAATTGATAACAACTACAGTAGCCACAATGACATACATAAGCACAATGATAGTTGTAACCACAATAGCAGCCACAACAACCAATCAAAGACACAAGCTTATGCATATGTCATTACAACTATGAAACTAGAGCCAATGGTGAAAGAAGAAATGTCATATTAGGGATTGATTGACTCACATCTAGTCATGTAACCATTGAGTATAAACAAAAAAAAGTTACTTCTAACCTTCTAAATCAACTTATGTTGGTGTTTACATGCTAAAAGGATAAAGATATTTCAACTATGATATCTAACCATCAAGAAGATGGATATATTTTCAACACGAGTGTGGGTGAGATTAATTTAAGTAATAATGTTTATGTAATATGTGAATATGAAAATGTATTTCCATAAGAAATATTGAGACCCCCTCTATAATGAGAACTCAAATTCTCCATCAATCTAGTGCCTGAGATGAATCTTATCTCTAAAAGCCCTTATAATATGACACCAATGGAGTTAAATGAATTAAAGAAGCAGTTACAAAAGTTAATGGAAAATGATACATCCAACATAGCATATCCTTATAGGAAGCACCAATTTTATTTGTGAAGTAGAAGGATGGATCGATGAAGCCCTGCGTTGATTATAAGGAGTTGAACAATGTCACTATCAAGAATAAATATCCATTATCGAGGATCAATAAGCTCTTTAATTGGTTTTAAAGTGTTTGATACATTTTAAAAATTGATCTCTGATTTGGTTACCACCAACTAAGCGTGAAGGAGACGGATATTCCAAAGTCAACATTTTAAACAATGTACGAGCATTATGAATATATTACAATGTCATTTGGATTAACAAATGCCTTGACAATATTCATGGATTTGATGAATAAAGTATTCTATGATTGTTTTAAACAAGTTTGTTGTCATTTTCATCAATTACATACTCAATTATTCCACAAGTCAAGAGGAGCAACAAGAACACAAAAGGATTATATTGCAAATATTAAGGAAAAAAAAGTTGTTTGCTAAATATAGCAAGTTTGAATTTTACTACAAGTTGCATTTTTGGACCACATGGTCACTCATGAAGGCATTTCTATAAATTATGCAAGGACAAAGGTAGTAGAGGAGCAGCAAAGACCTACAATAACAATGGAGGTTTGTGGTTTTATAGGAATTTTCGAATATTACCAATGGTTTATAGAAAAAATCGTAAGATTGGCAAGCCATTTGACAAAGCTAACTCAAAGGTGTTAAGATCGAAATTCGAATGGACTATAAAGTGCAAAAATAGCTTTCAAGAACTAAAATAGCAGTTAGTTAGTGTACTTATGCTAGCTTTACCCTCGGGAAGTGGAGACTTTATAATATATATATTGATGTGTCAAAGGAAGGACTTAGTTGTTTGTTAATGGAAAATAGAAAACTAATTGCTTATGTCTAGAGGTGTAAAATGGACCAATAATCTACAGACTCAGCAGGTTGGCCAGTGGATTGGAGTGAACTAAACAACTTCAAATTAGGCCCATTTAAAGTGTGCACCAAAACGAGATTAGTTAAACTAACTACAGTCTGTGTAGGTTGAGCCGTGTGGTCCACAAATTGAGTTTTTTTCATTGAACAATCAAACATAACCAACCCTCCTCTTCTACATGCCTAAACACAATAAACTTGCAACTTTTAGTCAACTATAGATTTGATTACCAACAAAACAAAATCAACCCCTTATTGCATTGACTATTCATTTAGACTACACTTGACCTTTAATCAAGCACCAAATTTCCCAAGGAAGTTACCAGAGAAATATAGGAAGTAAAGATTGCTTTATTACATGAATTTTGTCCGAAAAAAAAAAACAGGAATCATTATTGGAATTCCCCAACAATTTCTATAAACCCTAAACCGAACAAATACTGAAAATTACTCAAACAAATACTTAAATCCACTTAAAAAGGAAATAATTAAAGCTTAAAAGGTGAAATAAATCACTAATAAATAATAATTATACTATATATAAAGATTTATAATGATTTACATGAAGAACTGTAAAAAATGAATGTGTATAAGATTTCTCTAACTACCTTATCTCAATAATCAATAAGAAATTTGAGAAAGAAAACCGTCCAACAAGCCTTTAATCCTAACCATCAATATTGGATGATGCGTAGCCGAAAGCAATAATAGTTGTTTCCTTCCTTCTCATCATCATCATTTCTTTCTTTTTCCCTCCAGATAATGTCCTCTTCCGATTTTGTTATGTAACAACTCGAGCAAAAGCTTGGAAACAAAGAATTTTGACATGCACATGGATCAATTCAATCTACATGCGAGTCGAATCAAACCATTTTATTTTTACTCTATAAAAAATATAGGCCTAAATGAACTGATCTATTTACGCTCATTCCACAATATATCGATTCATTTTATACTTTTACCTACCTCTTTCTGTGCTTTGTGGCCCTCCAAGAATAGTGAGTCATCCTCTATCTCCATATCCGAATATATATATATTTAAAAAAAACAAATACTATAATATCATGTATTTTACTCTTTAAATGTTAAAAAAGTTGATATACTATAGAGAGACCTGTTCGTTCTTCAAATGTTTTTATTCATTAAAAAATATTTCTAATCTCATAATAGTTTTTATATATTTGTTTTTCATTTCAGGCAATAATAAATAAATAAATAAATATTTAAATAAAAGTAGAATAAAGCGCTCATGAAATAAAGATAAAATAAATAAAAAACAGATTGGCCCCCTCCCGCACGGCCGCACTTCCATCTATCGATAAACTACCCATCCATAAAAAATTCTGGAGAGAGAGAGAGAGGGGCAGATGAGAAGATGTGCCAAGGAAGCCCTAAATTCCTTGTCCGTAACGTTCTCTGCATCAAATTCACTCTCCAACCCAAGACATGTCTTTTCAATCAATGGCTTCTGCTCGTCCTCCTCCCCCTCCTACTGTCGCTCCTCAACCCTCTCTTCATCCAAACAAGCCCTAATTTTAGCAGATCAAATCATTTCCCATGCCTTTCGTCTTCAAAACCCTAATCTCCTCCTCTGTCCAAGCCTCGTCGACGCCGTCCTCCTCCGCCTCCATTCCGATCCCCACTCCGCCGTCTGCTTCTTCCATTGGGCCCATGACTCCCTCCGCTTTCGCCACACTGCCCATTCGTTTTGTGGCCTCACTCACTTGTTGCTCCATCATCGGATGTGCGGTCCTGCTAGTCTCCTCTTCGACAGAACGGCTGGGGAGCTCGACAGTGTCGATGTTTTGGGCGTGTTTTTTAGGAAATACAGTTTGGATTTGAGTGCCCTTTGTGGGTTTTTGGCTGAAAACTATTGTAGACTGAGGATGGGTAATGATGTGTGCGAATTGTTGGCTTCTTTGGTTAATATGAATCGAATCGATGTTATTTTGAGTGTGTTTGAGGTGATGAGCAAAGGGGTAAACGGCGGTTGTGTGAACGTATACGATTTTGTCATGAATGGGTTTCTTAAGAAAGGAAAAGCGAAAGCAAGTTTGGATTTTCACCGAGCCATGGTTGAAAAATGTTTCATTCCTGATGTGATCACTTGTAATAAGTTCATAACAAACCTCTGCAAGGGAAATCAGCTTGGAGTTGCGTCAGAGTTTTTTAACCTTATACTGGCGGTTGGTCCAAACCCAAACTTGATCACGTTTAGCACGTTGATAAATGCTTATTGCAAAGATGGAAGAGTGAGAGAGGCAATTAGCCTCTATAATATGATGATGGGGCAGGGCATTAGCCCTGACTTAATTATCTATAGCATACTTATTGATGGCCTTTTCCGGGCGGACTACCTGGAGGAAGCACGCAGTTTTCTGTCAGCGGCACATGATAGAGGCGTTAAGTTGGATGTGGTCACATTTAGTTCAATCATTGATGCTTATGCTAAAAGAGGTGATTTGGGGAATGCGATTGAGGTGTATTCAAGAATGTTGAGTGAAGGCGTACTGCCAAATGTGGTCACTTATAGTATTCTTATAAATGGGCTATGCCAAAAGAGTAGAATCCTCGAGGCTTGGGGTGTCTTTGCTCTGATCACAAAACAAGGTTTTGATCTGTCAATGTTAACATATAGCAGTCTTATTGATGGTTTATGCAAATCAGGAAATTTGAGAGACGCTTTCTGTTTGTTTGAGAATATGATAGATAATGGTCTTGTTCCTGATCTAATCATCTATGCTATGCTCATAAACGGACTCTGCAAAAATGGAAAAGTAAGTGATGCTCTTCGATGTTTCTTCAAGGATGTTGTTAAGCGTGGTCAGAGGCCAAATCTGATTACTTTTAATACCTTAATTGATGGTTGTTGTAGACAGCAGCAGGCTAGAAATGCTGCAAACATGTTTGGCCAACTGAGCGTGTACAATATCGTCCCAGACGTAGTCACATACACTATTTTTATCCGAGGAATTGTTGATTCAGGAAGATTAGATGGAGCTTTGACCCTTTTCTTCCAAACGTTGAAGAAGGGTTTCTTGCCAGATTGTGTAACCTATTGCACCCTCATCAATGGATTATGCAAACAGAAGAATATAGCTGCTGCATTAAGAATTCTAGATTTAATGCTCGTCAATAGACTGAAACCTGATATTGCCATTTATAATGTTCTGATTAATATGCTTTTCAAGGAAGCAAGTCCTCAAGTGGCTGTGGAGCTGTTCAGCAAAATTAAAGAGTGCGGACCCAGACCCGATATCTTGACATATAACACCATGATCCATGGATATTGTTCTTCGAATATGCTGACCGATGCGATTCAACTTCATGAGGAGTTAACCCAGGTGCAGCTCAAACCCAACACAATTACCTTCACAATACTAATTGATGCATTGTGTAAAGAAGGCAGAATGGATGCCGCGAGGACTATGTTTTCTGCAATGTCGGAAAAGGGTCCTGACTGTAATGTGTTCACATACAGTTGCTTGATTGATGGCTACCTTAAAACAAAAGACATGGAGAGCGGATTCGAGCTCTTTGATGCAATGCTTAAGAAAAACATTTCTCCCAACATTGTTAGTTACAGCATCCTTATTGACAGTCTTTGCAAAACTGGAAAAATTGAGGAAGCATCGCTATCCTTTCAATGTGCTTTGGACAGGGGTTTGTTGCCGGATGTTGTGGCATATGGGATTTTGATTCATGGTTATTGTAGCATTGGAAGATTAGCTGAAGCCTCGCGGTTGCTTGAGCGCATGTTGGCTGATGGGATTGTGCCAGATGCTTTATTACAGCGAGTACTTGCAAGGTTCAATCTTAAAAATGGTTAGGATTTTTATATTTGTCACGCTAGCTTAACTTATCGTGCTGAGAGTATGGATAGTAAGAGCTCCTTAGGGTTGGTGTTCTGCCAAGTGGGTTGATTTAATAAGAAAACAAAAAGTACACTTTGGCTGGTTGGGATTTTGGCTGATGATCAGGAGACCTTTTTAGGTGCTGTGTGGTCGCAGAGCAAGCCTTTGGAGTTCACCTTGTACTGAATAACTCATTTGTTCAAATTTGTCATGTATTCAATTAACTTGCTTGTTTAGATAGAATGTCCCATTTGTTCGATTTGACATTAAAAAAATTTCTGTGAAATTATGATAAAGGTTTGATTTATTTAGATTAAATCGTGACACGGACTAAATATTCCTCCAATAGTCTGCGATTGCTGCATTGTGGGCAGTGGGACTTTTAAGGCTACTTTTTATTCGCGCAGAATCTCTACAAAATTGAAAACAGAAATTTAAGAAGTATCCAAACCAGCTCTTCCTCATTTTTATTAAGATCTACAGAGATATTTAAACAATTTCATTCACAAAGTTCTCTATTTCTCTATCGTATTAGGCAATGTGAGCCTCAAAGGTTTTCTCTATCATATTTGCCTGGTGCGGGATCTTCCCCAGAGCTAGAATCTCTTGATCACGTCCTCCCCCTTGCCTTCAGTTTTATAATAACCCTCTTCTTTAACCCACCACCCTGAATCTGTAATCCCTGCCGCAGCCCAGCAGCTTATTCATCACAATTCTGGCGCCGCCTAGCATCCTCACTGTCGCCAAAACCACCCCTCCACTGCTTCCATGTTCTCCTCAATTCCCAACCGCCTTCAACACCTCCTGATTGCGTCCTCTCCCTCGCCATTGGTTTCATCATCACACTCTTCCTTAACCACCGCCTGGCATCCCCACACCACCATGGTTGATGTTGCTGTCCTTCATGCTCTCTATCACGTCTGCCATTTCGACCTCTAGATGCCAAATGTCATGCTGTCCAAAAAGAAAAGTATAGTTTATAGATAAATATCTAAATATAAAGATTCACTATAATAATTTTATTTTTAATTTTTAAATTTTATAGCAAAAAAACTATAAATTTCATCTAAGAGCATTATCATTTGACTCAACAAATTTACAATTTAGCTAAATATTACCTAAAAAGAAATAAAAACCTTCTATGGTAGCCTCAATAGAATAACCATAAATTTGGCTATTCTTATTTCACTCGGAGCCATTTTGTATTCGTTACTTTTAAAAAAAATAAAAAAATAGTATTTTTCTCCTCTCTCAATAATGTCATCAGATCTGGCGAGCTATTGATGTTCCGTTTGAACATCAATGGAACAGTGCGTGCAAGAGGTGGCGCATGAGAGTGTTGCAAGGGGCAAGGGGCGGCGGGAGAGAGGAGGGGAGGTGATGGTGTAGTTGTGGGGGGGGGGGGGGGGGGGGAGATGTGAGAGGTCAGCAGGGGAGAGCTTGGCAGGGTAGGGAGAGGGGGGCGGCAGGAGAGAAATCTATGTAGGAGGAGGCGTGGTGGGAGAGAGATCTGTGCAAGGAGAGAGGAGGCAATAGTGTGGCGGCCTTGCGGCAACAGTCCAACAGCCTTGTGATAGCTATGTAGCAGCAGGGGAAAGCTTGGCAAGGTGCAAGGGGATGGGGCAGCTGGGAAAAGTGATCTGGCCAGGGGAGGCAAGGCAATACCGTGACAGGGGGCGGCGGGGAGAGCTACCTCTTTGTGCAAGGGAGCGAGTGTGAAGGGGATGGAGGGGTGAGACAGTGGTAAGCAACGTGTTATAGGGATTGTAGAGAGAAGATTAAAAGTTTTAAATAAATTAATATTTTAATTAAAATAGTAAAAATTTGAGGAACCTATTATTTTATATTATAAAATTAAGCTAGCTATAATTTATAAAAGATAATATTTAATTAAATTTTAGTGAGGCCAATATAATTGCTCTAAGACTTTAAAATTTCTCTAAATTTTGGAGAAAATTAAAATTATTTTTGAAGAACCTAATACCAATGCTCTGATTGGATTTAAAAAATAAGCATCATTCTTTTATTGAAAATTCGAGGCACAAATAAGTTGCATGTACCTAAACCATGCAGAACACCATCTAACTGTCATATTGGATTTTAAAAAATAATAAAAATTTAATATAAAGATGTCTCGCATGATTTATACAATATTCTTTTCTTCTAAAATTAAGATCCTCTATAATTACTGCATGATACAATTCATTAAAACTGTATCATTTTAATATTTTTTATATCAAAACTATACTATTTTGATATGCAGTTTTTAAAAAATACATCAAAATGATATAGTTTTAATATATTGTACCATACAGTTACCGTAAAGAATTTAAACTCTTTCTTCTATTCAACCAAGTGCCTATACAGCGCAAAACCTAAAACATTTACAACCACTGAACCACAGACAAATCAACTCTTGAAAAGCAATGAAATCCCAAAGAGCTTCCATAAGTGGCTAGATCCTCATTTGGGAATGAAAATCACTTGCATTGCTTTTGAAAAGAAATAAAATTGTAATGATAATGAGTATGATAACACAATAATGCACAAGAAATGGACTGGATATCCCAGGCCAGCCTAGCGAGTAATATCAATGCGGGCTAAATATTGAAGCCTAAAAGTAACATAAAACCATAGTAGAAACTGATTTTCCACAACTTTGTAACTAGAAGATGAGTAACTTCAGGGCTGGTCCCGAGGAATTAGGTGCCTTAGGCGGAGTATAAAAGTGTCCCAAGTGAGGTATAAAAAGTGCCCCTATTAACATCTTACAGAATAATATTTAAGTAGTAGCCCATGATATAATATTCAATTGATGAGCAAGGAAAGAATTCATTTCAAATCATCTTTGTTGAGCCATTGAAAACAATACTGCATCCGCTACCTTTGAGAAGTTTTTTCATTTATTGGTAAACATGTTACAAAGTAAATACAAAAATAGTATATGATCAAAAGAAGAGGAGTCAAGCCCATAAACTCATCAATGAAAAAACAGTTAATACCAACTAAACAATGTCCATGAGTGACCAAAATCCTATTTTAAATAATACTCTAATGCAATATGCCTCAATGCAGTAATGCTGTGATTCCACTTCAATACATAAAGAAAGAAAAAATACAAGAAAAAGACATACAATATCAAAAAAACATGGAATATAAAGACCCCTTGCCCTGCACTTCTCTAGAATAATTGTAAAAAAAAAACTTACGGTTTTTTTTAATGTTCATCAAAAACAGTACTGCTTTTGGTTTAAGCTTAATGTATGAAACTTGATGCTTTGTATGATTTAATGTTCATCAAAATCTGTTACTGTAGGGGGTTCCATACACAATCAGGAAAGGTACTGTTTGCACAGCCATGTCAATCAGTATTGCAGAGTTAACGCCAGAGGATGCTCTTGTCCCTGCATTACATTCAGGGTGCACACTTCGTTAATTTGGTGCATGTAATGAACTAATGAAGTCACCAAGCCACCGAGAGCAATACTGAACAAATAAAGTTCATTGACTGAAAATTTCAACTTACAGGCAAAATATGGTGTATTTAAAAAAAAGTGTGTGCCTACACATAAATAAGACAATTGGGTTATTAAACTCACCCTGTATACTCTTGATGTTTTGTAACTTCTACATTACTATTGTAGACTGTATGCCACATGAGAGTCAACAACTCAGTTTCCATAAGGCCAAAACATAATAAATAAATAAAAACAAATTTCTGATCAGTGAAGCTGACCAGAAATAGGGATCCCAGAGAATGCCTCATGAGAAGACAATTAATGTTCAATCCAGCTTCTAGGGAGTTGAACTGGGACTGAAAAATTAATGTATACCAAAAGACATGCTCTAATGTTTGGATATTAGGTGCAAGAAATGCACCACCCACCGGAAGAGTACCAACAAATGAAGACCCTATACGGCTATACCAAAAACCAAAATTCAGGAAGAAACAAGACAAACAGAATCACAATTAGACACTTCAAATCTTCGATATTTGTATAAGGGTAACTCAAACCACTCAAAAGCCCTAAAACGGCACAAATCGAAACAATTAAAAAAGGCGATAATGATTGCTCGATCATAGAAATCACACCAAACCAACCCGAAGGAACCAAAAGCAACAAACAGGCAAAAAGCAAGGTGGGTAGAAAAAAAATATAAATCTGCAATTATTACTGAAAAAAGGCAAATCTAGAGAGAAACAATCAGATTCACCCAGAAAAGCGGTAGATCAGGAAGTGGGTAATGCAAAGCCTGACAGTTTTGTAGGAATTGAAAAGAAAAGGTTGGAGAGAGAGAGAGAGACCTGGTATGGGCCAAAGTTGGGGACGAGTGATGAGTGTTGCGCTGCATGGAGGTGGAAGAAGGCTGGCGCATGTGGACTAGTGCCCCAGAGAAGGTGGATATGGGTAAAAAAAGTCCCCCTTACAATACGATTCATGAGGATTCCCTAGGCAGTTGTCTCTTCCCCTCAGGGACGGCCCTGGGTAACTTCTTTTTGTATTCAAATTAGTATATAGTCACTCTCAGAATGGGTACAATGTTTTCTACTATCAGTAGTCCAGCATGGTTATTTGTCTAATGCAACTATAAGATGAACCAGAGCAGAGGAAAATCAAGAAAATCAATGAATTTGCAGTGTAATTGTAAATACAGGAATATCAATGAACTATCAGTGATCGGATTGTTGAGTGTGTAAGGCCTCGTTTGTTTTACAGGTTGCCTATTCCATTAAGAATAGATTAGCCATTACTGAAAATGTATTAGTTATTCTCATTCTTTTGTTTGATTGTAACACTTGACTTGGTCCGATGCTTCAACTTAGATTACTAGGCTGAGCAGGGGCCTCAACCATAGCTCATTGTCCTCGGTTGAGTAAGCAGTGATGGTTTTGGGGCGGGGCCTCTGAGGTGTAAGAGGAGGAACGGGATCCAAAACACTAGCAGCCTACCATTTGGATCCTGGGGTCCAAAACACCAGCAGGTGAATCAAAGTAAATAACGATCAAGTGGGTGCAGACATTAACCTCAAACAGCTCAAGTAAAAAACATTTACCAGTGGACATTGCGAAACTGAAAGTGCTCAAACTTCAGCAGCAATTAGGAATCCATAGTTGCTGCAAAACATGGAGTTTTCCATGACAGTAAGTAATACATTAAAAAAGAACAGGCGAGACCAACATGAGCATTACCTGTGCTTAGGAAGTCATTAATACTGATATTGATTTTCAAAACATTAATACCACAACGCAGCATTGGCCTTATGACAAACTTACTTCTGCTCTATCATCATCATCATTATTATTATTATTATTATTATTATTATTATTGGTACAACTGTGACAAACAGAGGGTAAAAACACAAGCTGGTCAATTCCAGAAACTATCCGGTACGTACCTCTATTCCTGCTTTGCGACTCAAATAAACGATTGCAGATCCGACTTCCGAGACATGAAATTTCCAGAATGGAAAAATGGGTCTTGGGTGGAAATAATGCTACAGAGAAATTGGTGCCGTCTTGCATTCAGCAGCGACTTCCAGAGACCCCGGGTGGATCGCCACAGACAAGAACTTCTAACCATAGAACTCTTAAATCGAACAAACCAGAGGGGAGGGGACGGCATCAAGGCAGGGAAACATACCTGAGCCGTGGGCCCCCAGAAAAATGAGGGCGTTCAAGTTTAACGTCGTAGATGGGTCGGGTCGATCGTGGAAGGGAGGGAGATGTTTCCGGCGTTTCCCGAGAGATTCATCCAATTCAGCAGCGACAGAGAGCGTTCGCTGGATTTTCTGAAATATACAAGTTGTTGTTGCTGCTGCTGCAGCCAACCTCGTCGATCGTAGCGGGAGCTGGATTAATTAATTAATTAATTAATTAGCGTGGTGTGTACTTGAAAGCTGGACGTGATCTGAGGCGGGGAAGTGATCTGGACGCAGGGATCACTTCTGATAGCTTATCTCTTATCTCTGTAGCTAGTGCAGATGCAGATATAGTAGTTCCCAGCGAGCGTACCGACCCCGACCCTTTCGGCGGCGTGAACTGATTCCTGCGACGGTACAACCAAGCGTCCAGCGAGCGGAGCGGCCGACGTGAGACAGGGAGACTAGAGTGAATGTGAGCGGATCTGCGCGTTAGGGAGAGATTGCCAGTCGCCGCTCGTCTATTTTTGAGGTTAGTTAAGACATGTATGGATTCCGGCATAAAAGGATAAATGAGATATGATTTTTTTAAAAAAACATTTTAAAAAATAAATATATTATTTATTTTTAAAATAAAAATAAAAACATCAAATCAAATATAAATGATCACGTTTATTTAAGTTAAAAACGGATACGAGAAGTTAAGTTAAAGGAGATCACGTTTAAAAAAATATTATCTAAAACGGTGATGGATAGAAACCTTAATAAATATTCTTATAACATAATTTTTTAAAATTAAATAATATATTTACCACAGTTAAAGAAATTATAATATAATAATTAAATCTTTCAATAAATTTATTCACGTTGGATAATATTGATTCTTTTTTTTTTTTTAATTTGGAGGGGCTCCCTAATTCTGTTTACCAAAGATGTGAAAATAAATTATTATTATGGGAATCTTTAATCTAGATCGTTATATTAGATTCTACTATAATAAAACTATAATTAAATAAAATTTTAATCTAAACTGTTGGTTACAACATCTAATGATTTAAATTAAAGTTTTCATAATAAGAACTTAGACTCATTTTTGTTATAGTAAAATTTTGAATGTGAATTTAGAGTAATCATCGGTCGATTCAATTGGTTTATATACAATTTTTAAATCGAACAAAAAATATTCAGTTTGAAAAAAATTCAAACCAAAACTAACCAATAAAGGTTAAAAACCATTGATCATTGGTTCAGTTCAGTACATAAATTTTGGTTTGGTTCATCAGTTTGAATCGGTTTTAAAATGTTAACAACAAATTTAAAAAGAAAAAATACATTTATCTCAAATATCTTCACCAATCAGCTTCTAAGTTACAAACAAAAAAAATTGTTTGAAAACATTAGATATTCACATAAGAAACAAGATATTAAATTTGAATTTGAAATGTTATTGTATAAAAATCTAACAAATAAAACTCAAGATACGAGAAATATTATCAACTTCAGGTCTTCATAAATAACATACTACAGCTGCGAATGAAGTATAAAATTATCAAACTATATTAAATTCGAGAATTAACGAACATTTAAACACATTTATCGTAAGATACCATGTTCGATTGGTTCAATAACCGAATAGCCAAAATCATAAACCAATCATATTCAAAAATAAAAATCAAATAAACTAATTTTATTTTAAAAACTAAAATTTTCAGTTCACCGATTTGGTTCGACTCACCGATTTAGTTCGGTTCTTGATCACAGTGTGCATATCTTTGACTTACAAATATTTATGGCACGGTGGATGGTCCTGATAATCCATTGGTCCCATCGATATCGACACTATAGTGTAATAATGTAATATTGTTATCATAAAAATGGGCCCGAGCACGTGCACCTCGTGCTGCGGTAAATATTAATTAATTGTGGGCACACCGTGCCCAGGCCCAGCTGAGATTCCATTGGCATGCGGAGGCTGCTTGCTCTGTGTCGATTGGCGATTATTGTACGGTTTTATAAAACAGATCCGACCATTTGAAGGAAAAGCATCAGAGACGGCAACAATTTTCAGGTGGTGTTGTTGACATTGGGCGATCTACACAGCGGAGAACGAAGCCTACATCATTGTGGCTCCGACCCATCAGGATGATGATTTCTCCTTCTTGTATGCCCTTTTGAGCTACTAATTAATCATAGTGGTTACTTAATTACTTACCCATTTTCAAAAGAAAAAAACAAGGCGTTGTTACTTTCTCTCTTTTTTTTTTTTTGCCAAAATCGGTGCACTTTACGTTGAAGTTTCAATTATTGTTTCTGACAATGAACTGTTACAAGGTTGTATGAGACTGGGGTACTACAATAGTTGTTGGTTGTTTTGTATTGTAGCTCTAGCGCTGGAGTCACAGAATTAGTATTGCTCAGGTGTTGAAGAATATTGTTTGATGAAGGTATGATGGGATCTTTGTGGTTCATGGCTGTTGTGTGTGGTTGTCTTTTAATTTCGGTTTGCTGATTTGGTTTAATGTTTTGGTTCTCTTGTCCAATTAATTCGCCGACCTCGCGTGATTGCAGAAGAAGGCGGAGGAGGTCGCACAGTTCTTAGATTGTCGATGCATATTTCTTGTCGGTCAGTTCTTAATTTACTCTGTATAAGGATGCCTTTCCATATAAAACTCTGGAGTAAATTAATGAGGAACGCAAATCGTAGGAATGATGGGGTCTGGAAAATCCACAGTGGGAAAGATTTTGGCAGAAGCACTCGATTACTCGTTTTCCGATAGGTTTGAACATTAGTACGTAGAATGTATGATATGACATTTGTTGAGTTGATACGATACGGAAGAGCTTTTGAAATGGTTGCGTAAGAAGGGAATGTATAATCTATACAATATGTAAGATTTTGTGGATGTTCCAGTGACAGATATGTGGAGCAGTGTATGGATGGGACCTCTGTAGCTCAAATCATTCAGCAGCGTGGTGAGGCTTTCTTCAGAGAGCTTGAGGTAATAGTCCAAATAAGTTCTGACTGCTTAAGTCCCCCAAAGTTGAAGATCCTTTTATGTTTGTCAGGATGATTGTTGTTGAACATGTTTATTAAACCCAAGCAATAATTCTCCCCTCTTTCCCCGCCATTTTTTTTTTCATTTTGGAGAGTGGAGCATTGCGGAAGTTGTCCAAACGGCGTCGGGAGGTTGTCTCTACTGGTGGCGGGGCAGTGCTTCGACCTATCAATCGGTAAAGCATGCATCATCATATTTAATTTGTGGTATGACTTTTGCTAACTACACACACTAATCGATATATATATATATATAAAAGAGATGTTTATATTATCCACCGTGTGGCATGTGCACACTAATAACCGAACAGTGTTTTTTAAAAATTAATTCAGGGAATATATGAGAAAGGGGATCACCATCTTCTTAGATGTGCCTGTGGATACCTTAGCAAGAAGAATCGCTGCCGTGGGAACCATTTCCCGCCCTCTTCTGAACTTTGGTCCGGGAGATCCTTACACCAGGGTGGTTTTCATGTTTCCATTATGCTATATATACACATTCCAACTATAGATGCATAATGCATCTAATCTAATTATTTGGGTTGCGAAACGACAATTTTTTTTTCCTCGTCAACTGCAGGCCTTCAGGAGACTCTCTGTCGTTTCAAAGAAGAGAGCTGATGCATATGCATGTGCGGATGCAAGAGTTTCCATTCAAAGTATGTGCGTGTATTCAAAATCGCTTTACATTACATGCCAGCAGCCCTCTCTTTATCAGTTGAAAACATTGAGACCATTTTGTAGATGTTGCGGCCAAACTGGAAGTTAAGGACGTTGGTGATGTCACACCAACCGATACAGCTATGGAGGTTTGTCTCCATCGATCGTCCATCATCTTGTGCTCTCTCATATTCTTGTTCTTTGAGTTTTATTGTTAATGGAGAAACAATAACAAGTAGATTAATCAGATTGCTATATTTTCTATATTATTCCTTTTATATATTATATTTGAAGGAATTCGTTAAATTAGAGTATTGGCCTATATATTATATATTATATATTAGGTTTGTCTCCATCGATCCACAGGACCTTTTATATATATTAAAAGATCCACCGGAGTCACTATAGCGTTATGTAAGATAGAACTTTAATATGAATTATTGGATTGTCATCAATAGTTTTATTTAACTGTAATTATGATTAAATTAAACTTTTCACATAAATATTATAATTTTATTTTAACAAAATCATATATATATATATATTATATTGTGGTACACTCCTCTGGATTGGTTGAGAAGGAATAGATTTGTCTAACTTCAATTATAAATCATGGCAGGTACTCCTACAACTGGAGAATCTCCGGGACAAGGGAAGACTGAAAATGGGGATTAACCGATTAAGCTATTTCGTTAAATCAGTCCAGCTGGCATGGTCGAGACTGGAACTTTGTGTTGTACTTTTTGTTTGTGTGACATGTTTTTCTCCTTTCTTTCTTTTCATACTGTGCTCTTCAACAGTTATTTAATATTATTACTTACGCCGGGACTTCTCGTTGAAGGCATGGTATATGTAGCGGCGACATGTCAGCTTAGAGCACTAACCGTAAACAAGTATTTGTTTATTTTAATTTATATATTTAAATTAATTTTACTTTTTTTTATATAAATATACAGATTTTCTAAATTCCTATCTATATTATTAAAATAATATTTTTTAAATATTTTTTATAATTTAATATAAATTAAAAGTAAATATTATGGTGAAATTTTTTTTACATATAATCTAATAATTATAGAGTGAATAATAATTTCTAATAAATTTAAAAAATATTATATAAATCTCATGAAAAAAGTTAAATATTTATGCGGTAATGATTTTATAATTTTAATTTTTTTCATAAATATATGAAAACAGATTTTTATAAGAAATCTACTACTAGTACTTTTAGTAGATAAACGATGTTATTGGGTCTTCTTCACACCCAGTTTTATATGAGATAAATTTATTTGATAGAAATAATTATTGCATCAACATAAAGAATTGTTTTTTAAAATATCAATGAATCAATGATGCATTTGGTAGGGTTCATAGAAGTTGAGGCTTGAGGGATACTCACATTCACACCAAAGAGGTAAACACTTTCACTTTTTACATAGACCGATTAAAATATTTCTTAATAAATATATATATATATTGAAATAATATTTAAATACTATTATAATATTTAAAAAAATAATATTATTTTAATATAAATTAAATATTTGATTATTATTTTTTTAATATTATATTTATGTTTAAATATTTTTTTCAAGCAAATATTGATAAAAATTTTAAATTAGTGTATTTGAAAAATATTTTTAGAATCACAAATATAATATTCAAAAATAATATTTAAACATTTAATTTATATTCGAATATAACATCATAAAAAATGATTCCCTAGAACAGCCGTGGAGTGGATTTAATGAAACCCTAGCTGCCTAGTGTATCAACTACCAAAGTCTAATTTGACTATGATACTAAGTACTTGTATTTGAAGAATTATTATTTTATGTGTATTATTTTAATCAACGGTACACAAAATTATAATCCAAGACACGTGTTTAGTTTAGAAAAATAATAATTATAAATATTTACACAATAAATTCTAAGAGCATCTACACTAGCTTCACAATATGTATCTTTATTTTAGTGAATAAATAATATATTATTTGATACATTTTATTTATCACTCACATCTCATTATCCATTTATATCTTTATTTCTTTTAAATTATAATTTTTTTATTTTAGATTTACTATTTTTATCCCTTTTATTTATTATAATCAATTAAAAGTAAACATATATCAAGAAATATAATATAAAAAATTAGAGGATGAAGAGTAATCCTTCAAATATAGAAATTCTCCCTCTAATCTCTGTTTTTATTATCTAAAATTTAGTTTGAATGATGGATTTTTTTTATCTAAAATTTAAAATTTTATCTATTTTTTAAAATATTTTTGAAGGAACAATGTGAATGCTCTATACAACTAATATACCTACTATATATTTATATTTTTAATAGTTTATTTAAAAATTTTACAATGTCCTCAAATATGCAATATTGTATAAATTCACGGTTGATTGTATGTCTTACATGATTTATGCAGAGAACTTGCCTAAAGTATAGGAAAATTTAATACTTGTCTTACATGATTGTATGTCTTGAATTAACTTGTAATTAACTCGTTTGGACAAAACATGTTATGGATATAACGCATGCTGAATATATTGACAGTAAACTAAAACTTACAACAAAGTAAGTCATAATGATGGTGGTTTAGCCTAGTAACCCGTTCATCAGATAAACAAACACCGTATAGACCAATATATCCCAGCCACTTTTGTTAGCCCATTTCATTCAAAAGGAAAAAATATAATGCACTTTACAAAATAAAAAACTCGTGCTTTGACAGTAATTGAGGGAAGCGCGAATTTTCGTCCCAACACCATCATGTTCGCCATGTGTACAAATTAGCTTCATGAATTAATGGGTATCGCAGAGACCCATTAAATCATGCCTGGATTGAAATTTCATATACTGATAAGAGAGATAGGTTAAACTGTAATAGATTTTAAATCAGACGCTTGCGAATTATGAATGAAAATTTCGTCCATAGGTTATTCAATTTGTATGTCAATTTTATACCATCAAAACGTTTCTACGAATATTTTTTATTTGGTATTGCAAATTTAAGAACCTTTACATATTACAATTCAAAATTGTTTTATAAGAATACATGTAGTTTGTTATCTTGATATAAAATGTTAGATTAAGGGACATTACACCAAACATGAATTACAAAATATTATCCCTTGTTAAGTATTAAAATAAATAGAAAAAGAGAGTTTTAAATCACATTTTGTTTAAGTTAGGGGTGCTACCCGTCATAGCAGGAGTGAGATTTATCTATTACCATAGCCCACCCCCCGCTTAGGTAGGTAGTTAAATTTTAAAATCGTACCCTACCCCATGTTTAGGCGTAAGGTATCCTGTCTTATAACGGGATTAGCGGGAGGAGGCTTCATTCGCCAGCACTCGCTATTGGTTTTTATTGATTTATCTTAAGACAACCTTATCTTTTAGAGGCTTCATGAAGCAGTTGATATGAGTTATTCAGGTCTTATCAAGGGGGGGGGGAATCAACCTATTACTGCCTCCCGTCTTCGCTTAGGTGGTATATCAAATTTTAAAATTGTATTTTGTTCCATATGTAAGTAGAGCAGGATATATCATTCTTTAATGTGTCTACAAATGATGTTCCATCTGCCCGCATCATCTTGTTATCATTTTTTATTGGATCTTTTCATATCAATAATTTTAGTTTAAATCAAATTTTATATCAAAAAATTATCAATTTTTTTTATTTTATAATAATAAATACCATTTAAAAATATCAAAAAACAGAAAAAATAATTAAATAGTAATATCTAAACTATTATAGAATTATAAATAAAAATTATTAAAATTAGACGAAGCGAGATATCCTGCTATCTATTACTGCTCTCGTCCCCTTTCGGGGTGGGGTGTTAAGTTTAAAAACCGCACCCTGCTCTTAACTAGCCGCCTCGCATAGCGAGGGCAAAACGAATAGCGAGCAAAATAACGGGTATGGGTATCCGTTGCCCACCCAATTCAAGTTATAGGTACGCATTTACTTTTCAATCTTCTTCCTATGTATTCCTATTTTTACAATGACCTCTAAGCCAATAAATAGCAATGATAACAATGACTTTCTCAACAAATTAAGATTGATTTGCTCTAAAATTTATTTTCAAATGATAGAAAATAAAATTATAATAACAAAATATGACCGTAAAAGTTAAAAGTAATTATTTTCAAATGATAGAAAATAAAATTAAAAAAATTACGGACAAAATAATTTTAATGCATACAAAATTAAAGTCAAAAGGTGATCAATAATTATAGAATCTTCAGGAGTACTTTGTCTTCGGTAAAGAAAGAAGCATCAAATGCATTGGAAACGTTTTGGTATAGATTGGTATCTGAATTCACCAATACCCTTCTTTCTTTACCTCTTCACTTTGGACTGGGAAAGTTAAATTTGATGCGTTCTAGAATCTGTAACAATGAGCGACAGTTTTAAAGTTCAGATGTGCACTCAGTCTTCCCCGACATACCATATCTACTTTTCCCATTATGTTTATATATATCCCACCTGGTGTTGGTGAGTTGGTGGGTTGAACTTTTTGATTGAAAACATTTTCAGAATTGAGAACATTGGACAAATTTTTGAATGCTTTAAAATTTACTTTTCAATCTTCTTCGTATAAATTTTAAATTTGAAAATTTTCGTATATTTAAAAATTTATGCATATTCTAAAAATATTTTAAAATTTTTGCTTATGGTCCCAATTTCGCATATTTTAAAATTCATGCATCAATGTATATTTTAAAATTTTAAAATTATGCACATTCCAGAAAAAACCTGCTGACACATTACCCTTTTCCCGTTTTAGTTTTACCATTACCACCATTACCTGACCCGTCTGCCCCACCCCCACGTCCTGTCAATCTAATAATTAATCTGGGTTAGTTTAATTGTTCTACCCCCTACAATTGGTTGCTTTTGGATGGGACACCTTACAATATATATATATATATATATCTGTTATTTATAAAATGTGCCTAGAGATAGAGCAAGCAGAATGTAACAGAAAATGGAAATTAATTAATGGGGACAATAGCTGGACACGGAAGGATCAATGGAGTGAGACGTGAGTGGTCCACGACGATGCCCTTACAAAACCATCTTTTCTGTCTATTTTCCTTCCTTCCCAAGGAGTCGAATAACCAAACAAAAAAGGAAGACAACACCAAGACCCACCTCTTTATTGCTTATGTTCCTAAATTCTCGAGATATGGCATATTCATGTTCCTGTCCGTATAGAATATGGCCAAAATAAATTCATCATATCACACATGCTAAAGTTAGGGAAAATAATTTCTATCTACAATATCTTAAATCCGATATATTCTATTTTGTTTTAATTAGATAGACAATTTACACTACTCGTATCTTTTTGCTATGTGAATTTGCAAGTCAATAAGAAAGCAAGGAGAGACAACGCAAAATGTGCGAAACAAAGGACTTATTCTACAAGTAAGGAGACAAGGGAAAAACGTAGGTTGTGGCCGCTACTGTAGCCTAAACATCGTCAACGTAAGATGACGAGAGAGGGGGGGGGGGGGGGGGGGGGGGGGGGGGGGGGGGGGGGGGGGGGGGGGACTGCGTTGCCCATAGTTGTCCTTTCTCTAGTCATGAGGTCTCCCTTAACCTCCATTCATCCCCTGCAATAACTAGGGTTCTTTCCCCTTTAATCTTAAAACACTTATAGTGGAATAGATGAATGTTTAAATAAATTTGACTACATATATTAAGATTGACCACAAATTTGACTCGAAATATTAATTTAACTAGCTGACACCTTAAAGTTTATTATTTAACAAAGTTTTTAGTTAAGACACATATTTTAAATCGAATTTGTAGTCAATATTACTCTATATAGGCAAATTTGTTAAAATATTTGGTTATTCCCTTGTGACTGTTCTAAGATTAAAGGGGGATGAACCCTAGCTATTGCAGGGGGTGAATGAAAGTTAAGGGAGATCGCATGGCTAGAGAAAGGATAGTTGTGGGCAACGTAATCAGTCTTCTCTCTCATGTGACCGTGAGGGTTCTAAGAGCATCTCCAATCTTATTAAGCTATAATGGGTAGTTAAACCTAATTTAAGCTTGCTACAATACCATTATAGCTAATGATACTCTAATGGTACGTTAGTTATATTTTTACTTACCTTTTATTTTTCTCAAAATACCCTTATCCTTCCAAAATTTGAACATTCCAAATCACTAATTGTACAAAGGGTATCACGCGATGTTGGGTGAGGGAGAGAGGGGGGAAGTGGTAGAGAGCGGCTATGGGGATGGGGAGAGCTAGGGTGGGCGTTACATGATGAGAGAAGTCCATTGGGGGGGATGTGGGCAAGCGACGAGGGAGCAACGTTGGGGGGGGAGGGTGGGGGCGTGATGGGAGAGCTTCTCTGGGGCGGCCGTCATGTGACGAGAGGGCAATTGGGGGGGGGGGGGGGACAACGTAGGGAGGGACAAACAAGGGGATGGTGATGTAGGGACTGAATATGGACTTTCTTTTTATTTGCTGACCTGATAGGATGAGATAAAGCTAAAGGAAAAGCTATATTTAGTTTTATTTTTGTTTTTTCTAACCCGAATGGTGATGAAAAAAACACAAAATCGCCACCAACTATTTTTAGGATGCAATTAGTCACCTAAATTAGTCTACGTTACCGGAGCTAAGTTCGGGAGTTTAATTACGCATGGAAAAGAACTAGCACCCCCACAACGCCCTTTCGGTACCTATCCTAAGATTTGTGAGGTTTCTAATTTGTTTTAACTTTTTATTTTGATTTTGACTTGTCTAAACCAAAATTTATTTTTCTAACTTGTCTACTCATGAGGTCATGAGGATAAGGGAGATCGCATGGCTAGAGAAAGGATAGTTGTGGGCAACGTAATCAGTCTTCTCTCTCATGTGACCGTGAGGGTTCTAAGAGCATCTCCAATCTTATTAAGCTATAATGGGTAGTTAAACCTAATTTAAGCTTGCTACAATACCATTATAGCTAATGATACTCTAATGGTACGTTAGTTATATTTTTACTTACCTTTTATTTTTCTCAAAATACCCTTATCCTTCCAAAATTTGAACATTCCAAATCACTAATTGTACAAAGGGTATCACGCGATGTTGGGTGAGGGAGAGAGGGGGGAAGTGGTAGAGAGCGGCTATGGGGAGCAGAGCTAGGGTGGGCGTTACATGATGAGAGAAGTCCATTGGGGGGGATGTGGGCAAGCGACGAGGGAGCAACGTTGGGGGGGAGGGTGGGGGCGTGATGGGAGAGCTTCTCGGGGCGGCCGTCATGCGACGAGAGGGCAATTGGGGGGGGGGGGGGGGTGACAACGTAGGGAGGGACAAACAAGGGGATGGTGATGTAGGGACTGAATATGGACTTTCTTTTTATTTGTTGACCTGATAGGATGAGATAAAGCTAAAGGAAAAGCTATATTTAGTTTTATTTTTGTTTTTTCTAACCCGAATGGTGATGAAAAAAACACAAAATCGCCACCAACTATTTTTAGGATGCAATTAGTCACCTAAATTAGTCTACGTTACCGGAGCTAAGTTCGGGAGTTTAATTACGCATGGAAAAGAACTAGCACCCCCACAACGCCCTTTCGGTACCTATCCTAAGATTTGTGAGGTTTCTAATTTGTTTTAACTTTTTATTTTGATTTTGACTTGTCTAAACCAAAATTTATTTTTCTAACTTGTCTACTCATGTTATCATGCTAAATCATTTGTTTTAGTTAAATTAAATTCGATTATTTGCTAAGGACTTAAGGAAAATCCTAAAAATTAAAGTAATTAAAAAAGAATGATCTTAAAAGACTAATTAAGTCTTAAGTTAAAACTTGATGGAACGCTCAAAATATTTATTTAAAGAATTCTAAAAAAAACCAAAGGAAACAAATTTTTATGAAAGAATTAAATTTTTTGATTAGAACAATTTTTATTTTAATTTTAATAAGAAAACTTTCTTTCTTCCTTTTTTTTATAAAAGCATGTTGATTTTTTATTTGCAAAAGCTAAAAAAACTTCTCCCTTTTTAAAAAAAAATCTAAAAGAATTTAAATTTTTGAATGTATGTGCATAAAAAAATAAAATAAAATCTAAGCAAATATAACCTAAAGTGTTGTGTGTGACAAGTGACATTTAAAAAAAAAAGACCTTTTTTTTCTTCTCTCTTTTTTCTTTTACTTTTTTTTTTCTCTTTTTCGCTATTTTATTTCTTGATTACATGTTACAATGAAAAGGCCTTAGGCCTGATTACAAATAAACATACAATAACAAAAGAGAAAATTATAAAAATAAAAATAAAAATTACAACACTCCTACAAGACCAACGGTTAGATATCAAATACACGAAAAAAGGAAAAAAAGAAAAAAAAAACCGTACATAAAGAAATAAAGTGCACAGATGGAATAAACATAAATAAATAAAGTGCACAGGTAAAAATCACATCTATCTTTACTCACCCTGTTCCCCCTTTTTTTTAGAAACACCTCCCGTGAAATCACACAGATATATCAAGCATGACAGAGAAGACATCACAGAGGCAATGACACACAAAAAAAAAAAAAAAAAACGAAACATGCATGGATAACACACATTCATCAAACAGGCAGGGAACTAGTGGACTACTAGCAGAAAACATCGGTGGAAACATGTTTTAAGATATTATCAAACCAGTCATCTCTCAACATGGATAAATCACCAAAGGAAAGTGAGGTGAAAAACAGATGAAGCAGGAGACATCCCCCAGTGAAAAACCATGATGCAGTGAAAAACCATAAAGAATTTAGGGGAATTGTGAGCCAGTAAACCGGTGAAAATGTAAACCTATCCTCATGAATTTTTTTATCCTCTTCCACGTTTTTTTTGTTTTCTTTGTGAAGGCCTTTTTTATACTTGAAAACAAGTACTCCTTGACTATAAAAGCAGGCTAACGTTCCATCAGACGCAAATGAAATCAACCACAGAGGTGCCACATCAATGGTGATCATGAACAATTTAAAACCAAGAGGTAACTGATGGCACGCCCAGCAATCAACACACAAGCAAATATAGAAGTTAACAAACTTAAAATCCAAAGGGTATGACGAGAAAACGAGCAAAACAAAATGAAAGAAACCAACTGTAATCAAACGGATTTCCTCTTCACCAGGGCGGCTCCTTTCTTTCGGACTGCAAACGGGGACGCCCCTTTTTTTTCTCCCAAACAGTCGATTGGTCACCGGATGACTGCTATGGTGCACTGGGTTCCCCCTTCTTCTATTGCTTGGAATCACACATGCGGCGGTGGCAAGCCCTTGAGTCAGGCGATGGGCTGGATGGCTGGTAAAGGGGATGCCTTGGTTTTACGCTGGTGGCTGTTTGTGTGAAGGGAGGAGACCAGTTGTTGACTGTTGTGGACTGGTTCGGGTTGTAGAAGGTGGTCAATCTCGGCTGGTGGGCATGGTAGCATCTGGGAAGGTCTTATGGTCAGGCAGTTGCGTCGGGTTGGTGTGGCCACGCCGTGGGTCGGCGTTAGAAGGACAGATCGTGGTCAACGGCGACGATGTGATTTCTAGCTGGGGTTTGGATTGGAGATGATGATGGGTGATGATGAAAAAGGTATGAAGATGGTGGGAAGCCGGCGAGACGGTTCCGTCCGGCGGGGGAACTCTCTATGAAGGTGGAGGGAGAAGACGGTGGAGGTTGAAATTTGATCGGAATTTTGGATTGTGAGAGCCCCCTTTCTTCTGACGGCTGGACTGGATTTTATAGAGAAGGAAGGGGAAGGAATGGTAGCACAGGCTGTGGACGGTTGAAGTCTCTGGTGCCGCGCTTTGATGGAGGTTAGTTGGCGAGGTGGTCCTTCGGTTTTCCGGTGAAGCGGCCATCGCGGGGTAGATAGGGAAGACGACAAGGGATGGTAAGGAGAGAGAGCGGGAGAAGTGGATCAGAGGGGAAAAGACAAGACCGTTGACGTGTGTTGGATATGGATATGAGCTGGAATCCGGCGAGGCGAGGCGGTAGAGCGGCGGCGAGGGAGGAGGCGCCGTGGAAAGGCGACGAGGAGATAGACGCGAGGGAGGAGAAGCGGTCGACCCAGTTGGTGGAAGTGATAAGGTTGCGATACGTGGCTATTTTTTTTTTTTTTTTGTTATTTTGTTTTATTTATTTATTTTGTTTTGTTTTATTTTAAACAAATTAAAAACTGACACTTGGACAAGAGAAAGGCGGGAAAGGGAGAAAGAAAAAAAAAGAAAAAGAAAAAAAGAAAAGAAAAAATAAAATGAAAAAGGAAAAGAATTTTATTGTTTTATTTTTGTAGTTTTTAACTGATGTTTTGGATTTTTTGGATCGTCAGAACAATTCGGCTTTCAATAAAATGTGAAAAAATAAGTTTTGGACTCGGGGCATTACTACGAGCGACTCCGTATCCTTTTGTCTTGAAAATGAATTTATTTTTGTGTCAGGACTGTATTGTGCGTCCCTAAAGTGCTTTATTACCGAAAAAGCATATTTTTTTATTTTTCCAAAAATAAGCTCTGTGAGTGAATATACAATATATACGTCAATTTTCTCAGAATGATGAGAGAATTAAGAAAATGAGGTTCGTAACCTGATCCGGAGTGTCGTTTTGAATATTGGCCGCTAGTTCATCGCCGTTAGCGGTCCAAATGTCATTTTGACTATAACTTCTTCGTTTGACCTTGGATTTGAGCACGGTCGAAGGCGTCAATCATCAAATTTAATTTTCTATCACCTGGGACTGAATTTTTGGTGTTTGAAAGCTTTTTTAAAGAAGTTATCGAAATACCCCATTGACTCGACAGTCACGTCTTTTATTTAATGTATAAAGTGAAAAATGAATGTTATGTCCAACCCGGACAAAATGGGGTCCAACACTAATAATTTAGCTAAACCATTAAAATCAATTTTAGCCACATTTTGGTATAACTGATGGGTTAGAGATGCTCTAAGGTGCCAAATTTACCATTTTCTATTGTCTATAATCAATTTCCAAGCATAATCATGCTTTAATTAAATTAATTTGGTCAATATTCGACTTTTCAGAAATAAATTAAAACCATTTTTGACTCTATATTCCCCCTTCCTAGTATGGTGATTGGGTTTTTTCTTAGGTTCTACGGAGGGGTTCTAATGTTTTGAAAAAGAGTACTGTTATATGTAGGTAAACTACACAGAAATCTTTTTATTATCGTTGGATTGATAATAATTTATTTTATTTTTTTATTTATATCAATCCAACGGTAGAGAGAATGCTCTTACGCAAATTACCTACATAATATACCCACGAATAGAATTTTTATCAAAAAAATAAAGAAAAGAGACAAGAGAGAAAGAGGAGACGCATTTGTTTTTCTCAAATAAATAGAGACTCACTTTTGTTTTGCAAGGAAAGAAAACATTTACTACTGTTATCTATAACAAAAACCAACTGCGATACTATATCAACCTTTCCTTAGTAGGGAGGATATTCTTACGCGAATTACTTACATAATATACTCACAAATAAAATTTTTCTGAAAGAAAAAAAAGAGACAAGAGAGAAAGAGGGGACACATTTATTTTTTCTTTTTCTTTTTAAATGAATAGAGACTCACTTTTGTTTTGCACCGAAAAAAACATTTATCATGGTTATCTACAACAAAAATCAACTAAGATATCATATCAACCTCTCCTTAGTACCATCTAACTCTAATATACCATACCCTATTACCACCATCTTAACATAATTCTACCTAAATCGCCCAAATCATCTTCCGCTTCAATCTATATCACCACCCCAACCAAAAATCCACCAAACTTCATTCACCAAACTCATAAAAAGTCAAGCCTCCACTGCTAACTTATCATTTGTAGAATAATAAGCATAACAGACTAAGGGCTAACCCATCTTCATTCTAGCACTACAACTTTAAAAAGGAGGCAAAGCCCATTATTCCTTTGGAAGTGTGGAATCATGAATAAAAAATAAGAAAAGAAAATCATATTCTTTTTTTCTTTTTTACAGGTGAATAGAACTTTAAAAGAAAACTTGCCTCAGACTCTTGTATTTTTAAAATATTATTATTCTCCAAATTAGTCCAGTTTTTTCATCTCTTAAAACTATATGGCATCGGTATATCTTTGATGGTTGGAATTTTGTGATTCAAAAATACGATGGTGGTGTGATATTCGACCTTAGCTTCTAGTATGTTCTTTTAAATTTGAATAAAAGAGTTGAAGACCCCAAATAAAAAATATAGACCCTTAAGATATTGTTTATTCCTTATTATCATGTTTAAATAAAAAATGCCAAAACCCAAAGCTTTGCTTAGAAAATTTAAAAATAAATTTAAAATGCCTAAGTACCATGAGATTAAACAATTAATCATTATATTCCAATTGTTTGGGCCAAAATCAATTGTTGTGATTATTTTTATTTCATTTTATTTTTTGGCATCCTAGTATGCTGAAACTTATTTTCTTCTTTTTTCCAAAATCCTTGCCACAATGGCCCTTGATCCTACATTCCCATATTTTTGAAAATAAAAAAAACATGTTTTCTTAATTAAATAAAAATCTAACAAAAGCAAGTTTAAAACAAGAAAAAACTCTTTCTATTAAGACATGGTATACATTTTAGGTGTTGTGGGATGTTACTACTTTTCTACGTGTAATCGACTCTTAAACCTTTTTTGCAAAATCATATACCATATTCTGAGGTAACCAATTACACCCAAATCATCATTGGTGACGAATCCATTTTCTTTTTTGTTTATATTTTAATCCTGATACGAATATAAGAGAGTATTATTTATATTTGTTTCAATATAATACACGAATATATATATGTAGAGAGAGAGAGAGAGAGAGAGAGAAAGAGATTTTTGGTAATGAGAATATTAGGGTATCAAGCCTAATTATACATTATCCCATTAATTAAGTTATCACTAATTAATCATGTGCAACGTTTAAACAAAATAGCAGACAAAAAAGCAGTCCATTTCAATATGCTTAATTCGTTCATAAAACACATGATTAAATATAATATGAAGCACAACTTATTCATTACGCCACAATTTCATCTGTAGACTAAAAGTGCTAAATTATTAGTAGTCAATGCAATATAGGTTGAAGAAGCTCTCTAATTTATATACTAAAGCTTTCTACATTCATGTTTCATATGGCTTCACTTACGATAGTAATTACACATAAATCCCCAAAACTATGTGGTCATGCTTCAAGTCTAGGTGACCCCCCTATGTTTACAAGCCGAGGAAATGATTGTTCAGGCTCATAATTATTCGAGTGATGTACTAAAGCACCATTAAGTAGTTTGAGCGTACTTTCTGTGCAAAGTATCTGACTAAAAACTTTTTTTCTAAATGAGATTCTAAAATTGGAAAGAATATGACTTTACCATCTCAAAATCAAATGGAAAGCTAACCTATTATAGTTGCTTGCTCTTATTCTTGTTGTTGTTGAACAGTCACATCAGAACTAAATGACAACAATATATTAAGTTCTTCATAAGTTTGCTCTATGTTGTTGATCTTGTTTGTTGGCTTGATAGAATATTTTGCAAATCTCATACATGAGTGAGACTACTTTTACCATGATACAAGAAATTCAAGTATCTTGTCAATTCCTTCATAAATTCATAATGATTAATCATGCTAATTATTTTGTTTTTTTTATATAGGTAATTATTTCTCTCTTAATAGAGCTTCCAGTATGTAAAAAGAGTGGAACATCTTCTTGCAGCCATGTTAGCTTCGTTAGGGGGATTCGTAGTTAAGTGATTATTTTTATTAATACTCTAATTATTTTTATTAATACTCTAAAGATAAAGTCGTTAGAATGGTTTAACTTATGATTCGTGATTTTAGAAATTACAATCCCCATATTCGATAATGGGTTTCTTTGCACGTATAACTCCAAGAAAGAGAGAAATCAAAAGACAAGCGGCAAAGAGACTCGTGCCGAACCACGACACCAACGGCTGGGGAGGACGCAACAACCAAACGACGACACCATCGCCAGGACTGGCCAAAACTATTGAGATCGGGCTTGAAGGGAAAGATACCGCCAGGACAGCAACAAATAAGCAGATAGAAGATTGGCAAAGAGAAAGACGGCCGAAGATGCACAAAATTGATAGTTGATCGAAGATTAGAGGGCAGAAAGAGGTTGTCGAGTAGGAGGGCAATGGTCGTCAACTGGACACAGTCATCGATCCCCAAAGGCCAGGCGTCACAGAGGTCAAGGAGGGCTGCAATCGTTGATTGGGTCATATAAAATAAACTATTTCGGTATTTTATTTTGTTACTTTTCTTATTATTTATTAATGTACATACATTATAATAATTACACGTTAGAAAATAAAATATTATATCATTAACTATTACAATCCAATCAAAAATCCAAAGTGAATTTAGAAAGTAAATATCTATAACTCATTATTACATAATTTAACATACAAAACTTAACATATCACAATTTATAAACACATTCTTATTCCATGCATTCTTATTTCATGCATCATTTAATTCGTTATTCTAGTAACCTTCAACCTTTAATTATCTGATGTTTATTAACCTTCAACCTTATTCCAATCGTTGATTGGGTCACGGTTTGCGTCTGTGTCTCAGCGTCTGCCGTCTGCAAGTGCATTGCCGGTGCCGACTTGCCGTTGCCTGTTGCTGGACAGGAGGAGCCGAGCTGCCGTCTGCCGAGGTCTGAGGAGACGAGTGGACTGTGGAGGATCGGATCGCCCGTCGCCATCACGGCGTTGCCCGATGGCTCGTCCCTCCGCCCTCGTTGACACCCGCTGGCGCTGGATGGCCCAGATCGACTGATCTCCCGTCGCCGTCGGCCGTCACACAGCCAGAGGCCTCGGTCGGTGAAAGGGTGAGGGTGTCTGCGTCGCCGAGGCTGTCGGACGGTGAAAGGGAGTCGAATACTGCGGGATTGGGTCTGGGTGTCTGCGTCCGTGACTGCGTTGTTCGTTCGGTCACGTTGTGATGCGAGGAGAGTGGATGCGTGCAGCGTCGGCGGGTGCCCTAAACCTAAAAAAAATGTGCCCCTTAATTGAACCATGGGGCCGAGTGCCCTAGGCAGCCGCCTACTAGGCCTCCCCCTTGGGCCGGGCCTGGATGCTCCATTTTCTGCATTTGTTTTTATTGCCCCATCTTCCTTTACAACAACATATTTTGTCTACTAAAATTTCAATGGACACATTTCTGGTCTGCCCACATAACAGAAAATACATATAGATTCACAGCATTTGATTGGTGGCAATGGCTGGCTGGCTGTGTCTTATTTTGTAATTCTATATATCAAGTTCTATATTGTTCTTATTTTCCCTTTAAAATTCTGCCCTTTCAATTTATATCTTTAAGCAACGGTCATCAAACAACTCTTTTATTTTCTTAGAAGATCTGAAATCTTTGTATTAATTTCTTTGTCATTGATCCCTTCTTTAAGGCTGACAAAATCTTAAACAATATTGCATGTTTTCAGTGTCATCTTTTTTATACTTCCATGTGATTATAAAAAAGTTCCCCTATTGTTTGCCTTTTATGGTTGACTTCTAAATATCCATTGCACAGTAATTCCCGAGGTTGGTGCATTGTATTATGACTTAGCCGTCTCAAAATAAGAGGAAAAGTCAACCCGTTATAGCTATTTGCTCTTGGTGTTGTTGTTGGACCTTCCACCAGGATTATATGGTAATAATATATTAAGCTCTTCATAAATTTTCTTAAAATTCATAACTAAATCCTAAGAATATAATATTGTACGTTTATCAGTTTGATAGAATGTTTTGCAGAGATCTCGTATATATTAATAAAATTCTCTTTATCAAAATAAAAAAAAATCAAATACCCTATCAATTCCTTTATAAATTCATAGTAATGGAGCCAATTATCTTGCTATTAATAGGGTTTCAAATTTACAGATAGAGGCAAACATCTTCTCACGGCTATGTTAGCTTGAAGTCATCCTTAGGACAGTTTTGATTATCTTTATTAATACTCTAAAGATAAAGTCGGATTGTCTTACTTCAATTCATATAATTATAGTGACTTAACTTATAATTCTTAATTTTAGGCATTACAGTTACCATATCCTACATGACAACTGATTTCTTTGCATCCATAACTCCAAAAATTGAGAGAAATCAAAAGATAATAGCAATAGAAAGACTAGTGTTGAACCACAACACCAACAATTGGGGAGGACACGTATAATAGCCAAACGACGACACTATGGCCAGAATCGGATCTATCATTTTTAAAACAATATTGAAAACACCACGTACCAAATGGCTCCTTAAATATTATGTTATTAATCATTACAACACAATCATAAATCCAAAGTGCCTTTAGAAAGCAAATATTCATAACCCACTATTACATAATTTAGCATACAGAACTTATTATATCATAATTGACAAATACACAATCTTATTCCACGCATCATTTAACTCATTATTTTAGTAACCTCCAACCTTTAATTATCTGGTGTGCAAAAAGAAATAAAAAAAAAGGTAAGCTTAAATAACTTTGTTAGGGTTATAAAAAGGCTAAAACTAAAATGTGAAATGCACATATGGACCAAATAAAGTAAATACATGTAGACATAACATAAAAAAATCTTTCATATTTGGACATTGTATCAAAATAATATAAGTTAGATACTGGCTGTCATAGCATGCCATCAATTATTTTAACACTTTCAAACAGTCTCCTCAAACCAATATATTGGAGGGGGTTTATAAATGAAAATCTATCCATCAACTTATTTAAATCAAACATAAATAAAAGTTCATAAATACATAAAAAGATTAAAATCATAGCAATCAATGAAATGAAGCTTTGAGAATTCTTATCTATGAAAGATAATAAAACAATGTAATTATAAACATAACACTTACAGTGATAATTCAGGATAACAAAAGAAGATTATCTACCCTAATAAATAATTTAGTTTATTAATAAAATTATAAGAAAAAAAATCATAAGAAAAAAAATGCTTATGACAATAAACAAAAAGATAATATGAGGAAAAAAACCCTTACAATACAAATAAATGAAAGAGAAAGAAAACAACTCTTACAACAATAAAATAAAAGAAAAAAGGAAAAAAAAAACCTTATACCATTAATAAATTAAAGAAAAGAAAAGGAAACCTTACGATGATAAAGAAAAGATTATGAAAAGAAATAAAAACTCTTACAATTTCTTTTATTGTTCCTTTTCATAAAATCTTAAAATAAAAACATTAAAATAATATTTTATTATTAATATATTAATCTTTATTTTCTTAATTATTTTAATTTATTAATTTATGTATCATAAATAATAAATATATATGCCTAATTTAAATTACATAAATTTAATTCGACTTCGAAATGTCAAAACACCTCACAAGACATTAAAAGAAAAGGACACTATCATGTTTTCACCCATTCATAAGGTATTTAAGTTTTTTATAGTAGTTGCTAGAACTAACTCTATAAATAAAAGAAAATTGCCATTATAATATATATTCAGGTGATTAAAGTTTTTAAGTGGTAAAGGATATTAAATGAAAAAAAAAGTTAAACAAAATAGTCAGGATATTATCCCACACACGTGCTAATTGGTTTTTTGTTGGTAAAATCAAAAATAGGCCTATTAATTAGCAACGAAGACAAGTAAACTTGTATTTAAATTTGTAAAACAAATTAAGTATTGATTTCTTACATTTCACCCATCTTTGTTATTTAGAAAAATTCTACAAACACTACTATCAACTCCAAGAGACTTTATATTTTTTTATAAATAACAAATTAAATCTAAAAAATTCATTCTAATAACTTTATATCTTGTTATTTTTTATTTTTAAAGAATAATTATATATATTTTACTTATTATAATTATTCTGACTACTTATTTTTTATGAATTATTATATTACTTTTTTTTATCTCTCCGACTCTTTTATTGAAGTTGATTCATGAGTTGACAGTACGTAAAGCTGCCAAATGTAATATATAGGTAACATTTTAATTCCGTTAAACCCTGATGCCTTTTGGCTCTTACTCTCTCTCCTAAACTGGTGCTTCGACGAGAACGGCCCCTCACCATCTTCATTCCCTTTAAAATTCCATCACTAGCTCCTCTTTTCCAGGCCAAATCTACTCTAGCAAAATAATAATAATACCAAATTCTCTATCAAAAGCATCCGGTCCAACATCAATTGAACTTAATAATTCCAACTTAAATTACCATTCAGCAGATTTCAACTTCAATCCTGATTCTGATTTGAGTTCAAGGAGAAGAGTAGACCCCCCTTTCACCACAAAGTCCAAATTCAACTTAAAATATAAAGCTATGTTGGAATTACTCTTAGAAAGTTTTTTAAAAACATAATACTAAGATTAAGATTGACATGTATTCTTAATGGTTATATATAATATATATTTAAAATTTTTGAAAATTCTACGTAACCTTACATTAAATTTGAAAATTTTAACGTAACAAAAGTTCTTATTGCATCAATGAACAAATGCCCTAATCAACAACTTTTTAAATTTTAAGTAGAAAGATCTTTTGATCAATTAAAAATTTTGCATTAATTTTTAAATTCATGACATATGATATATGTAAATATAAATAAACAAATAATTACATTGAATTTATAAAAGTTATTTTAGCTGAATAGTAAATGTATTAATGTGGCTTGAATTCCGACATTATCTTTAAAAATGAAGGTTCAAGAAAAATGTAGCCATGATTTACCATGGTTAGTGATGCCCTTTAGAGATAAAGCGGCAAGAAACTATTCTCTTAAATTTATTCTTAAATATTTGTTTACTCAATATTCCAACAACCAAACAAAAGGAAAACAAGGCCCACTTTTGTATGGCTTTGATGAGACCGTAACGTGCGTCACGTGCACGTGTCGTGTTGCGCAAGACATCTACTATTACTAGAACTCTTCTTATATTCACTTTCCTTTTTAGTAGAAGTCTTTCCTTTTTATTTACTTTACTTTATTTAATTTGCATTAGTATTTCCTTTTTATTACTTTTCTTTATTTAATTAGGGTATTTTGGTATTTTACTTTAGTTTCCTAATTGTATTAGGTTTCCAATTCCTAGTTACTAGCTTGCCTATAAATAGGCCTTGCATTCAGATGTAATAAATCATTCAAGAGTGTTTTACCAATTATAAACTCTCATATTAGAGGTTTATTTTTATTTCGGCTTTTCCAGTTTAATACTTGAATCGCTTGAGCTAGGGTTTGGGTAAATTCTGTTATCCATCTCTAGATTGTTGTTGGATCCTAATCAAGGTCCTCAACAATTTGGTGCTTTCATTGAGATATCCTAATTAGGATTTCTCGATTTTATCTCGCGTTCTTCATCAACAATGACGGAGGAGGCGACAAAGATGAACAAACAACGGTTCGAAGCCCTGGAGCATTCTGTTACAGAACTTTCAACAGCAATGGCGGAGATGGCTCGTTCTCAAGCTATAACCAATCAGAATATTAACCGTCTTCTCACTGCCAGCAAGGGCAAGGAACCAGTCGGAGGAAGGCGAACTCATGGAGACGATTGTCGATCACGACGATCTGCAAAGGTGGTTGATGATTCATCAGATGTTGCATACAATCCTTACCATGGCCATCTTAGGCGTGGTGGGCGTGTGGAGCGAGGTCCGACAGTTATCGAGCGGTGGCTGCGAGATGACCCAGTTAGTGGAGAGAACGTAGACGGCTACAAATCTGATGGGATGTCCAACAAAACAGACCATGGACGAAAACCAGTCTATGAACACCAGAAGCGATAAAGGCATGGCGCTGACGATTCTGATGGCGATAGACGCCGTGATTGGGGTCCAAGGAAGCCAAAGATTGAGTTTCCATACTTTAAGGGAGGTGATCCCTATGAGTGGCTAGATAAGGCAGCTCACTACTTCCGAGTTTTCGAGGTATCCAGAGACGACCGAGTTGCAGTGGCCTGCATGTATTTGGATGCGAAGGCCAACAGCTGGTGGCGTTGGATCAAGGCCCAGTATGAACAAGATGGACGACGGTTGGGATGGTCAGCATTCGAGCGAGAGTTCCTAATCCAATGGGGACCCTCTCCAGTTATCAATCACCATGGACAACTGGCCAAACTAAAGCAAGATGGCAAGGTTATTGACTATGTAGAGGAGTTTCGACGACTCCAAATTCTTGTTCGTGGTTGGTCTGAAGAGTCTTTGCTTGGTACCTTTATCGAGGAGTTAAAGCCATGGATAGCACGAGAACTGAAGTTGAAGCAACCTCAACAGCTAACCGAGGCCATGAGAATGGCAGAAGTCTTGGAGGGGAGTTACCATAGCGAAAAGAAGCTTGCTAAGGAGGATTCCGAGGACATAAGTGTCAAAGCAGAACCTGTGGAAGACTTTCAAGCAGCAAAGGCGCCTAATGAAGGTGGATCTAAGAAGGATGACAAGAAAAGTCGAATACTTTCATATGAAGAGGTTAATGAGAGAGCTAAGAAGGGTCTCTGCTTCAAATGCGGCGAGAAGTGGGACAAGGGTCATCGATGTCGCACTGGGAAGGTGTTTCTGATTGACGGTTCTGGTTCAATCAATGGAGGTGAATTAATGATAGCTGAAGTTGAAGAAGATACTTTTGACGCTGAGTTATCTCTTGATGCCATGACAGGGGGATCAAAACCAGCTACTATGAGGCTCATGGCGTGGATTGGAACTCATGAAGTTTTGTTGCTTGTAGATTCTGGTTCTACTCACAATTTCATTAACACTAATATTATAAAGAAGGTTGGACTACAAGTTTCTACCCTACAACCTTTTGTTATGCGAGTGGCTAGTGGAGAAAAATTACAATGTACAGAGGTAGTATGGGATGTGAAGCTCAATGCCCAAGGAGTCAAGATCACTGCTGACTGCATGTGGCACCTATGGTGGGAGTTGATGTGGTTCTTGGCACTGCGTGGTTGAAAAGTATCGGCAAGGTCGTTACTGATTATCGAGCCATGACAATGGATTTCAAGCTGGATGGAAGAAAAAGAACTTGGGCAGCTTTACCGTTTAAGGAGGAACACCAGTGCGATGCTAAAAAAGGCAGCAGCCTTGTGGCGCTCAGTGCTTCGTGATGGTAGTTGATGGAGATTGGCGTGAAGCTTCTTGGAGTAACTTTTTCAAGTTAGGTGAGCATGATCCAAAACTTTCCCTTGAGGACAAGGGTGTCTTTGAAGGGAGGGGGAATGATGAGACCGTAACGTGCGTCACGTGCACGTGTCGTGTTGCGCAAGACATCTACTATTACTAGAACTCTTCTTATATTCACTTTCCTTTTTAGTAGAAGTCTTTCCTTTTTATTTACTTTACTTTATTTAATTTGCATTAGTATTTCCTTTTTATTACTTTTATTTATTTAATTAGGGTATTTTGGTATTTTACTTTAGTTTCCTAATTGTATTAGGTTTCCAATTCCTAGTTACTAGCTTGCCTATAAATAGGCCTTGCATTCAAATGTAATAAATCATTTAAGAGTGTTTTACCAATTATAAACTCTCATATTAGAGGTTTATTCTTATTTCGGCTTTTCCAGTTTAATACTTGAATCGCTTGGGCTAGGGTTTGGGTAAATTCTGTTATCCATCTCTAGATTGTTGTTGGATCCTAATCAAGGTCCTCAGCAGGCTTTTATGATACGTCGTCAGGCATTTATTTTAAAAATACTGAACAATTGCTTTGGTTGAGGATACTGTTTCCAATATAACGATTTGTAAAACTTAATCCAATGTAATCAATATGTAGAATTTAGTTGGAAATGATAGCAGCCTTCGATAACTTAATACCACTTCAAAGGCATAGCCAACACACATTTCATATTTTAAGAAAAAATATATTTATAAGGTTTTTTTTTTGATAGATAATATTTATAAGTAGATTGGATAGATAATTCATACATAAATTTTCTTTTCCTATAATTTTTTATAAAAAATAATATTAATTCAACAACAATAAATGTGTTATTTACCAGCACAATTTATTCGCATATAGTGTTATTCTTATTTTAATACATTATAAAATGCGTTAACTTAAGGTGGCAAATGTCAAATTATTATTTGTTAGAAATTTTATATATTAAAAATAAAAAATAGAACATATAATAGTTTAAATTAATGTAAAACAATAAATTTAAAAAATACATAAAGTTTTTCGTCTGATTATTCTTATTACTTGGCTGATATTAAATTCTTTTAATTATATTAGCCATATGCAAAGGGCTAATAATGTCACATTGTCACCTCGACAAATACTATTTTAATTAAACGTATAAATCCAGACAATAAAAGGTATACAACATATATATGGAAAAAAAATAAACATGTTATAACACATAAGTAGGAATAGCAACGGATTGGATCTGGCATTGCCCGACAAAAAATTTTGTAAGGCATTTTGAATCCGCTCTGCCCTGCCTGTTTGGGCACTGCAAATCAGGACAGAGTTTTTTTAATTTAACTTTGTTTAAAAATATCAAGTCGGACAAGATTTGAGTCCAATGACGTATCGAAACCGAATAAATTGGAATAACACGGGGCAAAATTGCCACCCTTACACATAAGTATTATGTCACATATAGGTTTAATCAAGATTTAATACAATTATCTTAACCATAATATTTATGTTACCATGAGTTTACTGGCACATCATATTCTTAAAAATAATAATAATTATTATAAGTGCCTCCATCCCTATCAAAAGTTATACGCGAACAATAAAATTTTCAATAGTAATGAATGAGACATGTAGCAGAACGTTGTTTTACCCACAAAATTGAATATGACAAAATGCTTGCTAAATTTATTTTATTTTTAGTTTTGGAAATATGCTTGCCAAATCTTATTAATGCGTTAAGATTAATGTATATATGCTTACTTTCGCGGATATATATAGAATGCAGGGAGGCATGCGTGGCGGTTCTGACCTTGAAATTGTTTAACAAGGAGGCATATCTGGTGGTGGTGGCAAAAGCTTTTGGTCAGAGCCCTTTCCATCCTTGACTATGAATGCCATATTCATGCCCCACGATAGATGACGCTCTAAGTGGCAATGCATGAACCAAACTCCTGTGCAATCCATGTCACAAATTACGCTTGCAAACACATCCATATATGATATATCTTATCTTATGCTTTGGATACGTAATAATAACTTTTAGGAAAATTCTATTTTAAGTTATATTAGGTTGCGAGTTAATAAACGATCGACCTGTTTTTGGATTGATATAAATATGAATTCTATAAAATAACTTAGATTAAGTAAAATTGATTCAATAAAAAATAAAAATTATCATCATAATAAAAAAAAATACAGCCAATAAATGGTTATAATAGGAAAACAAACAACAAAACTCCTATGCAAAATGATAATAATAATGTTGGGCCCGTTGAATTTAGTCCTCATTTTATGTTCTCAAAATCCGTTATGGTTAATTTCTTTTTAATTGCTTTCGTTTTTGTTGTTCTCGATGAAGAAAAACAAAACTTGTTTAACGATTCATTTAATACAAAAACATTAATATCTATATACATATAGTTTTAATTTCAATAAAAATATGTACACAACCCCTAACCCGATCATCAAGAGAAATATAGTAATTAATAACAGAGACGTTTGGAAGTTATAGATAGAGTTTTTACACATCTAAGCATCCCAAAAAATATAAACAAATAGCCTTTAGAAACGATTCTGTTTAAATCTGCCATTTTCACACAAATAAGCATGAGCGAGCCGATGAGAAGGTTTTTTTTCCTTTTTAAAAATAAATAAATAAATCCGAGCTAAGGGCTTAGACAGGTGAAAGAAGAACTCGCCCAAAAATGAAAAGTCTGATAGGAAAAACAAGATCCTAGTGAATACACATGCAGATAAAATGGTAATCAGAGTAAAGTGAAACCAAGTTTAATGCTAATAGTTGAATCAAAAAAGACAAAGTAGGTCATACCTAAATTTTCGGTGTGGATTACTCTAGCACTTTTGCTCCTAGATTAGATTCAATTAGGTTAATGCTTGCAATAGTTGCACAAAAATACTAGAAGGTATACCAATTAGATTTCAAATTGCCTTTTTAATTGGTATTTTAGAATAAGAAATTTATATTAAGCACCCTAAGATTTTAGGCTCTTTATGGTTTAAAAGAAGCTCTAAGAGCTTGTAATAAATGATGATCATTTATTGAATTTGGGATTTGTGAAAAGTCTATTTAAAACAACCTTGTATGTCAAGCAATATGGTTCTGATATTCTTGTTGTTTCAGTATATATTGATGAGCTTATAGGTTACAAGAAATAATACAGAGATCATATTCAGATATTCAAACAAGAGATGAATAAGGTGCTTGAAACAATAGATCTCGAATTTATGTCATTCTTTCTTAGCATAAAGATCAAGCAAGGGTGAAATGAGATTTTTATCTACCAGAAAAATAAACAAAAGAAAAACTAAAGAAGTTTTTGATGTCAACGCAATAAGCCCTTCAATAAATCAAGATGAAAAGCTGTGCAAAGACGATGGTACTGTAAAAGTTGATGAAGAATATTTTAAGGGTTTGACTAATTACTTGATGTTTCTCACAGCAACAAAATCTGATATTTTAAATGATAAGTATTTTTTTCTTGAATTATGTATTGTCCAAATAAATTACACCTGGAAACTTCAAAAAGAGTGATTGGATATGTCAAAAATACAAATGACTTTGGTGTTTGCTTTTTTTGGCGAAGATTAGGGAGGTTTCACTAATGATACGAGGAACACTACTTTTCTCTTGGTTATGCTATTTTCTCATGGAGCTCAAAGTTAATGTAGCTCAATATCCACTCTTGAAGCAAAGTTTATTACTCCAACTACTGGAGTTAATCAAGCTTATGGTTGAAAAAAGTTTTTACTTGATCTAAAGCAAAAGGGGAGCATGAAGGTTCTTGTTGACAACTAAGCTAATATTGTTATCCCTCGTAATCTTCTGTTTCTTGGGAAAACTACACATTTTAACATCAAGTTATTCTTTTAAGGGAAGTACATAAATATGGAGATGTTAATCATGTTCATTGCATATCTAAAGATCAATGGATAGATTTGTTTGCGAAAGCCACTGTCAATTGCAGTGTTTACGGTCAATATTGGGTATTTGCAGCTACCAAAACAAGGACGAGTGTTATAATTTCTTTAGATCAAAATTATTTTTAAAATTGATGGAGTATAAAGTTGACTACTAGCCCAAGCAGTTTATATGTTTTGTTTTATTTTAATTATGTCAATATTTATCCTTAATTTTTAGGCACGCGATTAGTAATCGTAGAGATCATGGTAATAGTATAGAAATTTTAGGATTATGGTGTTAGTGGGCTTTTTTTTTATGGTTTTAAATATTATAATTTTCTTAATGAAATTTGGGTGTACGTAGCTTTCAAAGCCTTCTTCTTCTCCATAATTATTTTTATTCTTGCTCTGTGAATCTTAAAACATACGGTATCCATACCAGGGTTTTGCGTCCGGAATCGGATGGCGACCCAGCCGTTCTTGGGCACGGCAATGGTGTTCTGCAGCGGCGGGTCGAACAGGTTGTACCTCAAAGGATCCTTCTCTTTATCGAAGTTGCCGAATCCCCAACCCAGCACCAAGAAGCTGTGCCCATGCAAATGCATGGGATGGTCCGTCCCCGCCATCAAATTCGTCCCCTGCAGCACTATCTCCACCGTGGAGTTGTACTCCAGCACAAACACCTGCCTCGTCCTCTTCGGCGTCTCAAACTCTAACGGCATGTACTCCGCCGTGTAGTCGAACTTCACCGGCGGCTTTGCCGGAAAATGCCAACCAACCACCCCCTTAATCCTCCTGTAGTAGGACTGGAGCACGTCAATCGAGGGGTTCTCGAAGCTGATGTTGTTCATGCTGGCGGCCAGGCGGGTGACGTTCGGCCCTTGGCACGTGTCATTCGGCGCCCCGCCAGGGCACGGGAAGCCGTTGACGGAAAGCGTTATAAATAGCTTGGTCGTCACGTTCATGGGGACGTACACCGGGTGCTCCAGCGATCCCAGGCTCCGGAACTGTGACGTGAAGGCGACTGAGGCGTTGGTGTCGTTGAAATATGGGAGGTCGGGGAGGGTGGGAGGCGGCGGTGGCGAGGAGGCGGAGGAGTTGGTTTTGTAGGCAACGATGGCAGTGGCGGTGGTGTTGTCATACTCGACGCCGGAGGCGCTGGAGTATACGCGCGCCGCCATGTAGTAATTGCCGGGGGACTGGTTGGCGGTGAGGAGGACGTCGATGGTCTGGCCAGGGGAGATGGCGACGTAAGTGGAATTGAAGGGCTTGCCGTAGCTGCCATCCGTACCGACAACGGTGAGGGAGTGGTTGGCGATGGCGAAGAAGAGGATGTCTTGCATGACGGCGCCGACTAGCCGGAGGAGATATGTCTTGCCCTTTTCCACTTGTAGCTTGAACGTATCTGCAACAATAACAACACAATACGTAACGTACAATGCTACATATATATATATATATATGAAAAAGTAAGTCATGATTTGCGTTGGATTATAGTTAAGAGATGGGATTGGACCTTGTTTGGAGCAAGGATAGAAATCGCCGGGTTGACCATTAATGGTGTAAGCATCAGAAACGTTCGGATCTCCACCCGTCCGTCTCATTTCATCTAGAACATCATTTATGTCACTTTTCCACCATTCTCCTGCATTCATGGATGAACAACATATATGCATAATGGTAGAGGCGGAGTGAGATTCAACATAATATAACATAAAAGGAATTTTCTATCGCGCTAATATATATTATTAAGTCCTTCAAAGTATCCTAGCATTTTTTGCGCTCAAGAAAAAAAGTCGACGGCTTTAGTGTTTTTTTTTATGTGTATTTCATTTCATTTTTCTTTTTCATGCTATTTTGTAGACATCTTTTCCTAATCTACATATTTTTTTGGCAGCACATTATTCATTTAATGCAAAACTTTCATTCTTTTTTAATCTTCCTAAAACGTTGTCTGTAGCTAATATACTAAAATTTAACATATACTTTGATTTTATTTATAAATATATCAACAACAAATTTATTTAAAAGAAAACCAGGTGAGGCGGGCCTCCTCATAATATTTATGACCATTCTCTCTCTGTTATAGCTTCCGTTGCATCCTCTCATGTTTGTTTTTGTTAGAGCACTAGTAGCAGATTCTCTATATAAGTCTGTTTCTCTAAATTTAAGGAAAAAAGTTAAAAAGTTATAAAATCAATCCTACAGCAGATGTCCTATATTTAACTTTCTTTATAGGATTTGTACAGTATTTTCTTATGTATTGGGAAGCACTATTCGCTCCCCATAATTATTAAATTATATTTAAAATTTTTCTCTCACCTCTCTCCTGTACGTTTCCCATAATATTAACTTTTATTTCTTATTAAATTATAAAAAAAATATTATTTTAATAATATAGAGTTTGATTTAGGGAATCTATTATGATGTATATTTATATATGGAAGCAAAAAGTAATTTAAAACTGTAAATTTAGGGAAACCGATGAGAAAGCTGATGCTAGTGCTCTTAAATGGAAAAGTCTATTTATTAAAAAAGTATAAAAATTATACTTTTCAAATTTATTATTTTAATAAAACTTTTACAAAATAAAATACTTATTTAAATTTAACCTAATATTATTTAAATTATATTTATTAAGATATTATATTTTTCATTATCACATTTACTTTCGATTTGTTTTTCTTTTCTCATCTAGTTATAAAATATCAAAATAAAAAATTAAATTATTAATTAGTGAATGATTAAAATATAATCTAAAAAATAAAGTTTTAAAAAAATATTGTTAAATAAAAATAATAATACTTTTAGTTATTTTAAAAAATTAATTTTATAGAAAATATAGTGGATACTCGGACAAGAAGGAGAAAAAAAACATGCTGACATAGTTAGAACTTAACTTTTAAAGATTTGCAACATATTGAAAGGATTTTAAAATGCATGTATGCTGGATTGGATAGTAACATTGAAATTCAATGTGTTCATGATTATTGATTGGGAATGGATATACTCACATAAACACATCTACTTTCTTATATGAAATGATTGGGGTGGTGGTTCTAGCATGGCACGCAGCAGCAGAGAGCGAGGAGGGAGAAGGGTGTTGACTAGAGGTTATTTTTATAATTTGATGTGGAATTAAAAATATTTTATGAGTGTATTTATTATTATTATTATTTGATAAATTATGCAGGTAATTCACCTAAAAACACGTCTTTTGTCATTGGACTAAAATTAAAAAATATAAAATAAAACAAATATTAATTTGACAACAATAAAATTGCCTCTGCGCAACCAACTTGTATATTTACCCACAACCCACTAATTTTGAAATTAACACCTCACACAATGAGACCCATATACTTTGATTTTATTTATAAACATATTAAGAAAAAATTTATTTTAAAAAAAGTGAGATTTGGGCCTACACATAGTATATATGCCTCATTCTCTCCCCCTTTCTCAAAACTCATTTCTTTTTAGTTTGAAGCATAATTATTAGAATCCGACTAGCCCAACCAGTCCGACCGGTAAACCAATAATTCGATTACTTAATCGGCCCGGTTATCTATATAATTAGATATTTTCTGGAAAAAAAAAAAATCAAGCTGACCAGGAGGTTTTTTGTGACCCAACTAACCCGGCCGAGTTATACAAAATTGGCCAGTTTTTTAAAAATAATAAAATATTATTTAATTTATTTTATAATATAATTTTAATTTAAAATTAATGGCTGATATTGACATTTCACTTTAATATCCTTTTAAACTTTATGTGAATTTTCTTTTATTATGAATATATGTTACTAAACTTTTAAATTTATTAAGAATTTATGTTAGAAATATACATTAAAAATAAATAGTATTATATTAGAAGTATAATTTTAATATATTAGTTTAAAATACTTATTTTATATTAATATATAATTATTAATTATATGACTGGTTCAACCACTGATCCGGTGGTAGTAAATCAGTGACCTGACCACCTGGTGCCTTAGTTGGGTTGATATCCAGTCCTGTTCTGATAACTATGCTTTCAAGAATTATTTTAACAAAAATTCCTAAAAATTACACTTTTAAGACTATTTATTTTAACAAAATATTAAACAAAATGAATACTACCTATCTAAATTTAATTCAATATTATTCACTATCTATTTATCAAAATATTATATTTTCTTGACAACATTTACTTTTTGATTTCTTTTTTCTTCCTCAATCCATTTTTTTTCTATTTATAAAAGCTAAAAATAAAATAAATAAATAAATAAAAGAATAAAATTATTATTTTAATTAATAAATGATTAAAATAAAGAAACTAAAAAAAAGAGTTTAAAAAAATTAAGTTGTTAAATAAAAAAATAATAGTTTTAGTTATTTTAAAAAGCAAATTTTTAACAGGTCATAATGAATGCTCTTACGAAAAGAAAAAAAATGACCTTAATTTATTTTCTAGGATATGATTTTATGAGCTCATGTAACAAAACATTTATATTTGGAATGATTTTGAAATGCATGTAGGGTTGGATAGGATACTATTATTGGAATTGAAAGCGTTCATGATTATTGGTTTTGAGTTTTACTTCCCTTAAGTTCTTGAGTAATGAAAATTCTATTTACTAGTAAATTGTGTAGATAATTTGTCTAAAATTTTACCTTTTTGTTGATAGATTAATATGAAATTGTTTGAGAAAAAATAATATCAATTTAACTTAACCATAATTATATAACACTATTCTTTAAATTACTTTTACTTTTATTAAAATAATCAAATTTATGTAACACTTTCATTTCCATCTTCATCTATTGTCGCTCACCGTCTCCATCTTCACCCATTGCCTCTCAAAGTCTCGTTACTCCTCTCTCCATTCTTCTTCCTCTTTTTCAAGCTAGGAGAGGAAGGTAATGGCTTCACATTTTGTCACTTCACTCACCCATGTCTTCTTTAATCCTAAATCCGTGAAGAAGAACAGCTTCGGACGATGGTAAAAAATAACGAGGTGGCCCTCCTCTCTTGCCTCACTACAAACCACCTCTTTCTCGCCCAATTTGAGCCCCTCTGCACCGCACTCTTTGCCCGCCATTACTGCGGGGCCTCCCTCACCATCTCTGTCCTCGACGCAACCATATACCACACCTCCAACGACCTTACCACTTTCGTCCCCTGATCCTCCTCCTCCTGCCCTGCCCCGGCCTTCCTCTCCTAGATGTCGTCCCCCCTCCTCTTCAACCTTCACAACGCCCTCAACTCACGAGAGCAAATTCCCCTAAACCCTACTGTTGTCCCATGACTTATTCTAACTCCTTCCATCTCTGTGCAAAGTTTGTGTTATACACCCACCAAATACAGTCTAAGTTTTTGAACTGCGGTGACTCCAATGTCAACGAATCAGGTGTTGAGGAAAAGGATTTTGGGGTTTTGGATCAAATTGTTGAAATTGGGTTCTATTCTTGGAAGCACTCCTTAACTTCCGCGTTGCAACAGTGGCGGGAGGTCATCCTTTGGAACGATATGGTGAAAAATGAGAGGCGATGTTAGGATTGAGGTTGGAGGTGAGAGGAGAGAGAATTAAAATAATATAATATAATATTATATAGATAATGAATAGTAATTATTTATATTTTAAAAAAAAATATGAGCCCAAATTATTTTTCACTACTCGTAAAAAATTTTAAACTTATCGAATATATTTTGTTAAAAATAAATCTATTTTTAAAAAAAAAAACATCCAATGGCTTAAATTGCATCATATCAATCCGGTTATTTGAAATTGTTCCGGTTAAACATTAATTTTCCCAAAATGATATTCGTTGTTTATAAGAAATATTATAAAACACAGATCAAGTGTAATATTGGTTGTTTAGAAGAATGCTTTAAAAGTTATATCTACGCAAAAGTAGTTCACTTACCAAAATGTTGGAGTTTCGGCATGTGGGTTCGGGTAAGGGTAACGATAGATGCCATTTGAGAGGAATACTGATATTCAGCCCAGCGTTTCATAATTAGATTTGAAATCTGACGATATTTTCAAAAAAAACAAAAAATGAAAAACAAATATACGGACGGATATATTACGCCACGTCAGTTTTAAACTCGGTTACTAAAAAAAACAATATTCAGGTGAGTGTTTTTTTAAAATTTTTTATTTTTTACAATAATATCTCCACGCCTTAAAATCCATCTATTCCGCATGATTTTGAGCCCAAAACCTCATCATCACAATTGTACACGCGACTTTACATCATACTAGCCCGCAAGATTGCAAGATTGACTGTGTAATAACATGGCTTTGAGTGTTTCTCTAATATATCATTCATATAGGAAATGATTTTGACAGTGCATGTGTGGAGTACTCTGGTTGGACGGTAAGACTAGCTCACATAGGATTGATTTCGTGGAAACTCTTGAGTTTTAAAGTTATTTACTGGTTGATAAATGAAAGATGCTATCCCAAGAGATTGGGGTCTACCCAAAGTGAGGTCAAACACTCAAGTTTTTTCTTTTTAAATTCGGTTACTAAAAAAACATTATTCAATTGAGTGTTTTTTTCTTTTAATTTTTTTTACAATAATATTTCCACTCCTTTTTACCCTTAAAATCCTTATTTTGAGCCTACAACCTCATCATCCCGGTGTACACGCGACTTTACATCATACTAGCCCGCAAGATTGCAAAATTGACTGTGCAATTAGTCAATGATCTGGTTTGAGTGTTTCTCAAATATATCACTCATGCATATACAAAATGATTCTGACAGTGTATGTGTGGGGTCTGGTGGACGGTAAGTCTAGCTCACACAGGATTGATTTTGTGGAAATTAAACTCTTAAGTTTTTAAGTTAATAATTTACCGATTGATAAATGAAAGACGCTATCCCAAGAGATTAATGGGTACCCAAAACTGATTTATACCCAAAAGGTTTTTTGTTTTTTGTTTGAAAATGATGACTTTTGAGCTTCCAAAAATAGTCGTTCAGGGGATCGATCGAAACGATTTACAAAGTTATACATAAAGATGAAACAAGAGTAAAGTTACCTAAAATGATGGGCGTGTCGGCATGCGGGTTCGCGTACGGGTAATGAGAGGTGCTGTTTTTAGGGTAAATAACGATGGCGCCATGGACGGTGGCCCGTGTCCAGTCGCTGTGGGCATGCCACCATACCGTACCTTCTTCCGACGTGACTAAAATCCTTTGTCGAAACTTTTTCCCCGGCTGTATGGGACACTGGGTAATGTATTCTGGCCCGTCCGACCATGGATACCTCGGAAGCTTAATCCCATGCCTGCCATATATATATGTATATATATATATATATACATATATTGAGAGGGGTGTGATGCCTCTATATAGATTGTTTCACTACTGTACTGGATCATGGGTGGGGTGATGAAATATATATATATATATATATATATATATATATATATATATATATATATATATATATATCCTAAGTAGGCAAGTCTCTCATATATAGTCGTCGAATAAGTGGTTACCAGTGTATTGTGATGTTCTGATCGCCCTTGTTGTAAACATCCACGGTGATGTTTTCTCCTTTGCGAGTGTACAGAGTTGGCCCTGGAAATTTTCCATTTACGGTCAATATTGATTTTGTGCTGCACAGCCTTGTGTAAGGAGTTTCTTTCACCTGCATGCAATAACATCATGCATAATTTTATATAATAGTTACCAGATTTTTGTCCGATATATATCAACTATCCTTAGGAACATGATGGAGGCCCGCTTATCCATATAATCATCATCATCTTAATCACAATTATAATAATAATAATAACTATTAGGAACATATATATAGTACCTACCACAAAGTTATAATGTGCGTCTGCAGCTTGGGATTGGAGGAGGTCACCGAGCAGCAGCAGCCCAAAAATCTGTGAGGCTAGGAGGAGAGTCTGCATTGTTTTTGTGACTTCTGTCCTATCAACCTAATAAATAATTTGGGTTAATGTGTTCTGGCCCCTGCGATTGGGTGCTTTTGGATATATGACACCCTTGCCATTTATAATGTGCCTGGAGGCTGGAGCATCATCTCCTGTTCCCGTTGTTGTCCTTGAAAATACAAATTAATTAATGGGGACCAGCCTCACTCGGAAGTCGTGAAGATAGATGGCATGAGACGCAACACAACTGGTCCACGGACCGACGGAGTCGATCGACGGACGCGTGACCGACAGAGCATTTGTTTTCTTATTTTTTTTTTTTTATGCAACCCAGAACTTGCTTTACTAATAAAATATTTAATTAAATAACGTTTTCAGCATCATTACTTTTATTTAAAATAATAACTTCCAACCACATTTATTTAAAATAATTATCTTCCATATTAACATGCAATAAAACAAATCCATTAATTGCAAAGGCATCGTCCAAATAACATTGTAGCTTAACTTCTGGTTAGTTAAAAAACAGAGATGAATCTAGGAATTACATTACTTACTATTCCGATAAATTTAGAATTACTTTAATAAAATTTGACTTAAAAAAATTTATTAGCTAGTTTAAAAAAAAAATCAACGCATTGTTATTCCAATTGGTGAAAGAGTAATATTATATATCACTAGAATAGTATAACTAATGAGTTGATATGATAACATATTAGATCACTATAAGAAAAAATTAGTCATATATATTAGCTACTATTTTACAATGATAAAACTAGTTACAAATAATTTTTCTAGACCAAAACCTTTTGAGAGCATAACCGCTTGCATTTCTTTTTCTCAGGTAAATGACTAAATTTATCATCACTAATACAATTTGTGACGTGTGCATATATTTTTACCATCCATTCAAAGATCATCTGAGCTTATATACATACACACATATATATGCCTGAGCTACGTACCTTATACCGTTCAAAAATTAGCCGTATTACATGTAATTATTTACTAATAGAGAGCTACTTTAATAAAATTTTCATCATTATTTCTATTTTTTATATTATTCATGACAATCTCTTTAATTAAATTAATTTTTTTAAAAATAATCAAAATATATATATCTTTTATTATTTTAATAAATCATAATTTTATAATATATTTTAAATTTATCTATTTTAATTATTTATTTTTACAGTGATTGAAATATTATATTTTAAATAGTCAAGGTAAAACGTAGAATTCAATGAAGGTAGTGAATAGTGATAGGTGTTCTTTCAAAATCAGAAAGAGAGGGGGGGGGGGGGGGGTCTACATTCCCCTTGATTAAAAGGGAAAGAAAGAAAAAAGGGAATCGAGGAAAGGGAAATTAAAGTTGAGGTTCTTGGATCGTGGCGAAAGGTTGGCAACCATGATATTTGCTGCCTCGGTTGAAGTTTATCCGTGGCCCCAGACGTTCCAAACCTTCTATCGTCTCTTCCATTAATGCGTGAACCGAAAGTGGCCTGCCCGAATGCTTCCACTCTAGTCTAACCCATCCCTATTGAATCATTGATGCCTACCGGCTGCTATGTACGTTCCACTAGCCGCTGAATTTACCATATACCTTTTCTTGGTAGATAGAGAGAAAAGGTGCAGATTATGATGAGCGTAGAAAATTCGTCTATATCCAAGGTTTTTATGTTTATTTTACCTGTCTTTTATTTTCAGCGAAAATAATATTTTTTTTAGTTTTTTAAATTTTATTTTATTTTATTCTTAAAAATAACTATTATATTTATAAAAAAACAATCACAATCACAACATATATATTCTTAATATTCTAAATTGCTCCATCTCCGCTCTCCACCCCATTTATTGTCCAGTTTCCTACCAACCAAACATGGTTAAATTGTTGTTTTAAATTTTATTTTATTTTTTTTCTCCTTCAAATTAAATTATGAAAGATATTTTTTAACTATTTTTTATCCAAACCAAATATTTATTTATTTTTATCCTTCTTCTTTTTACTTATTTTTTTTCAATCCTTTTTTCATCTCAAAATTTTCTACTTCATCAAACAAGGCTAAGTGATTGCACTAAGTTCGATGGTAATTATCATTATAAGCCTCGACTTGGGTTTCCGAAATACTGAAAAATATTATCAAGTTAAGATCTTACTAAACAACATACTAGGAGCAACGAATAATGTATAAATCTATCAGCTATATTAAATTTAAGGATTAACAAACATCTAAACACGTTTACCACATGATAGTATGTTCGTTTGATTTAATAATCGAACAACCAAAATCATAAACTAACTGAATATCATCGGTTCTTTAAAAAAAATCAAATAAATTAATTTTATTTAAAAAGCTATTTTTTGGATTGGTTCAACCGGTTTGATTGGGTTCTTGATAACCCTTACTATATGGTGGAAATTAATAAAAAAATAATATAATGAAAAACTATTTTTTTTCTCCTTGTTATCGCTTCTCCAGCCGTTGCACACAACGCCCTATGCCCCCCCCCCCCCCCGATCCTCCTCCAACCTCAAGAAGTGGCGGTGAGGATTCGGGAAGAAGTCGAAGCTTAGGAAGAATTGATGGAACGGTCTTGTTGCGTTCAACCTCGACAGCTCCCCACCGTTTGTCTTCTCGATGCCGATGCGTCCGAGTAACCAAGCTTCGACTATGAGCTCTGAAAGATCCGTCGTGCGACGCTGTTGGATCCAAGCCTATTAAGTGACTCGTTGCTTCTACCTGGCATTGATCAGTCAGGTGTTTAGGGGCTTGTTGCCTCTACCTGGCATTGGAGAGGAAGCTGGTAGGCGCATGTGAAGGGTTTGCGTAGACGGGAGAGAGTGGAGAGAGGAGAGAGAAATTGTAATAAAATAATAAAATAATAGATAGATAATGAATAGTGACTATTCAAATGTGAAGAATCACTATAATTTTTTTTTAGATGTAGAAAACCATATGAAGAGCTTGTTGGAACATGAATTTGATATTTTAGTTTATATATATAAATAATAGAGAGTACGTTCGAGTTATTATAACCTTACGCATAGGGGTGTTAAACGGGCTCCGGCTCGTGGGTTGGCCCGTAAAACAGGCCGGGCCGGGCTCAATATTTCGGCCCGCTTATTTGCGGGTCAAAACGGGCTTTGGCCCGCGGGTTCACGAGCTGGCCCGCAGGCTGATATTTTTATTTTTATTTTAATTTTTTTTTAACTTTTTTTAGTTTGTTTTATTAAAAATTTACATATATTATTAATATTTTATAAGTTTTATCATATTTATAGTTATTTATAGGTTGTGTTTGATCTATGAAAGTAAAAATTATTATTTGTTTTTAGAAAAAATAATATATTTTAAGTAAAAAAAAATTATTTAAAAAAATAAAATATTAAACGGGAGCCAGCCCCCTTGCACGTGGGCTGACTGGATCAGATATTTCCGACTCATTTAAAAGCGGGCCTAAACAGGCTCAGTCCGTTTAAGTTCGGACCCGGCCCGCTCGCTCGTTTAACACCCCCTATGCGTACGTTAAACCTAACCGTAAAATTTTAAAATAAATATGATATTAAAAGTTCACCCCGAGAATCTTTTAGCACACTGCAGCCAACTGACGCCAAACTTTATATTAATTCATCTACCTGCCCCGCGGGGCCGCCCTGGCGCCGCGTGCGTTCCTACTACCTACTTCCTAGTTCCTAGTCCCTAGTTCCTATCCGGGCTTCCTCGTGGTAGTGTCATGACTCATAATAATAATAATAATAATAATTCATCTACCTCAATTGTCACTTATGACACCACCACATGGGAAAAATTACATCCTCGTGCGCAAATGTAGGCAGGCAGATGCTCGAAAAAATAGTCGCATTCATACGGAAAATATAAAAACTGAGTTGCTGTATTATCTTTAAAATTAGTTTAAAAAAAAGTTATAATTTTTTTTATTTTAATAATTTATTTTAAAATTTTCCTATTTTATCTATTTATTAATGAAAATATTATTTTTAAAATATGTATTATTTTTAAGAATAAAAAATAAATATAATAAAAAAAATAAATAAATAAGTAAATATAATAAAACAAATACTTTGCCCCTTTGTTTTCCTAAAATATATAAATAAAATTTGAAAAAAAAAACTTTGAAGCATGCTTAGATCCGAATTCCTAAAATAGGATTTGAAAATAGGAACTTAATAGTATTTTTTTTATATTTGGGGATTTATTATTTATTCTAATTTTTTTTATAATTTTATAATTTTTTTTAGATACATATTTTTAAATGAATATAATAAGTAGAAGAAAAAAAGGGAAACTAATAAAGAAAAAAATAAGAATATTATTTTAATAAAATAGAGAAATTATAAGAAATGAGATGTAGAATATTTTTTTAAGTATAAGTAAAATTTATGATAAAATTTTAAGGAATGTTATTTGTAATAAAATTTGATTTTTTTTTTTAAAACTCATTATGGATACTCTTAACCAAGAGTCTTGATTTGAAGCCAGATAAGTTAATTAGATTGACAATGCTGACATGTTTGCATGCGACCGTAAATGGTATTTTAATGTGTTTGTATACCAATAATCTATAAGTGTGATTCTATTTGTAACACATTAATGCAATTGACCAATTAACTCATCAAAACGAATGAACTAAACAGAATAGGAAAACGATACTCATGTCTCATTTGCGGAATGATCTCCTAACACGAACTGTCACCTGTAAAAAAAATACATTAAAGCTTTGGATGAGGTCTCCGGACGGAGTGCCTCGCCGGGCAAGGTGGATGCACCATGTGAGACGAGCGAGGAAGCAGGGGAGGCCACTGATAGGGTGGTTTTTTCTCTGTTTTCTGTCTCTTTCTTGGCAATTGAATTTCTAGAGAGTATGTGGAGAGTGAAAATTGATTTTGGAGTAAATTTGGAGCAAAATGTTTGAATCTCCAATTGAAATTTTTATATTTTATATTCGTTAAAATCATTTTTCAATATATATATGATACGAATGTCAGCCGAGTAAGGGGTGATATTATGCGTTGGGGCCGACATTAAACTGTGTACACGCGTAATAAACGAAAGTTCCTAATCCAAAGGCAAAGAGGAATTGAGGGAGATTATCGAGGATTGAAGATTGATGTTGCTTGCAAGCCGATGGCCAAAGAGAAATTGAGTTAGCGTTGAAAAACACTAAAAGAGGTCTGCGGGGGTCTGGACGCAGTGTTCACGGGATCGTGGTGCCAGGTTGGCAAAAGTGACCTCCATTTATTGTTGTGTAGGGGATGGCAATTTTGGCCAGGTATTTTTTCTTGCCCGTTTTGTTTTAATGAGATAACGGAACGATGATTACAGGTATTAACAGCCTGTTTGAACCTGACATTTACTCATCGCACTCAATAGTCCTATTTTGCCTCAACCCAAACTCATCTGAGACGGATTGGAATCATTGTCCAACTCTCCCGTTGTCATCCCTATCTCTTACATTATTGCGTACTCTGTCAATGCGTTACGCACTTCGCTTTAGTTGAGAAAGGATGGAAGGCACACCGCACACGTTAGGTGAAGCAGCACCGAAACGATGGCAATGTGTTGGGGGGACCTGCCGGCTCGCTTTGTGACTCCGACGCGGTGAACCCAGTTATCATTATTAACAGCCAGGCAGCAGCCACAGGCGAAGTCGAACACGCGAGCCGATTTCGGCCCCACCCTTTCATTACTTTTGATTCTTCTTCCGAAGACGAGCAAACAATAACACAAATAATTTTAAAATAAAAATTGCTGCTTGTAAGCATAAGCCTGCCATGCCTGAATCTGCTCGGGGCTTACTGCACATACGCGTGAAAAGAACATTTCCGAATAATATTAATGTATCTTGGGCATTCTTAAAATTACGATCACCCTCTCCTCACAACCTAAAGTCCAGATGTTTCTTCCTCGTATTTTGAAATCATATGTTGTGGATTAATGTATGTGGCAAAATTCATGTTAACTTGCCCCCCATTAATGTTCTAGATCAATGGATGTAAAATGGCGACATACTTGTTGAAAGGCTATGATGTGCATGTTTTAGAGCTTGTGAGCCTTTTGGATCCCTTATCCTTTTATCATATGTTCTTTTAGAAAAATGTAACCTTAACCTTAAGACCGGAATCACTTAAAATATTTATGATAAACTTTATTTCCTTTTTCATGTATTGAATTAAAATGAAATGGAAAAATCTATTTTCTTAAAATAAATATAAAAAGGCCCAAGTAACCAAGAGTTTGAGTTTTGAGTAATAAGTGCTTATATCTTAATTGTTTCAGCCAAAATTTATTGTGACATTCATTTTATTTTATTTTATTTATAACATCCTGGAATGTTAAACTTATATTCTTCCTTTTTCCAAAATCTTTGCCACAATGGGCCTTGGTCCTATGCTCCCTTATTTCCGGAAAAAAAAATGTTTCCTTAGCTTAGTGAAAATTAAATAAGCTCAAAGCAAGTAAACACTTCTTATATTAAGACTTAATATTAATTTTGGGCATTGTGAAGGTTTCACTCCTTTTTCGCATATAATCAATTCTCAAACATTTTGTATAGAACTCATATCATGATGGGTGATGACTCCATTTTAATTTATTATTTTTTCATTTATTTCTATTCAAAAGATTTGTTATAATTGGGTTTAGGCAAAGGCTCGATTATGTGTCATAATATTGTCTGCTTTGGGCTCGCCATATCGGCTCGCACGGCTTTAAAATACACTATGACATTTAAAGTATTTTTTCATCTTATATATGGGTTGACTTTCTTGTCTTTGAGCGATGTGGGACAAACATCCTAACAATTTCTCCTTTTGTCACACATCGACCGTACACCATACGCTGGAAACACACCTATGAAACTGAAGATTTCTTCTCTCCCTCAATCCACGCCTTAAGGAGAAATTAAACCGGTTCGATATTAAGGTGACATCATAACCCGGATATCACCGCACCAACGGAACACGCCACTCGATCACACTATGCCAAGAAGACTTTTGATATTACGGAACACTTTAATGGGGATAACAACAGGACAACTAGGTTTTAATATTAGTTTGTTAGAATTGAGTCTAAGCAAAGGCCCGATTATGTGTCATAATACTATTTGCATTGAGCTCGCCACATCGGCCCGCACGGGTTTAAAATGCGTCATGACATTTAAAGTATTATTTTATCTTATATATGACTTGACTTTATTGTCTTTGAGCGATGCAGGACAAATATCTCAACATGATTCTTTTGTTTGTGAGCTTGTTGCATAATGATAATTCAATGACTGTACTTAATCTCATCGTTCAGCCTCCTCTAATGCAAACATCTCCTCCTAGGACTTATCTTTTGTAATATTGTATTCTCCCATAGTATTGCAATGTGGCCTCTCCCAATGAATTTAAAAAACTTGATGCCCTAGTTATTGGAGGTCGTTGGCCCTAACTTTGCTATTGAAAGTCTCCTACTTTTCTTTAAAGACCTCTACTTTGCTCCCCTTCGCCTTGAGTTTACTCCAACTTGATATCTAAAAGGTCTTTGTCGAACTTCCTCAATAATAATATTTAAAAGCTCTCAATTGCTTCTCTACCTCCATAGCTTTCTTTCGCAAATACTTTTTTTAGCTTTAAATAATAATGAAGTTCAACTACATTGATAATGTCTCTATTAAGTGCTCCCAAAAATCTTACCATTGTTGCTTCTCTATATTCTTTAATATTTTCTTGAGACATGGTTACTTCAAGTTGCTACCCTGATGCAATCTTCGTAACTTTTGATGCAAGTCTCCCCGATAATGGTTGGTAATAAATTTTACTCATTATTATCTTCTTCTGCTCTTATGTAAAGAAGGGTCTTTCATTAACTTACATCATATTTGTCACCAATTGATCCAACAACACTAAAACATGGTTGGAAACTCTAATACTATTAGTTTAACTTTATATATATTAGTATATTTTTGTAATAAAAAACCAAGTAAACTCTATTCTGTAAGGACCCGTACCTTGAGTTAGTCACGGTTAGTCACGGTTTTGCCTTCCGAGTAGAGTTTTTCTAGATTTTGACCTAGTGAATGGGCTCAAATGAATTCACGTGCAAAAGGAAAGATGCTTAGAATGATGTCCTCTATCTACCACAGAAGTTTCAGGCCAAACGGACGTGTATGTGAGGTGCACGTGATATGGGTCCAATTCACGTGCAAGTGTGGTTGTCTTCTAAATGATGCAAGGAGGCTAGGGGTGAAGTTTGAGAGCATTTGGAGTCCATTTGGAGTTGCACGTGAATTGGGAATTCACGTGCAAATTGGCGTGCAACCATATTTTTGCATGGTTCCCTTGGTTTTGACATTCTAATGATCTTTCTCCAAAGGACCATGTTGAAATTCCGAGTATTTTGGCCTATATGGGTGCGGAAAGGTGCTAACTTGTGTGATCAAAACTACGTCGTTTTGATCCTGGGTTTACTTAATCAAAACTACGTCGTTTTGATGTGGGTAGTGTCTATATAAGGAGGGCTTGAGTTTGAGTTTAGGGTTCTTGTGTTCTTCCTTGCTGCGCAGCCGCCAGAGAGAGAGAGAGAGAGAGAGAGAGGGTCTCCGGGTTGTTGCCGTGGTGGTTCGCGTCGTGGGGAGCCGTCTAGCGTGGAGGTTAGGACAAAAGCCTGAGGTAGGGATTCATGTCCTTCCAAACTCTCCTCTGTTTTAGGATATTCACCTATATATATATATGTAAATCCATATAGGTGTGATCTCCTATATGGATGTTGGCCTTCAGTGGCATGTTCTGTTGATTTGATGTTGAATTTGGCCTGAGGATTTTCTTGGGTTTGTTTATGCACACTATGTGTTTGATGAAATGTCTAAGAGGTCTGCACACTATGTGTTTGATAAAATGTCTGTGAGGCCTGCATGCCATGTATTCAATATAATGCCTGGTGAGACCTTGTATATGAGTGCTTGATGATATACCTGTGTGACTGGTGTGTACCGGTGTTTGATTTGTATTTGATTTTTAGCCTATGAGGCTGATGTGTGTGATTGGTATCCGACCATGTTGGTCCTTCGAGATAAAGTGTAAATGCTTTGTCTTGAGTTTACATGTTGAGATGTAATGCTATGCTTGTTCGTTGATCTGTTTGAGACCGAGCGAGATATGGGCCAGGCACAATAGCTGGACCCCTTTGAGATTTGGCCAGGACGTGGTCCCGAGTCTCGGTGTAGCACTCACGACGGTGGGCTAAGTCTACACCCATTCCTGAGGGTAGATATGGCGCCCGAGGAGGTGGTTGACCATATCCGACTCGGGTGGAAAATGTTGCATTGGTGTCCATGCAACATTCGCCTGAATGTGGTATGTCATGTCGCCGTGGTGGCGGGGTGTCCTCTCGCCCTTGATGCGGGTTCGGGTAAAGAGTGTTTACTGGGTGATGTTTGCTGCGTTAGCCTTAGGCACAACACGAGCACAAGCATACACATATCATGCATGTTGTACAATGACGGGTCCGGGGAGACGGGATCCCTACTGAGCCGTGGTTTGCTCACCCCTCCTATAAACCGTTCTTTTGCAGGGGTTTAGCGGGCGGTAGGTGAAGGCCGAGGAGCTAGGCCCCTGAGGCCGAAAGCTTTATATTATTTCCTTTGTTGTACTCCTGGTTTTATGTGTTTGGATTTTGGTTTGGTTTTATTGATGGCTTCATAGGGGTTTTTCCCCGACTGGGTTGTAATGAACATTTAGTCTTTGAAATGAAATAAAATGAGATGTTGTTATTCAATTTGTGTTTGTGTGCATGGTTTGGGAACAGGAGCATGCCCCTTGGCATGTTAGCTGATTGTGCAGGTTTGGGACAAGACCCGTGCTAGAAGTCCTTTTAAGGTGCTTGCACCAACCCCTTGTCCCTTCGGGTGCGGGCATGGGCATCACTACTCATTTCCAAGTGGAAGGAAATTGGGGCGTGACAATATGGTATCGGAGCGATAGTTCATGGTCTAGTGGACCTAGGATAGTGGGGAGGCCTGGCGCTTCGAGACTCTTGGGAGGCGGTATAGGACACGCCTGATCAACGTGGTCCTATCCTGGTTTTCCTGGGGTGTACTCGGGGGTAGTTAGACCAAGGAGTAGGGCACTTGCATTTGGGTTGAGGGTGCATACATGCATTGGCATTAGAGCACTAGTTTAATTTCGGTATGAGCATTGTGATTGGACATGCTATGTTGTTTAAACTTGTTCTTTGGAAATTCGGTGATTTTCTGGAGACTTGTTGCTATGAATTGCCGCTGTGTACTTCGTGATTTTCCCGTGTGTTTAAATGTAAAATGTTGCTTGAGTACCTCATGGCCCATGGGGATGAGGGTGTGTAGAGCTTGAGAGAAGCCGATCCTAGTTTGGTTTAAATTATGTAGACGATGCCTCCTAGGAAAGTAACCCGAGCTACTCCAGTGTAGAAGATGAATCTTCTCGCCCGTCTTGGAGAGGGAAGAGGACAACGTGTAGAGGGCGATGATCCCCTGGAGCGGATCATGGCCCAAGTCCGGGCCCTAAGTGAGAACGTGCAAGGCATGCGTGAGGACCTCAGGGGGAGAGATCCTAAACGAGGTGCGTCAGGAGATGATGGCACGACGGCGGTGCCACCCCCTCCACCCCGTGAGGCGAACCTCCGTGTAGGCGGGAAGTGCCGGTGAGGCGGGAAGAGGGAGACGTGTTGACGCAGTTCCGAAAGGAACATCCACCAAGGTTCAAGGGAGGAGCCGAACCTCTAGGAGCAGAGCACCGGCTGCGGCGATCAAGCATGTGTTCTCCTTTCTTCGACCCCGGGGGAAGACAAAGTGAGACTAGCGGTCCAGCGGTTGGAGGAGGAAGCCTTGGAATGGTGGCTTAGCATCTCAGAAGCCGGGATATGGAGACCATGGCCTGGAATGAGTTCCTCCAGGTGTTCCATGAGGAGTTCTTTCCGAGTCATTGCGGTGGCGAAGCGGGAGGAGTTCGGCGAGCTTGAAGCGGGGATCGCGCTCGATAGCGAGTATGAGCGAGATTTTCGGGGGCTGAGTCGGTTTGCTCCAGAAGCAATATCAAGGGAGGACCTGAAGGCCCATAAGTTTACCATGGGTCTCAAACCTGCCCTGAAGCAAAGGGTGGAGATGTTGCGACCGAAGACCTATGCCGAAGTCGTGGACACCGCCAAGATTGTTGAGAGAGGATTAGAGGAGGGAAGACGGGCTCACCAGGAGCGGATGGGGCGAGCGCGCGCGCGACAAGCACGGTGATACCAAGAGGCGAAAGGTTGAGTCCGGGAGTGGGACTTTTCCCAAGGATGGGGGCCAAGCTTCAATGGCTCCGCCCGGATCCCGTTACTTTGGAGGACAGGGGAGTGTCTGCTGGGAACTTCCCAAGCGGGTGTACCTGTTGTGGCATGTCGGGGCACGTCAAACGTGAGTGCCCCAAGCGGCGCTTGACGTGTCATAGCCGTGGGAAGGTGGGACACATCAGCAAGGTGTGTTTCGGCAAGGGGAACAGCCCGGGGAGCCTGAAGCTTAGCACAAGGGAGCAGGGGGTGGAACCCAATTTCAGGCCCCGGCCCCAAAGCCAGACATTCGTGGCGGGCCGGTCGGGCTGGTTCCGGTCACACTAGGCCACGGGGGGAGAGGCAACCACAAGGAGGATCGGAGGGGCGTCCCAGGTGGACCGCAGCAGGAGCAAAAGGGAAGGCAAGTGAGGCCAGGTGGTGGGGCAAGCCAAGGCAGAGTGTTCGCGCTTACCTCAACACCAGCTGAAATGGAGGATTTACCATCACCCTCCGAGGAAGGTGGAGCTGGACCTTCGGTGGTTCGAGGTACTATTCTAATATCCCGCACCGTTGTTGCCGCATTGTTTGATACCGGAGCTTCGTGCTCCCTGATTGCTAAGTCCTTGGTGGAGAGCCTTGGACTTGATTGTGTGGAGGCCGATAGACCTCCGAGGGTCGAGTCCCCAATGGGAGGAGTGGAGTTGATCCACCAAATGTGTCGAGAGTGTGCGCTTACGATAGGAGAGGTTGACCTCTCATTTGATTTGTACGTAATGCCCATGAGGACCTTTAGTTTGATTCTGGGGATGGACTGGTTGATGGCCTTTCAGGCTAAGATTGATCGCTATAGGCGACAGTATCGTTTACTACACCCACAGGGTCTTCCCGTATCCTAGTGGGTGAATGGGATAGGGATCTTGGGGGAGAGCTGGACCGACGAGGGAGCTATGGGGCAATATTACCCATAGGCTTGCCACCCTAACCTTTGAGGAGGAAGGTAACTTGGAGAAAAGGGTGTGGCCGGATGTAGTCGAGAATTTCCAGGATGTCTTTCCTGGGGAGTTGTTGGAGTTGCCTCCACACGAAGTGTCGAGTTCACGATTGAATCGTTGCCGGGGGTGGGACCCATCTCACTAGTAGCATACCGGATGGGACCCGCCGAGTTGCAGGAGCTTCAGCGATAAAGGAACCGGGAGATAAAGGTTTTATCCGTCCTAGTACCTCACCATGGGGTGCACCTGGTCTTGTTTGCTAAGAAGGCTGATGGTTCGTTGCGACTTTGCATTGATTATCGAAGTTGAATCAAGTAACGGTAAAGAACAAGTACCCTTTGCCGCGGATTGATGACTTATTCGACCAGTGAGTGGAGCACGGTGGTTCTCAAAAATCGATCTGCGTTCGGGATATCACCAATTGAGGGTCGGGAGCGAGGACATCCCTAAGACGGCGTTCAGGTGCGGTACGGACACTATGAGTGGTTAGTGATGCCTTTTGGGCTCACGAACGCACCTCTTTGTGTTCATGCATCTAATGAATCAGGTATTTGCCCCATACCTGGATTCCTTCGTGGTGGTATTCATTGACGACATCCTTGTGTACTCCAAAACCCAAGCCGAGCATGAGGAGCACTTGGCCGTGGTGCTACGGCACTACGAGATCATCACTTGTATGCTAAATTTAGCAAGTGTGACTTCGGATGCGAGAGGTGCATTTTCTTGGGCATGTAGTATCTGCCGAAGGAGTTAGAGTGGACCCAACCAAGATTGAGTCCGTAGCATCTTGGAAGAGGCCCACAAATGTTTTTGAGATCCGGAGTTTCTTGGGTCCGGCGGGGGTATTACCGGCGTTTTGTGGAAGGGTTTTCTCGGTTGGCGGCACCTATGACGGCTCTTACACGGAAGGGAGCCAAATTCGAGTGGACGGACAAGTGCCGCAGGCATTCGAGGAGTTGAAGACTCGCCTAACTACCGCACCGGTGTTGAGTCTACCGCAGGAGGGAGTGCCATTCGAGGTGTATTGTGATGCGTCTCGCGTTGGACCGGGGTGTGTTCGATGCAAGAGCGCCAAGTCATAGCATATGGCTCGCGACACTGAAGTCCCATGAGCAAAACTACCCAACACACGACCTGGGAGTTAGCGGCTTATTTTTGCCCTGAAGTCTTGGCGACATTACCTGTTGGGAGAGAAATTTGTGGTATATACTGACCACAAAAGCCTACGGTATATCTTCACCCAGAGAGACCTAAATTTGCGCCAACGGAGGTGGGTCGAGTACCTGCAAATGTTTGACTTCACGCTCTCCTACACGCCTGGAAAGGGAAATTTAGTAGCCGACGCGCTAAGTAGAAAGGGAAAGGCGAGGTTTCCATGAGAGAATGGAAAATGATGGAGCGGTTAGCGATGCTTGGGTGCAACCTGGCTTTCAGATGATGGAGCTATCCTGTGTCCTCTCACCGTGATACCAGAGTTGTATCGGCGTGTCCGTGAGGGACAGTTAGGCGACATGGATCGTGAGGTGATCCGGGCCCAGATAGAGGCCGGAGAGCCGTCGAGGACCGGACGAAGGAGTTGAGCATGAGCTGAAATTTCGAGGGCGTCGATAGTACCACCTCCCTTGCGTGAGGATGTACGAGGGAATTTCATCATTCCCGTTTGGCTGTACATCCAGGGAGGAACTAAGATGTATCATGCCGTTCGCGCACGCTTCCGGTGGCCGGGGCTGAAACGGAGTGTAGCAGAGTTTGTTTCCAGGTGCCTTACCTGTCGGCAAGTGAAGCCAGAACACCAACGACCCGTGGTCAATTGCGGCCTTTACCTGTAGCCGAGTGGAAGTGGGAGCATATTACCATGGACTTCGTGACGGGACTTCCTACAACTTCGGGAGAAAGGACATGATTTGGGTCATAGTGGACCGCTTAACTAAGTCGGCCCATTTCTTGGCAATTCGAGAGCGCGACTCTATCGGCACGTTAAGCCGGTTGTATGTTGATGAAATTGTCCGCTTGCACGGAGTACCCTTGTCTATTGTTTCCAGACGGGGATGCGCGGTTTACATCCCGGTTTTGGGGAGGTCTGCAGGAAGCATTGGGAACCCGACTTAATTTGAGTACCGCATTCCATCCCGAGACCGATGGTCAGTCCGAGAGGACCATTCAAACATTGGAAGACTTGTTGAGGGCTTGTGTACTCGATTTTGGAGGATCATGGGCTTCCCACCTTCCTCCTGGTGGAGTTTGCCTATAATAACGGTTACCGGTCTTCGATTGGGATGGCCCCGTTTGAGGCATTGTATGGCCGACCGTGTCGGTCTCCATTATGTTGGGCGAAGTGGAGAGGCGGCTATGTTAGGACCCCAATTGGTCCAGGAGGCTACGGCAAAAGTTCGGTTGATTCGGCAACGCCTTCTTACGACCCGGAGCGGACGAAGTCTTATGCGGATCGCCGACGCCGACCGTTGGAGTTTTTGGTGGGAGACCACGTATTCCTTCGTGTTTCTCCACCGGAGAGGGCATAAGAGATTTGGGACCTGGGTCCAAGTTGTCCCCTCGGTACATTGGACCGTTCGAGATTTTGAGCAGAGTTGGACCTGTTGCTTATAGGTTGGCATTACCACCTAGTTTGAGCGAGTTCATAATGTTTTCCATGTATCCCGGGCATGGAAATATCATCCAGATCCCACACACGTGCTAGATTGGGGTACTTGGATCTTGGAGAGGATGTGTCCGTTGTCGAGGCCCCCATCCGTATTGTAGATAGGCGCGAGAAGCAACTGCGAGGTAAGACTATTCCGTTGGTTCGGGTGTTGTGGCAACACCGAGGGCCGGAGGAAGAGACCTGGGAACGTGAGACCGAGATGCGTGCTCATTATCCTACTCGTTCGAGGACGAACAACTCGAAGGAGGGGAGGAGGGCAAGCATCAAACTTCAACATAATCAGGTACTTGCCCAACTAGTTATGACCATATGGAGTGTATAAATGTGTGAAATAATTTGTGATTTGTTGTGTATTAATTTATCGTGTGCTTGAGGGTGTTAGAGGCCTATGCTTTGGTTGTGATTGTTTTCTTTCATTCCACCTTTTCTTTTCGAGGACGAAAAGTCTTAAGGGGGAGAGGATGTAAGGACCCGTACCTTGAGTTAGTCACGCTTAGTCACGTTTTGCCTTCCGAGTAGAGTTTTTCTAGATTTTGACCTAGTGAATGGGCTCAAATGAATTCACGTGCAAAAGGAAAGATGCTTAGAATGATGTCCTCTATCTACCACGAAGTTTCAGGCCAAACGGACGTGTATGTGAGGTGCACGTGATATGGGTCCAATTCACGTGCAAGTGTGGTTGTCTTCTAAATGATGCAAGGAGGCTAGGGGTGAAGTTTGAGAGCATTTGGAGTCCATTTGGAGTTGCACGTGAATTGGGAATTCACGTGCAAATTGGCGTGCAGCCATATTTTTGCATGGTTCCCTTGGTTTTGACATTCTAATGATCTTTCTCCAAAGGACCATGTTGAAATTCCGAGTATTTTGGCCTATATGGGTGCGGAAAGGTGCTAACTTGTGTGATCAAAACTACGTCGTTTTGATCCCTGGGTTTACTTAATCAAAACTACGTCGTTTTGATGTGGGTAGTGTCTATATAAGGAGGGCTTGAGTTTGAGTTTAGGGTTCTTGTGTTCTTCCTTGCTGCAGCTGCGCCAGAGAGAGAGAGAGAGAGAGAGAGGGTCTCCTGGGCCGTTGCCGTGGTGGTTCGCGTCGTGGGGAGCAGTCTAGCGTGGAGGTTAGGACAAAAGCCTGAGGTAGGGATTCATGTCCTTCCAAACTCTCCTCTGTTTTAGGATATTCACCTATATATATATATGTAAATCCATATAGGTGTGATCTCCTATATGGATGTTGGCCTTCAGTGGCATGTTCTGTTGATTTGATGTTGAATTTGGCCTGAGGATTTTCCTGGGTTTGTTTATGCACACTATGTGTTTGATGAAATGTCTAAGAGGTCCGCACACTATGTGTTTGATAAAATGTCTGTGAGGCCTGCATGCCATGTATTCAATATAATGCCTGTGAGACCTTGTATATGAGTGCTTGATGATATACCTGTGTGACTGGTGTGTACCGGTGTTTGATTTGTATTTGATTTTTAGCCTATGAGGCCGATGTGTGTGATCGGTATCCGACCATGTTGGTCCTTCCGAGATAAAGTGTAAATGTTGTCTTGAGTTTACATGTTGAGATGTAATGCTATCTTGTTCGTTGATCCGTTTGAGACCGAGCCGAGATATGGGCCAGGCACAATAGCTGGACCCCTTTGAGATTTGGCCAGGACGTGGTCCTGAGTCTCGGTGTAGCACTCACGACGGTGGGCTAAGTCTACACCCATTCCTGAGGGTAGATATGGCGCCCGAGGAGGTGGTTGACCATATCCGACTCGGGTGGAAAATGTTGCATTAGTGTCCATGCAACATTCGCCTGAATGTGGTATGTCATGTCGCCGTGGTGGCGGGGTGTCCTCTGCCCTTCGGTGCGGGTTCAGGTAAAGAGTGTTTCTTGGGTGATGTTTGCTGCGTTAGCCTTAGGCACAACACGAGCACAAGCATACACATATCATGCATGTTGTACACGGGACGGGTCCGGGGAGACGGGATCCCTACCGAGCTGTGGTTTGCTCACCCCTCCTATAAACCGTTTCTTTGCGAGGTTTAGCAGCGGTAGGTGAAGGCCGAGGAGCTAGGCCCCCGAGGCCGAAAGCTTTATATTATTTCCTTTGTTGTACTCTGGTTTTATGTGTTTGGATTTTGGTTTGGTTTTATTGATGGCTTCATAGGGGTTTTTCCCCGGCCTGGGTTGTAATGAACATTTAGTCTTTGAAATGAAATAAAATGAGATGTTGTTATTCAATTTGTGTTTGTGTGCATGGTTTGGGAACAGGAGCATGCCCCTTGGCATGTTAGCTGATTGTGCAGGTTTGGGACAAGACCCGTGCTAGAAGTCCTTTTAAGGTGCTTGCACCAACCCCTTGTCCCTTCGGGTGCGGGCATGGGCAGTCACTACTCATTTCCAAGTGGAAGGAAATTGGGGCGTGACAATTCTCTCCCTCAAGGTTAGCTATAGGATCAAATTTCCCTTGATATGGTGGAATCTTTAGCTTCTCTTGATTTCTACCATCATAAACTTCCTTATAATTTAGCATATGTTATCTGTAGCTTGCATGTGTTTATCCTAAACCCCTTCCTCATACTCCTTGGGGTGGAGTCCTATATTGTTCTAGCCTTCAATAAAATTCTTAACTTTCTTTAATTTCTTATACTTAAGAGGTCACACTATCCAACATGACATGTAATTTTGCTACTGTGCCACTCAAAGGTTCATTAAGTTTTGTGTCAAATATCTTGTGGTATCTTTAACCTATTCACCATGGATATTATCCTTCAAGACATCTTTGAATTTTTGCTGCAAATAAGATTAGTGATAAAGAATGAACATCACAAACTCATTTTCTTCACTCTCAACAATATAGCTCTTCTATTTACAATCAAATTTAGGCTTTTATCTTGATCGTGCTCTTCATACTCTTGACTTTTACTACTATTGTCATCTTCCCTAAACTTACTAGTTTAAACCAAGGCTAAAGTAGGTTAAGCCACAATAAGCTAGTATTGAACAAGTTTACAAATTCATGCAAAATCAATTAGCTGGCATGTACCATTTCTGAAAGAAATTTTTGATGTGTTGAATGAAAATAAAGTTAAGTGAATTAATTGGTGTTGTGCCTTCAATAACACAAAAATAAAAAACACAAATTAGAATTCATAATCTCCTTCCTTTTTAAAAAAGAGTTCATACACTTTTTTTAATAAACCTTTTCTTTCTTTCTTTTGGATGATTTTTTTCTTGAAAAATATATGGTTAAAGGTAGACCCTAGCTTGCAAGACAAGAAAACTAATTCTAAAATCAAACTAATATAGACTTTTCTAGGAATGTAGAGAAATTTAACCAACCTGATTGTAGAGAAAATAATTGATGCTCTGATACTAATTGATGTAACCTTGTCAATGCGCTTGAATGGATCCCCATACAATTAGTTATGATAAAACTACGACCCACGAACCAAAAAGGATTCAGAACCATGGAATAAGTGATTCACCTAAACCTTAATCCTATAAGGAATTAGAACCTTAGTACAAGCTATACTCATTGCCTATAAAGAAGCAAGAACCTATCCTAACAAATACGTAGAATGAAGAAGAAAACTCTCTTTGACTTTGAAATCATATAATAATAAAAGAAAAGTATCAACAACTTTTTATCAATGTCATTCTAAGGCCTTATATAAAGTCTAACATGTCCTACACAACATAATTAGAAAATTAAAATAAAAATGAAACTCTAAACTTCGGAAGTCTATGTCAAGTCGCAATTGTGTCTTTAAAGACATACATGAATAAAATTTTGTAACAAAATATAAAAAAAATTGTAATCTATATATACATTTTTATTTTCATTTTAAATATAACTTTTATATAAATATAATTTGTTATAGTCTTTATTGTTATGATGAATTGGCAATGAAGAATATCATGAGATATATTATCATATAAATTATTATTTTGATATATTTATTTACCTTTTCAGTTGTATTAGTTTTGTATATATTATGAAATAGTTATTAATTATTTCAGTTATCCATTATAAATGTTATATTAGTTTAATATAAAGTCATATAAATACATAAATATAAATTTTATAATAGTTTAATATAAAATTGTATATATACATAAATTGTTATTTTAAAATGAATGACATGTCATGATATTTTAAAAATACCTTAAAAATCATAGTTTAAAATTAAACTATAATAAAGTAATGTAAAACTAATTTTAAAGGGTAATTATTATATTACAAAAAAAAATTAAGAAACATACCATTGGATAATCAAATATTATTAACGCATGCATGTAAGATACCATAGAAATCTATTTCGAAGTAAGCTTTTATATTAGAGTTGTGAATGAGAGAGCGAATTGTATTTTTGCTAGTTTGATATATATTAATATTTATTTTAAAAATTAAAATATTTATATGTTAATAAATATATTTATAAAATTTTACAGTAATTTGGTTATCCTGTAGTTATTTATATATTATAAAATATATACATATTTATATATTTATATATTAAAATTTTACAGTAATTTGGTTGTCTGTAATTATTTATATATTTATATTATTTATCCCGTAAAATATTTATATATTAATAAATATATTTATAAAATTTTACAGTAACTTAATTATTATATATTATTTTTAAAAACATGATTTAAAAAAAATATATGTAAAAATAACTTTTCACAACTCATAAATAATTTTAAATTTATCAAATTATTATTTTTAAAAATAATTTTATTTTTACTAATAATAACATCTTTCAAAACATTCCCCCAATGTCTAATATAACAAAAAATCGCAAGATGCATCACTTCTCCTTAATTCGGACTCGACCTACCCATAGGATGCTCTCTGGAAAACTTGACTTGACCCAGTCAGTAATAAGAAACGACCTGAGTGAGGAGGTTGATTTGGCCATAACCCAAACTTAGCGCCGCACTAAAAACGTAACACATGATGGTACGGTGGGGACACGACTAACCCGTGCGGGAGACGTTCTAATGCAGGGATTATTTTTATCTTTGAAAAGTAAAAGTATTATTTGAATAGAAAAAGACAGCCACTATTAAAGTGACACATATAGTCAAACGTTAAACCTAAAAACGTGTTCATATATATATATATATATATATAAAATTAAAGCCACGTGACAATGATATCCAAAAATTAACAAAGTCCAAAATTTTCCATCATAGGACCCCCAATGTAGAATCGCGACTATTATTTCATAGGACCATCAATGAAAATTTCTATTATTTCATTCCGTTACCTCTTAAATAATCATTAAACGGAACGTACTGCATGTTAATCACTTTTTTCGTGATTTGAGCTTGGCCACATTTGGATCGGAATGACCAAATCCGTTAGTGGGCTGATGTGGCGTGTAGTGCATAAAAATAAAGTTTTTTTTTATCCCCAATTTAGCACGTTATATTTTACTCTCTAAAAAAATATTTTACAGCATATTCATTTTATTTTTACTTTATAAATTATTTATAACCTAATTTTCTCAATTCCACCAAGTTGCTTGAGGCTAATGGTTCTTTAGCTAGTCCTACAATAGATCCAGATCATTCAATCAACCAAGCTAGTGTCCATCGTCTAATCATTTAAGCCGGTGCACGCCATCTAGTCATACAAGGCTGGTCGTCCAGATCTAGATCAGTAGCTCCAGTCTAGATCAATAGTTCCAGTCGCTGATGTTTAGGTCCAGTTAGCGGTTCCAGTCGTTCCAATCCAATTGCTAGTAGTGGTGGTGGTGGGTGAGTTTTCCGTTTCTTTTTCTAGCGGACTTGAGGCAGGAGGCGGAGTGCATAACATGCATGTTTGTTAGAATCGGACATAGGTAAATGTCTAATTAAGTATCATGATACTGTCCACTTTGAGTTCGCCATATTGACGCGTACAGCTTTAAAACGCGACGTGACATTTAAAGTCTTCTTTTCTTCTTATATATGCCTTAACTTTTTTGCCTTTAAGTGATGTGGGACAAACATCATAACAATCTCTCCCTTTGTCACACATCAACCGTATACCATAGGTTGGAGATACACCTACGAAACTGGAGATTTCTTGTAACTCCTTCTCAATCCATGCCTTGTAGATAGATCAAATCGATTCGATATTAAAGTGACATCATAACCCGAATACCGCTGCACTAACGGGACACGCTGCTCGTTCACATCACATCAAGAAGACTTTTGATATCATGGAATACTTAACGAGATAATAACAGGAAATCTGGGCTCTGATACCAGTTTGTTAGAATTGGACATAGGTAAAGGCCCGATTAAATGTCACGATATTATCCATTTTGGGCTCGCCACATTGACTCACACGGCTTTAAAACGCGTCGTGATATTTAAAACCTTTTTTTTATATACCTTAACTTTCTTGTCCTTGAACGATGTGAGACAAATATTCAACAGATAGTGTAACAAGAGTATTGCATCATATTTGACATAGTACTATAGATTATGCTAAAGTTTATCATGATAGTAGAGGAAGATAATGCATCCTTGAAACTTCATTTTATATGTTTTACGCTATATATGAAATTTTAGCGCCTCTATTAAAGGTGCTCTTAGTGGACTCATGAAGCATGTAGTCAATCCACTAGCTGTTGACTTAAGCATGAGTGTGATTGCCCTGTCAAGATATTTTAAGGTGCCTTCTTGACCCATGACATCCCATTAGCATGGCTGAGCCATTCCAGAGTAACCCTACAAGTGATACATCAAACTCATCTCTGGGTTGGGATGCTAGTAGATAGCAAGATATGCTACATCAAAAAAGGTACCTTTCTGTTGTTGTGGATTGTGGTGCCTTCTTGCGACCCGAGTGCAACTGACCTCTTTAGGTCTCATGGCACCTTTCTAGCAGCTGAAGCACAACCAACATTAGAGAGCAACCTAAAGCTCAATGATTGAAAAAAGTACTAGTGCACTCTCGTGGTGTGGAAAACTCGATTAATTGGGATTGATCTGATATGTTTTGTACCTTTGGTCTTACTGCAAAACAAATTATATTGCGCACACCCAAGTTAGTCTAGGATCGTATCACGATTTTTTATCATTATTGAAAATTAAGATAAATTCGAATGAATTTTGTTTTATCCTTTTGTTTATATATGACGTATATTTATATTTACAATTATTTTTTTATTAAAATATACATTATTATAATTAAATTTAATGGAATCCCTAGTTTTTAAGAAATACAGATTTAATTAGCATTTTTAATTATGCTGTAACAAGATTCACATTAATTCTTGAACCGGAGAATAAATTTACCATATGTATTATATATATATATAATCACGTACAAAATATGATTAAAAAAAGTGCACTCTCGTGTAGCGTGGAAAACTCGATTAATTGGGATATATTGATCAAATTACTTCTCCCATTTCCCGTAACATCCATGAAGCATCCATCCACACCGATTTATGTTTACGAAATTGGTTCCTATAGATTTAGGTGCATGAAAGAATGGCGTGATTATATTCAACGTTGTGAGGAGGGGTTTTCAACATTCATTATGGGTGTAACTTGCGTAGATCGGTCGACAATATCTTTTGTCCTATCCAACATGTTGTCTAAATTCATCCACTACGTACGCGTATTTCAACAACTAGCTGGGGGGGGGGGGGGGGGGGGGGGGGGCGTGGGGTGTGACGGGACGTACTTCTATCAGGGATTAATGAAGACCTTGCTAATGAAGCAATAGAAACAAAGGAGTGGGTTGCTACGATACTGATTTGTGAAGAGCAAGTCAACTAAACTAGCTTCAACTGCTAGCTAATGTTCTTATATATTAGTCTTACATTAAGGTTTCCCATTTCTTTCGGGCGTGAGGCGGTTTAGCCGCTTTTGCTATTCTGATATTTTACAATATTTATTTAAAAAATTAATATTTTTATTGAATATTTATGTTTTCATATACATGTCTCTAACAGTTATTTTCTTCGTAAATTCAATTGTAATAAAATAATAAATAAAATCACGCCAAGTTTACTAATTATCACTTTCTTGATGACAAAAAATTGGCACAACTAAAAGTATTACCGCACGCGCATGCTTTCATATTTGGTTAACTGTTTTTGAGATACAATCCCAATCAACAGTTAATGCGCGTCTCTTTCAAAGGCACCACAGTGGCGTTCCAACTTTTTTAACGGTTTACTTCCTGTCCAGGGCAGTGCACCTCTCGATTGGTGTGACACTGGTGCTGAGAAGGAAAAAAAATTAAAAATCTTGTTACTGACAGCGGAAGAAATTAAAGAACGTGTTGCTCCTTGGTCCTTGCAGCCCTGGTGGGCTGTCGTATCATTCTTTCCCCACTTAAAGGCCGACATGTTTTGCACGTTCTTTCTTCCGCTGGCGGAGATTAGTGATAACCCATGGAAACGAACAATAATAATAACTTCAAAAAAACAAAGTTTTGGGTCACTTTTAGAGAGCTCCATGTGTATGGGTTGACACATATAGAATAGATGCAATTGTTATACAAAATGTACAAATAGCAAATGTTACAACTAGGATCATTGCTACAATTGTACAAATACAAAATGGACATTGCCCAGCATAGCTTTATTCTGAGGAGCGAAAACACACACGCACACACACAAAGCAACACACAGCAAATTAAGAAACGGAAGCTATAAATTTAAATTTGATCTTTTTTTTATATTTTTTAATAATAGATTGTTCCAGATTGAGCAGCACGAGCCATTATTACGATGAGAACGGAATATAATAATTTAGGAACAAGATGGCATGACTGGAGGAGGGAGCACACTAGTGTCATTTGTGGGGCCATTCTTGACAATGATCGCAGTTTCCATCCCCCATGTCGCGTGCCTGTCCAAATGACAGTGCTGGAACCACACTCCTGCAATCGAAAATTATGTATCAACCACCTCAGATCCGAATCATTCATCATCATCGTCTTGGCTACAAAATATCTAAACAATCATTCACCAAAAAGTGTTTCATATATTTTTCCTCACTTTGGATATCTAAAAAATTCCAAGTGTTATGTTATTTATTTATTTGGACATACAAGCCCGTGGTAATATTTATATGTTTTGTGGGTGCACGACTCAATCTAACAGCGTAGATCGATACTCAAACATTGGGCCTTCTAAACTTCCGAGCCCATTGATTTATTGTGATTAAAAATAGACTTTCAAAAAACGTACCAGGGTTATCCGCGACAAATCGGACGGCGACCCATCCAAGAGGTGGAAGACTGACAGTGTTGATGCGTGGTGGATTGACGAGGTTAAAGGACGAGGGGTCCGAGGTGTTGTCGTAGTTGCCGAAGCCATAGCCGACAAGATAGAAGCTAAACCCGTGCAGATGCATGGGATGGTTCTCCGCCGACAAGTTGGTGCCCTGGTACACAATCTGCACCGAGGAGTTGTAGTCCACCACCGCCACTTTCGTCGCTTTATCGTAGTACCCCGCAGTGTTCACGTCCACGTTGCCCGTGTAGTTGAACGGATTCGCAGGGAATAATGGGAAGTCAGTGGTGAATATCCCATTAGTGAGGTTCCTATATATATATATATATACGCAGGCAAGTGATCAGCAAAGATATATCGCACCTCATATGCAGCATATGCATGGGTTAACAACGATTCACTGGACTTAATTACTATATATTAAAACAAATAATTGTAATGAACCACTAGTATTAAATATAATAGAACCAACATATATATATATATATATATATATAGAGAGAGAGAGAGAGAGAGAGTGTACTGATAGTAGGCTTCGAGGATGCTGGTAGTGCTGGGCGACACGAAGCTTATGTTGTTCAAGCTTGCTGCGATGTGGCTCTTGTTGGTGGAAGAATTCCCGACGGAAACCGTAATAAGCATATTGAAATCCACTGTCTGGGGCAGATCGTCCGCCTCCAAACTCCGAAGCAACTTGGTAAAGTTGGTCACCGCATCGGTGCTGTTATACGCCGGCAGCGTCGTCGGGTAGGTGGGACTAGCCGGGGGCGTATAGTTTCCGGCATATTCGAGGATGAAGGTGGTTGTGGTGTTGTCGATTGGCGCCTCGGTGCTGACGTAGGGGTAGGCAATGCCGTAGTAGTGGCTTGGGGACTGGTCGGCGGTGACGAGGACGTCCATGGTGTTGCCGGGGCTGATCATCAGGTAAGTGGTGTTGGTTGGTTGCAAATAATTGCCGTCGCTGGCGACGGGGGTTAGGGTGTGGTTGGCAATCGTGAAAAACATCTCTTCGTTCATTATAGCATTCACTATACGCAGGAGGTAGGTCTTGCCGAATTCCACTGTTGTCCGGAATGTTGTCGCTGCATTCACAAAATTAGGCCGGATAATTTTAGAAAAAATTAAAACATTATTTAGACATGACTTCAAAATTAATCTTGCATAGAAATAATAATTTTAATAATACAATACAATTTCTATACCTCACTAGAAAATACACGGATAAAAATTAACCATCCCAGAATCCGATAATTTTTAAACATTTTGAAAGCTTGAGCTAATATATATATATATATATATATATATATATATATATATATATAAAAAAATTGAAAGCAGAATCCCAAGTTTCTGCTTATTTGACTTTCCAAAAATTAAAAAAAACCCACAAGAAAGAATCTTTTAAAAAAAGAAAAAGAAAAAAACTTATTCTTCCTCTCACATTTAAGAGTGTCAAAACCCTCACCTAATTAATTTATCTTCATCAAGCATATGGTAAAATAAATTTCCTTATCTTTTTCTAAATCCTCAATTTCCTTATCTTTTCTTTATTATAATATATGAAAAGATAAGCCCGGCCGACTTTTGTTTTATAACATGGTGAACTAATTAAAGTTAATTAATATATGAGATGTCTGATGCACATACTATTGGAGCAGTCGTATAGATCTCCAGGTTCACCATTGACGGTGAAAGCGTCTGAGCTGTTGGGCTCCAAACCAGATAGGATGGCTTCCTCAATTATCGCCATCACGTCTCCCTTGAACCACGAGGCTGCCCAAATTTACAAACACGGTCGTAAAAAGACAAACTATATAATAAAATCTTCTAGTGAAGGCCAAAAGAGAGGTGACAAAAAAGTCAGCATATGCTCTCAGTCGAGTCCAAAAACAATGTGTGTGTATATGGAAGTGACAACAATACCGCGAAATGGGAGTGCATATGAAATTGACTGAGCCTTTAATTAACCCCGCAAATTACTGAAGACACTTTGATTACTTCTTGGGTACGTAGGAATGTATGCGTACCTAGTATAATTACTTCTTCTGAAGCAGGGGTTGCAAAGGGGTAGCTGCTTCCATTTTTAGGTTTAATAACAATGCCACCATGGACCGTAGCGCGCGTCCAGTCGCTGTGGGCATGCCACCAAAGGGTCCCAATTTCAGAAGAGAATATGATCTCGTAGGTGAAATTTGTTCCGGGCTTGAGCGGACACTGCGTGACGTACTCTGGACCATCGCTCCATGGATTCCTGGGTTGGTCCACTCCATGCCTGCGCCCATGCATGCACCACATCATATTTAATTAAGTAATGATCCACATAATTAATTTTCTTGATAACTTGGATCAGTGTGTGTGTGTGTGTGTATAATTTATAGATAATGATGATTCACAAATGAGTAAAATTAATTATAACTTACCAGTGAAGGGTTATTCCATAATTTCCCTGATTGTAAACATTTACATACACAATATCTCCTTGTTGTACTGAAATTAGAGGGCCCGGGAAACTCTCATTCACGGTCAACATGCTCTTTGTGCTACACAGTTTCGTAAAGTTGGATTCTTTCAACTGTAATTGTAATTGAAAGCATGCACATCATCATTATACACGGTAATTGATTATATGTAGAATAGAAAGAAATGGGATTAGAAGGAATAGAATTTCTAATTACCAATAATTGGACTTCTGGTAAATTTAAAGAAATGAAATGAAATAGAATCAAAATTTCAGCGCTTCAATAATAAAGATAAAATAAAATTTAATTTAATTGCTCAAGATATTATAGTTTATTTTCGTGTGTAATAGACTAAAAAGCCATTCAAACAACGTGTCACATATGGAAACCAAAAAGCCTGCTTGAGCCTGCTGCCTGCATAATATACGCTTCTGCGTCTCTACGTTTTATTTATTTATTTATTTATCTAAAAGGCACTTGCCATACACTAGTATTTAATATACTTAAAAAACAAAGGTTGGTTGTGTCCTGCACCAATTTATGGCCATTTGTTTATTATAATTGATGATGACAACCCCTCCCAGCTCAGTCCTCCCTCCCCATCCCATCAACATTTATTCCCCACGCTGTAATCTCTTTTCTCTGCCCACCCATCCCATCCCATACCGATCCCAATCACCTATACTGTTTAGAGAAATATAATATTAATAAAACAAACAAATCTCTGTCCTTTATTTGCTTTTTCTCCATGGAAAGGTGGGTGGCTGAGGAGCCGCTGGGACAACCCGAAGAGTGTAGCTCAACCCCCGCAAGTGCGCGCCAATGGAGCCGACCATTGCTCCTCCCTCTCGATCTGCTCTACTCCACCACCACGATGTGCTCCTCGGAGGACGTCCACCACCGCTTAGGAGAGCGAGCCACTTGAGGAAGTAGTCTGCCTTGAAGATGTCCTTCCATCGGCACACAATTTGTTGATATAACTTTTATTCGCAGAGGCATGAGATCGCATTGCTTATTTAAAATTTTTACAACAGCCACAAATATTTCTACGAATATTTTGTCGATCTAAACTAGATTCACATTGATTAATGTATATGTCTTGCATGATTTACGTATGGAACTTGCCGAAAGTATAGGAATGGTTAAGCAGTAATTAACTCGTTAGGACAAACATCGTTATAGATAAATATAATGCACAACGAATTAATTATATACTGGCGCTAAACTAAAACTTACAACAAAGTCATAATGATGAGTAGTTTGGCCTAGTAACCCATCCATCAGATAAATAAACACCACGGAGAACAATCCCAGCCACTTTTGCGAACCCATTAGATTCAAAAGAGAAAATATAATGCCCACTACAAATTTAAAAGCTCCCGCTTTTACAGTAATTGAGGAAGTGCTTGCCTTGGTTCTACTTTGCCTACCGTCATCTCTCTCTATATATAGGCCTGAAATGAGGTGAATTCCCTGCTGGATGGAAAGCGCCAATTTTTGTCCTAACGCCATCATGTTCTCCATGAGTACAAATTAGCGTCACCGTCAACATCACTTCTGGTTCATTTCCATGTTTTCCCTCATAATTCATGCTTGGCACGACTTTCAAGATATTGATAAGATAGGCAGGTAACACTGTACGTAATACATTTTAAATGAGTAAGTTATGACTGAAATTTTGGTAGAAGTTATAAAAACAAATAAAACTGAAAATTTATATGTTATTCAATTTGCATGTCAATGTTATACCAATTAAAATAATTTGTATTTGATATCCCAAGTTTAAGAACCTTTGCATAATTGAAATTCAATTTTTTTTACAAAAATACACATAGTTTCTCATCATCTTTCAATTTAATAATTTGCAAATGTTAAATTTATGGAAAAAAATTCACTTAAGGTGCCATTTTTTGAAAAAATGCTAGCAAATGTTCTCTATGCCGCCAGCGTTTTTAAAAACAACACCAATAAAATAATTTCCTCGTGGTTCATTACAAAAACGCTAGCACGAATGTGTCACATATATACTTACTTCTATAAAAACACTACCCCCAGGTTATTTTCTATCGTGTATCAAAAATGGCAATAGTTTTTCGTAGTAAGAATTATTATTACTTTTTTTATGAATATCTAAAATCACAATAAACTTATTTGTTAATTAGTTTTCCGTTTTCTTTCTCACCTCCGTAACAATGTGGATGAGAGGGAGAGAAAGATAGAAGAAGATTGGACAAGACTTGTGAGACATCGATGAGGTGTGTAGGGACGGGGGGTTTTTCCTCTTTATTCTCCAACTTTTTTTTCGAAGGGACGTAGGGCAGAACATATCCATTTCTTCGTTGCTTCATTTTGCATTTCTATAACTTTCTAATTTTGGTATTCTATGCATGATTTAGTTATAAGTAAAGACCGAACATATATAATCTCGTTTTCCCTAATTATCTTTAATGGCTTAGAATGATATTTATGTTCAGGTCAAATTAGATTTAGATGATTAAATTAGGAATGAGTGTTCATGTAGTTTGGTTGTTAGATTTGTATTATAATAAATTTATAGGAGTTTCTTTTATCCTTTTTCTCAGATTGTCAGTTAGTTATTTCTAGAAATTTTGATGGCTTAAGGGAGCTAAGAAGTTGGTTGTGTATTGTTATCTCCCTAATCTTTGGCAACAATTAGCCTTCTTGGGTGGTGAGTTGAGTTTTGGTCACAATTGAATGGTACCAACTCAGTATAGCATGGGTATTGTATATCTCTGATATGGCAATGGCAAGGGTTGTGAGGTGTGGCTAGCTAAGTCAGATTTGGTCATCATGGGATAGAGAGAGGGTGGTCATGAAAGAAGAGTAGCTAGTGCTTAGTTCTAGTGAAGTCAATGGTCGGGAGATTTGGCAGTAGATGGGTGAGGTGATGCTTAGATTTCTGGATTGGAAGTGAAGTTGGCCATGGCTATGCAAGATATATAGTCTACTCTTAGATGATTTTTTCACTTTCTTTTACAACAAACCAAATTGTTTGTAAATAATGTGTGTACATGTGTGATAATTAATAAAATAATTATGTCTTAGGTTAATGTGTTGATTCTTTGGTTGTAAACCCTCAATTACTCTCAATATAGTATTACTTACAGGAGTTTTTTTACCCTCAAGCCATTTCATGTTCTAATTACAACAACTTTTGTATAGTCTTTATATCCTCCAACACCCCAATTTACATTAAAGATAACCTTTCTTGCATTATTTTAGATTATTGTAATGTTTATAAACTAGGACATCACTCATTGTATAAAAAATGGTACTAATCATTTTTTGTCTTTTCCTTTAGTTATGTTATTGTAAAATGAATATATAAAAAAAAATCGACACCACACTGTTATTAAGGAAAGTCAATGCTCACGCCTTAATTGTTCAAATTTATATTGTTGATGATATTATCTTCAAGTCAATTGGCTCGAACTCAAATTTATATGAAGAATTTTCATAATTAATGCAATGACAATCTAAATTAGTATGATGGGAAAATACATAATGGTTGAGATTATGTTTGCTCGTTGCTACAGCTTATACATGCTTGAAACACATGTTGGTCAAAACGTTCCGTTTTATATGGCTCAAAATGTTGGCTTCTCAAAATAAGGTTCATTCTTCTACTTGAAACATACTTTAATCATCTTCCTAAAATAGCTTAGGCTCAAAATTTGATACTTTTATCTACTTGAAATAAGGAGTGCTTGACACGACCTAATTACAACAGCTCAAAACGTGAAGGGCTCATAATGGGATATAATGTGATGCTCAAATCAAGATGTACGAGCTCATAGCTATAAAATGAACTCAGATCTGCAACATGAACTCAAATGAGGTGTTTCTAGCCCATAAATGACTTTGGCTCAGATTGGAATTAAATATCGGATTTGTATTCCTTTTTCTTATTCGTATTTGTGGCTTTGATTGATCTCGTTGCTCAGATAGGGTTTTGCCACCCAAAGTTAATACTCGTAAAACCCAAAAGCAACATCCGTAGCGTGGAATTTTTGATTGGTAGAGAATATATATGAATATTTTGTCACACTTTACATTAATTTTATCCACAACTTAGAAGACATAGAATATTTGTTTGCAGTAGTCGAGTATTGAAGTTGAGAGAGAAACTTTATTTTAATAAATTTCTTCCAACGCCCATGATTGTAGCATCCCTAATTAATGCAAAACCCTATATTCTTTCTCTCGTATATATAACACTTAGGATTTAGGGTTTTAAAATAAAGTGCCCTTCTCATGCATGATATAGACTTTGGAGAGCTTTTGCAATCTTTCAACTTATTATGTTCTTAGAGAGAGATTAAAGATCATGTTGCAAAAGAGCTTCCAACACGACATCTAAACTTAAAAAGATTATGAGCCTACATGTGTTGAGATTGATAGAAATCAATGTTGAATAAAATCACACATAGAATTTCTATTCATCATTTCTAACTGTTTGTTGATATTAAAGCAGTGTTATAAATCATTATATAGTACTATGTTTGTATTACTATTTATTAACAAGTGTTAATAATATGATTGTTAAAAAAAATTCATTATTTGTCTTTTGCAGATATAAAATGGTAAATAATTTTATTATTTTAAAATGTAAGTATCAATTTAAGTTTCGCCTTAAACTCTCTAAATTTGAGGCCGATCCTAATTATTAACAAATGTTAATAATATTGTTGTCAACAGTATTTCTTTGTTTATATTTCACAAATATATATTATTTTACTCAAAGAAGCAGTTAGTGCTATTTCATCGAAATGTTTTTAAGGGAGATTTATTTATTTCCTCTAGATCTCCACGGACCTAACAAACTTTCATATATAATTAATAATGTAAATTTGTGAAAGATAAACAAATTAATATATATAATGGAAGCTTTATATATATATATATATATACATATATAAAATTTAATGCGATGCTCCAATTACCGTCTAAGCTAGTTTTATATGGAAGAACAAATTAATTTTGATCAATATTTATCTATCCAATTTTAGTTTTTCATTCAGACTTTTCAAACTTATTTTTAAGTATAACTATGCTGTTATATCCCATCTCTGTATGCCTGTACGTGAAAAACATTGGCTAGGCGCGTCCTACGGTTACATTTTAATGGACAGCCTGTTGCTGATAACAAAAGAATTCCATGGTGCAGTTTTAGTATGTCAAATTTAATATAACGCTGGCAGATACAATAGTGTCTACTGTCAGCCAATTGTTTATATTATGGGCAGCCCCGGCCCCAGTACTGATTAAATTATAGTTTTATTATTTCCTACCGTTGGGAAGCTTCTTCCACTTATATTTTAAATTAAATGGGCACCCGTAACGTAACATATGCATTCTCCAATTAATGGATTTGTTTATTCTTAATTGTGCATTTCTTTTGACTTTTTGTTCACAATAAAAGTCGTTGTTCAAAGTCCACACGCGATGGGGGGCCATGGCAAAACATGATTTACCCATGGGGGCACCGCTAGCTGCACTGCACTCATTCGATCTGTTTTGAAACGTGAATTTTATTTTCTTCCTTGTTTAAGCCTTCGCGAATCATGCATGTCGCGAGAATGCATTTACACTCACCGACGGCCGGAGAGGAGAAACAAAGAGCCTTTTTTACTTAAAAGATGATGGCCCATGAGCGCGCGCTCTCTCCCTCTCTCTCTTTATATATTTATATATATATGAGGATGTTTGTGTTGCCTGCCAATATGAATGAGGACTTGGAGTGTACATTTATTCATTCTATTTGTTTGAATTTATTTGTTAATTGTGAATAAAAATTATATAAATAAGTAGATTAGTTAATTTTGTTATTTTGAACCTTAAAAATGCCTAAATCCACTGGAAATTCAACCTATCACTTCCATCATAAAAATAAAATAAATTTTATCATCTATTTATTAAATATTAGTTTATTATCATTTTTTCTAATTTAAAAGATACACGGCACTTACGATTATAAATTTATAATGCATTCACAAAGACGTCTTTTTTATCCTGTAATTATAAATACGTAATAAGTAAATTAATATATTTTTAATTATAATTATTTTATATTTTGTATGTTGATTAATTACTCATTAATTATAATTATTTTATATTTAATTTTTACCGCATCTCTACGTGCAAATAGCTGCACGGACATCTGCTCCTCTACGAAAGTCCACATGTGTGGGGCTCACTGAAAATTATGATTATGATTTAAACGTGTACCCCCGCATGCCCTTACGACTCTCTTTCTTTCCTGTTTTTTTCCCTTCTAGAATTTCACATTGGATAATTACTTTATATAGTTTTGTTTGAAACGATTCTAAAAACTTTGGCGTTGCAAATTTTAAAATATGATTGTTTTTAAAAATTATAAATTAAAATAAATTGTTATTGTTTATAAATATTTTTAAATTTATATTTTAAAAAAATAATTATATTTTTAAAAATAATATTACTATATCAAAAATAATTATATTTTCTTTATTTTAAACAAAATTATTAAAATATTATTTTAAGTAAAATTATATCGTAAGTAATACAAGTGTGTGTATATATAATACATAGTTGTCGTTAAAGTGAATAGATAGAAACTTGTACATTATTAAATATATAGCTTATTTGGTGGCCATTACAGCATATTGATTTTTACGTACGGGGGAGAGTTATGTAAATAGATGACAAATCATATCATTACCTTTTGAGCTAACGAGTTAAGACTTATTTTAAATGAGTACCGGGTACATGACTTGATAGCCGCATATAATAACTTGAATAATTTCATAATGGTTCTTATATTTAAACAAGATTTATCAAAGAAAATGACTAGATATTCAAGCATAATACATAGCAAGGTGTTTTTCTTAATCAATAAGAAGCAACATCAAATAAGGTGATAGGTGTTAAATCAATAGAAGATAACACACAACAATAATAGTCAGCTATTAATAGTTTATCTAATCTGTTACGTCTATTTCTTATAGTTATATGATATTTGTCTTACATTTTAAATTTTGAATTAAGTAAATAATGTCCTTATAATAATTCCTCACAATACAAACCTAAGTTGTGCTCATCCCATTGTAGAATCACTTATACCGTTTTCATGAGGATTTGAGCCTTAAAAAGGGTATAAATGAACAAGAAAAAAAAAGAAAAAGATACAAAGAGAAAAATAATATATATGAAACAAGAGGTTTTAAAAACAAATTTGGATAGAACACGACCAATAATGTGTGAAGAAAAGGACAAGGGGTAGTATTAGGAAAGACTATCTTATTTCTTATATGATGGTCCATATCTAATAATGTGTGAAGAAAAGGAATTTATGTAAGAACCGACTAGTAGGGGGTCACTCCAAATTTTATATGTAAGATAATTAATGAACATTGATGCGAAGATAAATCTCAACACCCTCTAGGCTCTAGGCTTAATAGACATTGAAGCAACCCATAAGTAACTCCCTTTTTTTCTCCATATAGGCAAACATACTTCGTTGATAACTACCGCGCGACTCCTTGTTGGAGTTGACCAGGGAGAAACGTTCACTAACGGGTTTGAATTTAAAGTGTAAGGCAATATATGGGGTAGCACAAAAGCCAATCATACACATTGGATAATTAGATGGATTTTTCATATTGATAACTACCGTTCATTGTTGGAGTTGATTTCTTGGACAAGATAAAGGCATTCCACATCCCGTGAACCAAAATGGTGAATGAATTTGCGTAGTGAGATGTTGTATATATATTAAATGGAGATTAAGAAATAAAGAACCCGCATATTTTGTTGTAGTTAATTAAGGTACTGGAGAATGCATAAATTCAATGCACAGAGTACCAGAGAGATCTCAATATTACCTGAGTAAGGGTATTTTTAAATACCTGTAGTTTCAATTCGATGGGTGGTACACAACTATTTAACTTTATTATTTTATCAGCTGTAAGAGTATTTTATTTGCTTATTTATTTTTATATCTAAAATAGAACGAAAACTAGACAATTTTTTCTATTTAAATACGTAATCGATTTTATATTTGGAATGAAATATAAACAGGCATATAGCACACAAAAGTGACCGCAAATTTAAAAACTATTGATAGAGTAACCACACACGAGAGCATATCTAATGGTCAAGTGATAGCAAAAGTTAGTCAACTTTGGGTGGAATTAAGAAAATTTTGCTTTCATAATAATTTAAGTCAAATTTACGTGAAAATTTAACTTTAGTTGCAAGTGTCGGGTCAAATTCTCACTCTCATACTCTTCTAAAATTCCAGCATAACCTTCACAACCCTCATTCACAACAGTAACAAAATTTGAGAATGGAATAGAAAGGATGAACTCACATATATAGCATCAAGAGAGTGAGGGAGAGATGTGATTGAGAGATGGAGACGGAGGGCAAGAGAGGACTTGAGAGAACCTGGGGAGAGATGCGCACGGGGGTGGGGGGTGACACTACAAAAAACTAGTATGGCATGATAGTAAGTTAAATTTTACTTTATCTAAATAATTTTATTTAAAACCAACGGAGACGTTCTAAAGTGAAAAATATATTTCAAGCAAATAACATATCTTTTACTTTTTTAAAAAAACTCTTTGGAATGGGCTAAAAGAACGATAAAAAAAATTAGAGGATTGAGTGCAAATTTTGTGCAGAGAAAAACATTGACAACATTGACTCCTTGTCCTCTGTCCTGTGCGTCCACAGCTACACAAGTCCAGCCGGCCCTAGCTTCCCCATTTCAATAAGCCCAAGTCTAAATAACATTTTTAGGGCTAGCTAAAAAATGGTCGCTTGAAGATTTATATATAATAGCACGGGTGTCAGTAGGGCCTTTTTTTTGTTTTTGTTTTTGTTTTGTTTTTTTGGGTGTCGTTCCAAATGACGTACAATAGTTTCGGGAGTAGTGTGGGGAAGGGGGAATAGTTTCAGCCTTTCAGGAGTAGGGCCATTTTTCCCCGCGTCGTTCCAAACGACTTACGCTGCATGAACCACAGTCCACAGCCCACAGCCCGGCAAATGCAAATAATTGATTCCATCTACCACGTGCGCAAATCATTCAACATACACGATCCCCAGTCCCTATGCACTATCATCTTCACAATATATATAATACCCCACTGGCAATGGCCTGCGAGTTGTAAGCTATAGTTTGTGTGAGTGTGTGCTGATATTATATATCTTATATATATATATATATATATGCAAATCATTCATTATATTATTCCAACTATCTCCATGTTGACTATATAAAATAGTCCCACTCGCAATGGTCTGCGAGTTTTAAGCTATAATTTGTGTGTGTATGTGCAGACATATATATATATATATGCAAATCATTCATCATATTCATATATACATTATATTATCCCAACTATCTGCACGTTGTCAATAAAATACCCCACTGGCAATGGTCTGCGTGAGTTTTAAGCTATTATTTTGTGTGTGTGTGTGTGTGTGTGTGCGTGCGTGTGTGGAGATAGAGATTGGATCCAGGGACTTAGTCTAATAATTAAGAGATTGGAAGCAGGGACAGGTGCTTAATGCTTATTGCTTAAGCGATGGTACATATTGATGTGTTTTGTTTTTTGTTTTTTTAAGGGAAATGAGTGAAAAGAAATGTGAAAAGAAAAAGGAATGGATTTTTTTTATATAGTTTTATTTTATTGGGATATTTTAAAAAAATATCGTTTGGTTGGGCCCCTGCAGCACATGGGCGGACTTGAGTTGTAATAAGGAAGGAGAAAAAGGATATTTTCAAAATTAATTTCACTATTTGGCATGTAATAAAAATGGTCGATGTAATAATTTCACTGTTCGTTTTCAAAAATCCATCCAAACGAGTAAAAATTTCTTTTATCCATCTTTTTACTACCACGTACCACGTCCGCTTTCCGTGGAAAATTCACATCACCGAACAAAGGCACATATTAAGAGCATCTCCAACAATAATATGTATTTTATCTTCACATGTAGAGAATTTTTTATTTATGAAGAGTGTTTTTTTGCTTCTAACTCCAACAACACTCTTCATTTCAACTTTATTTGTATTAAAATAATAAATTTTATTATATTTTTAATATAATAAACTTTCATTTGGAGAGAGAAGTGAGAAAAGGAAAAATAATAAATATTAAAATAATATGTGAAGAATGAATAGTGACTCTTCAAAAATGAAGAGTCACTATAGCTTTTTTTACATGTGGAGAGTCAAATGAAGAGTTTGTTAGAGTTTATTTTTTGCATTTGGCTCTCTATTTGTAGACAATAAAAACTCTTGGAGTTGCTCTAAGGAGATCAACCGACACATACGTGAAAAACATTCTGCGCCCTAGGTTTTTCTTTGGAACGTGTGAGCCCACTTTTTGTCATTTAAGAATGGATTGGCCCAATACGTTGTCTACCGAAAGCAGTACGTTCAACGCCAGCCCAAATTCAAGAAACTTGCGTGTATTTTACGCCGGGATTGGCGGCGACAAATCTGGTGGCGGCGGCCCATCCCATAGCCGATAGTGTTGATCCGTGACATTGACGTAGTTGCCGACACCCATAGCCGACACCCGACAAGATAGATAGAAGCTGAACCCATGCATGCAGATCATTTTAATTTTAATTTGGTTTGCGTTTCTAAGTTTTAATACCAGCTTAGTTTAATTTGGTTTCGGATTTGGTAGCAAATCATTTGTAGATTAGTTAGTAAATGAGCAAAGCACGATGTGACAAGCCTGTCAAAAAATGCAATGATGTGAAAACATATTTCAGTTGGGAAAATATATTTAAAGAACAAAAATACATATAGATGCACTTGCGGGATCCAACCGCGAATGAGGTGGCGCTCCTCAATTGGAGTTTTTCCTTACTGCGGCAGGCGTCACCTTAGGTTGTATCCATCATAGGTCTTTAGAGAAAGACTCCCTTCGATTTTTTTCCCCTCACAAATTTTCTCATTTATCCACATTTATAATTTCTGATGAGCCGTTTGGGATGTCTTAAGCAAAATCTTAAAATGATGTCCATTTATATTTTATATTTGTTTTTACCTTTTATATTAGAACCCTTATTATATTATTGCTTTCTGATGTAAATCAAATTTTAAAAGCTGCCAAATTACTCAAAATTTGAATTACTACAAATATATAAGTATCATCATTTCATTTTTTACGCTTTACAAAACCAAGGTAGCACATATTCATCAATTTATGTAACACTTTTTTCTTTGGCTAATTCAATATCAATGTCTAAATGAGAGATAGTAGGCTTTTCTATGACTTTAGTCTACCAAAGATGCTAGATTTTTTCTTAACAAATATCGAATTATTGAAACATATATACTAAGCTAATTCATGCATGCTTTATGAGGATAATAACATGAAAGTAAAGTAGCAATATAAAAGTAAACACGTATAATGGATTGTGTTGAGATTTGATGCATACACTATTCACGGGAAGTGGTATTGAAGATGAAGCCCGCGACATGTCTTGCCTTGGTGAACAAGTCTTCTGCTTCGTCTAGAAGTCTTTCCATTTATTTATTTTCTTTTATTTAATTTGCATTAGTATTTTCTTTTATTTGCTTTTCTTTATTTAATTCGTATTAGGGTTATTTTAGTAGTTTACCTTAGTTTCCTAATTGTAATAGATTTCCAATTCCTAATTACTAACTTGCCTATAAATAGGCATCGTCTATGACAATTTATGTAATTCAGATTATTCAAATTATTGGCTATTGACAGTTATAAACTCTCATATTAAAGGTTTATACTTATTTTCGGCTTTTTCAGTTAATTACTTGAATTGCTTGGGCTAGAGTTTGGGTATTCAGTTATCCTTTTCTAGATTGTTGTTAAATCCTAATCAAGGTCCTCAATAATTTGGTGCTTTCATTTAAAGATCCTAATTAAGATTTCTCAATTTTATCTCGCGTTCTTCATCAGCAATGACGGAGGAGGCGACAAGAATGAACAGGCAATGGTTCGAAGCCCTAGAGAATTCCATGACAGAGCTTTCGACAACTTTAGCAAAGATGGTTCGATTCCAAGAGAGAATTAATCAAAAAATTGATCGATTATTCGCATACAAGGGAAAAGATCCTATAGGATGCAGACGAATTCAAGGAGATGATCATAGGTCACGACAAACTTTACAGGAAGTGAAAGATATTTCAAGCGTTGAAGATGAACCATGTTTTCAGAGCTCACAAGGACCACAACATGAGGTTGAGTCCCCATCTAGTGACTCATCTAAAGAGATTGGCGACCCAACTCCAACTTCAAAGTTCTTGATCCCTCTGACTTCCTCTATCGTGGTGAACGATGTTCGAGTCAAAGTCAACAAGGGCGTCACCATTGAAGAGTCTCTCAACAACATGATCATTGTCCTTGACGATGCCCAGTTAAGTGGTGTACTCAATGCAATAGGCACCCAGTTTGTAATTGTTCCCAACAACGTGGCCTTCATAATTGGACCGTCTGATGCTCAACCCTCTCAGGCCACGACTTTTTGTTATCACTCTTTGTCATCCTTATTTGCAAAAGTGTTCCATAAGCCAGAGATGTTGGTAGAACTCACAATAGATTTGAGATCTGCTTCGTTTCAGTTTTTGTAGGAGTTTAATTTTGTGACAGTGAGACAATAGATTCACGCAAGGAAGGAAGTCAGGAAATTTATAAAGGATTATGGGTTTCTGAGATTAATGGGGCGTTATACTTTGGATGTAGAACAGTTTTCCCAATTTTCCCTTGAGGACAAGGGAAGTTTCGAAGGGCGGGGGATTGTTGAGATTTGATGCATGCACTATTCACAGGAAGTGGTATTGAAGATGAAGCCCGCGACATGTCTTGCCTTGATGAACAAGTCTCTTGCTTCGTCTAGAAGTCTTTCCATTTATTTACTTTCCTTTATTTAATTTGCCTTAGTACTTTCTTTTATTTACTTTTCTATATTTAATTTGTATTAGGGTTATTTTAGTAGTTTACCTTAGTTTCCTAATTGTAATAGATTTCCAATTCCTAATTACTAGCTTGCCTATAAATAGGCATCGTCTATGACAAATTTTTGTAATTCAAATTATTCAGATTATTGGCTATTGACAATTATAAACTCTCATATTAGAGGTTTATACTTATTTTTGGCTTTTTCGATTAATTACTTGAATTGCTTGGGCTAGAGTTTGGGTATTCGGTTATTCTTCTCTAGATTGTTGTTGGATCCTAATCAAGGTCCTCAACAGATTGACAAAACTTTACTTACTATTAAAGCTATCTATGTGAGATTGCTTCCACTAGTGCAGTACACAATTACTAAATAATAATTTTATATATATAATGTTTTTTTTTTCATCAACTTATCAACCTTTTTTTTTACCTCTTGAATACCTCAAAGGAGTTTTTGAGGTAATAAATATCTATTCCCCTATAAGAAACCTCAAACAAATATACTTTGAATCAACAAAGTTTAAATTCAATGTTCTTTAAAAATGTTATTTGTTATTAATAACACAAATGAGCTTTAAAAACAAATATAGATATTGTATGTTATAGACTTTTTATCTATTTATACATTTTAATATTTCATCACAAAATTTGTTTATTTATGTTTTAACATAAAAAAACATATGTTTAAAATTGTTATGTATTAGCTCAATCAAATATCAGTAATATTGTTAGGAAATTATACTTGAATATATTTAATATTTAATAGTAGATTATCATAGTATATTTGATTTCATATAATTTTTTGTTCTTAGAGTATAAGAGTAATTATAATCCTTGTAAGTTAGTTATGATTCTTATTGTGCGGATACTTTTAAAATACATCATCTATCATCTTTTCGTATGAATGCGTAGGAGGACAAAAATTCTTATATTGATAATATCAAAAATAATTTTTATTAATTTACAAAAAAGTAAAGGTTATCAATATAATCAAATACATATAAAAAACAATAATTATATAATTAAAGTGTCATTACTTTGTTTTTATTGTCTCTCAAAAACTTACATCATGAATACATTTGATCATAGTTTTCTATTTGTTTTTGTTTTAAAGTTCAGTATGGATACAAAGACAAAATTGATACTTCTTCTCTTTTTGGGAAAAACTTTTCCCTATATTTCTTCACTCATTTAGCGTATTCTTCTTCAAGAGACATATTACTTAATGAGAAAAATCATCATCTTTACATTTTGGAAACTGTTTGTTTTTTATGACTATAAATTTATATTTAAATTTTGAATTAAAGTCATTAATGGAATTCTCTAATGTCATCGTTTTCGTTTCTATGTACTATTAAAAATTTATAACCTCTGTAGTCAATTTCACTGTAATCCACATCAGATGTAACCATGTGGTTGATTGTGCTGATGCTATAACTGAAATTCTAGTCAAGGATATTTAGTTTGAGGGTCAAACTTATAATTACTTGACTTATAAAAACATAGGTTCGATGTTAATATATTTTCAAAGGTTTAAGGTTCAAAACTAATAAAGGTTAAAAAACATTGCTCATTAGTTCTAAAAAAGATATTTTCATCACAAATATCATTACCTATCATGAATCACAAAAAATGACCCACAAACATTAGATATTTATGTAGAAAATAAGATATTAAATTCAAATTTGATCCAAAAATCTAACAAATAAAATATAAAAAATATTATTAAATCTAGACATGTTAAATAATATATCAAGAGCAATGAAAGATATATAAACATATCAGATTATATTAAATTTAATTATGATATGTTTAGCTAATTTGATAACCAAACGACCCAAACATTAAATCAACAAAATACCATTGGTTCTTTCAAAACAAAAACCAAATTAACTAATCTTATTTTAAAGTCATTTTTTTTATCTCAGTTTGATTTGATTCGATTGGGTTTGATTTTTGATCCCTCCACAACTTTCATCGTGTCGGAAATCTGAATCGCATTTTAATGTAACATTACCAAACTGTCCTCATTTTTTTTCCCGCCTTTACGGTAGAGATTTGCCGCTTCAAATTCCACTCCAGGGAACCATCCTCATATTCCCTCCCACACACAGTTGGTTTGTGCGCTTAAATCCCTACAAACTTGTTGATTACATCGCATTCGAAAGTAGAATCGATCGATGGAGACTCGAATTCGATTCGAGGGTACAGAAAAACCCTAGAAAATTTATCGATGGCTGCTACTGCAACGTCGCCCGCGGATTCGCCTCCCGTTCCGGACCCTCGGAAGGAAGACATCCATCTTCAGGTTCTTTATCTGATCCGACAGCTTCAAAACCTTGGCACTAGCGATTGTCGCCTGTGTTCTTATGTTTTCCTAAAAACTGAACGCAGGATTGACCAGCGCTTTTGATTTGTTTGTTTTGTTCGCAGCCGTTCATTGTTCTCCATAAGGTAGTGAAATCCGGGAAGGCTAGGAGAAGAATAGATTTGTCATCGTAGGCTGGAGGAAGAGAAGAGAATGACGAACGGCTGTTCGAACATTTGCGAATGGAAGCTTAAGAGTTTGATTGGTCCAAAATCGAGTTCGCTATCAACGTCGTGTTCGTGTTTGATTTTTTTTTTTAATCGAAATTGATTTTTTGTTGTATATTTTGTTTAGAATTTATGTTCATAAAAATCCCAATTTGGAGTTGATGTTCATCTTTGGCTACCCAAAACTAAAGTAAAAGAGAACAAACGAAAAACAAGAAACAAAGAAAGCCCATTCGGTAAATTTTCACCCACAGAAGAGAGGAGAAAGGAAGGAAAGGGGAAAATAACTCAGGCGCCTCAAAAGCGTGACCCATTTTTTTTTTTTTTTAATAAGCCTGCTTTCCTAGTTTCCATGTTTGGGTCCTTACATTTTGTTTAGAATGAATTTGCCATGGTTACGAGTACATTTCGTTTTGCATCATGTTCAGTATTTTGCCCTTAGGTTAGCTTTGTCGTCACAGTATTCTTTGCTTGTATACCCCTACAGTATGTCTTGAAAAGCATAAATACTGATGTGTTCAATGCGATACATCAGTGGGTTCAGGAGTCATTCGACGCAATTAGATCATATGGTACCCCTGCTTTTCTTGAAGCCACTCGACCATACCCAGTTGTAAGAGTAAATGATGCAACTTGTAAACAATTTTTCACTGGGTTAGTTTTAACTAGTTAGTTTTTTTTTTCTAAATCAATGCAAAATATAATTTAATGCTCTCCCTATTTGCTATCTGGGAGAACAAAGGACAACAACACTTCGTTGAATAGTAGATTTTCAAAGAAGTGAAATATGTATCTTCAGTGGCTTATGCAGATCAAGAGTGTTCTTGTTAGGGATCAGCGTTTCTCATAGTCAAAGTAGAGTTTGAAAATCTTGTCGTTTATCATTGAAAACAAACAAACATAAAAGGAAAAAACAAAGAAGAAATGTAATGGCTTAAATAATTACATCAGGTGGAGTTAAGAGAATTTTGCATTCTTTTCCAACTTAAAATGTGGTCAATATTTGGTCTTCATTTCATCTCATTTTCTTTAGTTTAAGTGCTTTATATTTTCAGATAAGAATCGAATGTGTATGTACTACTAATGAATAAGCTGTTTAACCTTTCATCTAATGTATTGGTATTATTAATCAATTCATTAAATTTAGGTTTTCTCCTGCAATTTCTGGCCTGGGCATTTGACTTGTTTTATTTTATTTTCTTCATCCACACACACACACACACACAACTCTAACGCAGAAAATAGAGTTTGCTGATGATCTACTGACATTTGAAGAGCTTGGTATACATTTGAAATCTGATGGATGCCACGTAGCTAAACCTTCATCATCAGACTTCTCTGTGAAGAATGGAATCATTGGTTGTCTCAAACTTCCTTTTGCTGTTTCATTTGAGTTGCTTTCTTGGTTGAGTACACTGTTAACTATACTTTTTTGAATGCTCATGTCGTGCAGGCAGCTGCCTGATATATCCATCTTAGCATCATGGTATACTGAACAAGGAAGTGACTATAAGCCAGTGGTTGTTATAGTAGATGATATGGAGCGATGTTGCAGTTCTGTTTTGTCTGACTTCATCCTTAAGGTATTAACATGCATTTTGGTGACAATTGTATTGCCCCCAAGTTTGTTTTGGGGGTTCCATATATTTATCCTTGGTAGCTGGTAGCTAATTTTTATTATTTACTGATATTGTCTATTGCTCATTTGTTTATGCGTGGCCACCCAAAACACTTGCATGATCCTATTTCATTTACACTTTTAATGGCCCAAGCGGGCCATATTGGAGACCATTTTGGATGAATCCATAGTCTGCATATAATGAAACTTCCTAAATACTAATAATCAAAAAAAAAGAAGAGAAAAACATTCCCTTTTTTTTCAGTGAATGGGTAGTTAAGATTCCAGTCATCTTAATTATGGGGACTGCTACCTTTAATGCCTCAGAAATATACTTCCCTCAAATTCACTGCAACGGTTGTGCCCTTTTAAATTTTGCGTGGGATCTCCAGTTGAATGGATGGATGCTGTTGTCAAATCTATTCTTGGAAATCCTTGTTTTGGGTTCAGCATTGGCCACAAGGGTGTGATTTTCTTCAGAAACTACTTTTTAATACAAGATGGGACATTAACGTCTTTTATTAGGGCCTTGAAGTTTGGTAATTTTATTTTGATTTCATTTAGTTCCATTCTTAGCTTGTATATGTGAAAATGAGCAAGTTATTGTTGGTCTCATCCCTAGACAAATATTTTTCAGATAGCTTGTGTCCAGCTATGTGCTCCAGCATTTCTCGACAGAACCTCTCAGCTTCATGCTCAAATGGTTAAGTTCCAAGGAAAAGAGCCCTGTCAAATTCACAACTTGGATTTTGTTCTCTTTACCATATAATATAAATATTTCTTCCATATATGTTGCTGTGTATAACTGTATATGTATATGCATTTGTGTGCATGTGCGTACATATATTGTGGTTTGAATTATAACTGGTGTACATGTTTTAGGGAAATATTTGTATTTATGTTTCTGTAGTATGTTAAAAAATGCAACATGCCCATTGCCTCTTATTGTTGCCAGCACTATATATTAACTCTCCCACCTTTTTTTTTTTTTTTTTATGTAAGCCTTTAAATGCTTATTGTGGAAAGTGCATGATTGGTAATCATGTAATTGAAAGTGTATTGAATATATTCACAGTGCATGATTGATTTTTATTTCCCTCTTTAATAATAGCTAATATTATCTTTTGAGCTCTTTGTTGCAAAAATATATCTAAGCAGGAAAGTGATTTTAGATTTGATTCCTTCCTTTGTATATGTTTCAAATTTTGTTGCAGGAAATTGGAGCTGAGAATTATGGGCTTCTAACAAAAGCAATACGGTGTTGAGTTTTCATCTTGTGGAAGGTCTGTCAAAATAAATATCCAATAATAATAATAATAGTTGTTTTTTAAATGAATGATTCTTAGAAGGCATGCCAACGTTGCTTCTATAACTTTTTCAGTACTAATGTGGACAGTGAACTTATTGTTCGCAAGTTGTTAGAATTGGAGAGATTGCAAAAGTATTGGACAACTGTAGTTCTGGTGAGGCCTCTATTCTGCGTTGCCATATAACTAGAAGAAAGACTTGATGATTTGTTGAGGGTTTAATTGTTTTTTCTTAATTATTTAATTCACAGGTGGCAAACTTCATAGTATTTTTGCGAAGGTAAACCTCTTTAGTTTTTGTTTCATCTTTGTATCTTGTTCCTATTAGCCAGAAAAGTTGTTATTACAGGTGTAGGCATGCATTAGAGGTACAGGAGTCTCGGAGCCTAGGTGTAAGACGAAAGCCTTGCTGAAGGTAGGCACACATTCTAAAAAAATATATGTAAAGGAGAATATTTAAGCTGATTCCCATTGACCTTTAAATTAAGAACTCATTTAGTATGTTGAAAAATATTGTTTGTGTTTGTGCAGTGGCGCATGAAGCTGGAAAATTTAATCAACTTCAGCTTTTAAACTTACTCTGTGAGGCACTTGATCCAGATTTATTCAATTCAAGGGCTTCTCGACTATATCCAAGAAAAGAAAAAGATTCTGGAAATTCTTCTTTGGGAAACCCTTTCATACATCAAGAGATTCATGGATTGGCCAAGGGTGGTTATATTAATCAGGCAGTATGCAAGGTGAGGTACTTCATGAGATTGTCCATCATTTCATGCATACAGGTTTACTCTTCGTGTTGTAATATAGTTTATAAATGTATCCGCCATGCGAGAATGATAATTTAGTTATATTGTCATGTTTTTACCCCACTCATATGTTAAATTCAAAGGTACATGCATTTATTAAATTTGGATTCTTATTTTGTAGACCCTTTTGCATTATATTGCAAGTGTGCTCAAGTTGTGTGTATTTTAGTAGGGATCTTCCACTAGTGCTATTGCATCAATTGCTTGTGAGTTGGGGTGAATCATATCAAAAAGGACACCAAGGTATAATTGTAGTTTGTAAAAGGGTTGTAGAAGCCTTGTTTATTTGGACATAAATACATGATATAAAATTCTATATCAAGTGCTCTATATTGATGCTTTTTTTTTCTATATATTATTGTAACTTTCTGCTAAGCTATTATATATATATATTTAGCACCTTTGCACTTTGTGATATGGTTTAATACATGATATTACTAATTAATTATTACATAGTTTCTAATAGCTATAGGGTCCATGGCATTGGCGAAAAAGGCTTATATTTTAAGCATTTCAAACAAGTACTGGAGTTATTTTGAAAAATAATTTACTGTGGTTAAAAAAGTAGGAAGGTTTTGTCATTTACTTGGTCAAGCTAATTTTTGAGTTGTTTTTTGGGCTTAAAAAAGTGCTATTTTTTTATTAGCCAAAAACTGTTGACATTTTGCAAAATTCATTCAGACAAAGTTGTGTAGGCTAGCTTAAAGCTTCCCAAACACTCCCGCTGCAAGCTCTATTCAAATGGTGGTCTGGATCATGCCTTTCAAATCTCGAAATTGTAGTCATTTGCATCATAGGTTGCTAAATATTGACTATTTGAACTAGACATTTGGGATATTGCTTGTTTCCATATTTTGTCTTTGTAATTCTTGCAAAAATTCTAACCATGAGCTCATTTTCTCAAACAATTAAGGATTCATGGGAGACCTCTATAGTGGAATGGTACTTCCAGCAAAATTTTGTATTTCCATTTGTTATGCTTTGTTAGAGATGGTTAGTAGAAAGTTCATCTAATGTATTGAATTGTTTTAGACAAATGTGGAGCTGCACTCTTTATTGAAATTTGATAATGTTAAAAAATTAAAAAGAAGTGACAGAAATATTCAGGTAAATTTGTTAACTCCTGAATTCAATTGTTTTTATATTGTGCAATCATATATTTTCTTCATTTTGTTGTAGTTTTATTTTTTTGAATTTGAATTTTTTTGATATTTATTTCAATTTATTATTACACGAATACTAAATGACACTTAAAGGAAAGTATGAAATGTCTTTCTTTCCAACGTAATAGAATATCTTATATGCGGGTTGGTTTGGGTTGTTAAGGATACAAATATTAAAGGTCCGATATTATTTTTGAAAATATAATTATTTTTGAAAGCTCGATTAATTTAAAAGTATTTATGAGTAGTATAAAATTCATCTCAATTTATAGTTTTTAAAAACAATCTTGTTTTAAAAAATAATCTAATCAAAACATTATTGCAATACTGGTCCTTGCCACATACATGCATCCCTTGTGGCAACGATTTAATTGCCTTTCTGTGAAGGATAAATAAATCTCCAAATCATCCTACTTTAAAGAAAGAATCGAGAGTATTTATTAAAAAAGTAGCAACTTGGCTAGAGAGCATGGTTAGGTAAAAAATTATGCTCTGTTCTATGAAAGTTGCTATGCTTTTAGGTTTTAAACTGTATGAACTGTTGGGAAACTTTGTCCATATGACTGCTTATAAGATTTTTCGCAATCTTTTGAATTAATTCCTAAACTGTGTGTCTGGTGGCGGGTTGGGGTTGAGTGGGCGTGAGTATTTTATCATCTCACCTGATTTATACTTTTATATCATTGATTGCTGGCTAAATTTACTATACTACAGTTCATACTATTTGAATTATCTACATGGGGCTTCCAGTTTATTTGGCGTTAGCAGTGTGACACGTGTCAACACCTTGGTCAGTCTCCGGAGTTCTTTTGGTGTATCGATTTCTTTATTTACCGCCACCGGTTGACATTCACTAGTCTGGCGAAACCGAGAAGGTTGACATGGCTACACCAAATTACAGTTTTTTATATGGTGACTTGAGTCCTAGCCCGGGGGAACCAGGGAGGGTGCTTATTAATCGGTTTCATTTTCCAAATCGAACAATTGGATTATTGATTCCGACCGATTATATTACGTGTAATTTCTCTTATATCCTTATCAATTAAGTCCGCTGAGAATATCTCACTTTTCCCTGTCGTCAATTTTACTTATTCCTAATCTCTCTAATAATCTCTTTCTATTTGCTAAATTATGAAACGTTCGGACTCCAGCGCAGACCATTGCAGCCGCTTGATCTCACATTGTGGATGCTACAAAGTGACTATCATGCATAAACATACACAATAAGCCAGATTTGAATCGCCACCACCATGCTCTCTTGGGGCATCCTCGAGAACGGCAAGCGCATGGGCGACGAGCTCAGCGCTGCCCGTGAAGCTGTCCGATGGAGCACCGACTACCTTCTCAAGTGTGCTTCCAGCCTCCCTGACCGCCTCTATGTTGGCGTTGGGGATCCCAATGCGGACCACAGCTGCTGGGAGCGCCCAGAGGACATGGACACCCCCCGGACCGTCTACTTTGTCACGCCAGCAAAGCCCGGCTCTGATGTCGCCGCCGAGACCGCGGCAGCGCTGGCTGCTGCCTCCCTAGTGTTCCGGTCGACGGACCCAAGATACGCGGCAAAGCTACTGAGCACGGCGAGGGTTGTGTATGACTTTGCATCCCAGCACCTTGGCACGTACAGTGACTCACTCGGCGGCAGCGTTTGCCCATTCTACTGCTCCTATTCCGGATATCAGGTATAGCCCATTGTTTGTCCCTTGTTCCATAATTAATTGTGACATGATTTCAGCATTTAATTAAAATTGTGACGGGTTGATATTCTAATATATATATATATATATATATATATATATATATATCAATATAAACATATGCCGATTCACGTCATGCATTTAATCTAATGGGATTTTCCATTTTTCCTTCAATTGGGAGCAGGACGAGTTGATGTGGGGAGCTGCATGGTTATTTAGGGCAACAAAGGACGCAAAATATTTAAGTATTGCCAACTCTTTTGGAACTAGCAATGCGCCGGACATCTTCAGTTGGGACAACAAGTACGCAGGCGCATATGTTCTCCTGTCAAGGGTAACGTTCACCAACTTAATTTTCAAATTGCATGTGTACGTGTTAATTAAATATGTTTCGCAACTTTCTCTGAACTAATTAGTACACGCTGTTTTTCCTTTTAGGGGGCTTTATTGAACAAAAACACGAATTTGTTCCAATTCAGTGAGGCGGCCGAAAATTTTGTGTGCCGCATTATTCCACAATCTCCTTCGTCCAGCACACAATACACACAAGGTGAAAAAAAGAAGAAGAGAGAGAGAATGAGAGTCTCCTGTTAGTGTTGATTATATATCGATTGAGTGAGACGACAATCTAAAGTTAAACTTTACCATGTATGTTTATATGTGTGTAGGTGGACTCATGTTTAAGCTATCAGGAAGCAATCTCCAATACGTAACAGCCATTAATTTTCTTCTTACAACTTACTCCAAGTATATGAGTGCATCAAAGCATACATTCAATTGTGGCGGCCTCCAAGTCACCCCACATTCTCTACGATTGCTTGTAAAACAACAGGTAATAACTCCGTGTTTGATTAGCATACAAAAACACACACATACACTTTGTTAATCGATGCTTATTGTTTAATTATGAGCACAGGAACTAATTCGCTTCTACTTTTAGGTGGACTACATTTTAGGGGTAAACCCTCTGGGCATGTCATTCATGGTAGGATTTGGGACAAATTACCCACAAAGAATCCACCACAGAGGGGCATCCATACCTTCAATGAGAGACCATCCACAGAAAATATTTTGTGAAAATGGCATGGACTACTTTCATACACAAAACCCAAATCCAAACAAGTTAATCGGAGCCGTTGTTGGTGGCCCGGACCAAAATGATGGGTATCCAGATGGTCGTGATGACTACGGTCATTCGGAACCTGCCACTTACACCAATGCCGCTTTGGTTGGCTCTCTAGCATACTTGACCACATTCGATTCTCATTAAGTAGCAAGACGCATAGATATATAAGTTACATTCTAATCGAAAGAAGTTTGTTACTCGTTACCCAAAAATACAATATGGGTGCATAGGTTATATTTTTATTGCACTTAATTTGTATATAGGTAGACAGTGTAAATATCTGTAATTTCGGATTTTACCACATATATGGAATGCCTAATTTGGACATCTAAGGCTTCTATGGCAATGGAATGATGCTCTCTCATCTATAGTATGGTTTTATTTAAATTTTTCGCAAAGAATTCGTTAAATTATTACATGTTTTCTTTGAAGAAAGTCTTAATTCCCCTAACGCAACAAAAGTGACGACGAGATAAATAAGAACAATTACGAGGTCGACCGGCATATATATACAAAAAAACACACGTACATAATCGGAGGGAGGGACACAAGAGAGGAGGAACTCCTTACGTGAATAGTTTATCTTTTATCGGCCATCCTCAAAGGTATGTGTATATATATACATGTATTGGTCAAAAAGCTATAATTCTACAACATTAAAATTAGTAAATCTCATAAATAAGACGATGAACTGTTCATCTATCTACTTGCATGGATGGCAAAAGTGTTCAAAATCATATAATTTGGAGCCATTTTTTATTTTTTAAACTAATTAATAACCTTATCTCTATTCTCTAGCTTGTGTGTGTGTGTGTGTGCTATATATCAATTTGTAATACGTGTAAACTCAATAATAAGTGTATTTACGCGAATAGGGTAACAACAACAACAACAACAACATAATGGACTAGCTAGTAATTTTTTTCCCATTCTCGAGGCCTAGTACAACGTAATCCTCCAACATATAATTAATACCAAAACAAAAATAGGAGGATGGATAAATCCAACGGAAAGCTTACACACGAAAAAGAATTCGTGCTAATTAATAAATTGTGGTGAAATAGAGGTACAGTGAGAGGAGTTGGAAATGAACTCCGCTTTCATATATTACGTTGATAGTAATAGTTAATTTGATACATATATACATATAAATATATATAACCAAAATATGTAGAAGGGACACAATTAATACTAAACACCTCCAAGTGTTTTCAGGGTGTTTGTATCATTCAAATCGTATGTGACAAAAATATTAATCGTCAGGGTGTTTTCAGGGTGATTGTATGGTTTTCTTTTACACTAGCCCATAAATTAATTGACAACACTTAAACTTAAGACCAACAAATTACAAGTGCAATTTAATCGGTACAAGGTTTTCTAAATTCGTGGTCTAAAACTAAAAATTCATTTCACTAACGGGACAAGTTTCAATTTTGAAATTAATGATCTAGAAACTCTCATGCATTCAAATTATAGCCATACTCCCGCGCATATTTTCTGGTTTGCGCTCGGGTACTTGCGACTAGAAAAACCCTAATTATATTGCATTCCATAATCAATATTAAACAAGATTATAACACTCACATCGATATATAGGACAATATCACCGAGAAAACATATAATTCTAAATCGTTATACAGTAAAATAAGTGTGAAGAGAAACCCCTAAAAACACAAGTAGAACAATATAAATATGTTTAAAATATTAACGGCTTAACTTATTGATAGTTCATAGTGTTAGTGTCTCATATAAGTATGAGACATTGAAAATATTAATCTATTGACTGATCCTTCTTAGCATATGCCACCCTCATATTCAAATACAATTATATATTTTGCTATACATAGATTATTATTAAATTCATCAAACGTAAGCGCACTTAATTTTTTTTTTTTTTAAATCTAGTTTTAAATGATTCCTTCAATAATCTATGTGTGCACCGCCGATGGATAAGATTGGAAATGTATGTAGTTGGTGCAATTTTTGTTTTTAATATAATGACCCATCCCCAAAATATATGGTCGGGTGAGCTTAAAATTAAACCACCACGAATGTTTTTCACATTCCAAATACGCGTTACCAGGAATCCTTCATTATATATAACAATTAACAATAATTTGTTAATACCCCGTAACCCATTATAACTAATAATAATTCATTTATAACAGTTAACCATAATTTGTTTATAACAGCCATTCGTTTCTTGCTTCACAGGTATAATTATATTAATTAAGACGGGTCCGTGAAAATTAACAAGCCAATTGGAAAAGCCTGGGCTTGCGGTTGCGGTTCCAATTCTATATAAATTGGAAGACACGCCAGAGTCGCCATTCATTGAAAGTGGTCTCTCTAACGCAACAGACAAGGGCCATTAAAGATTAGCATTAATTAATATAGTAGCGCAGCAATGGGATCGGCGGCTTTCTTCTTCTTCTTCTTCTTCTTCTTCCTTGTGGCGTGTTCTCGTCCTTCCAATGGTTCTGCTTCCGGGAACCCCGACTACCGGGATGCTCTGGCCAAGTCCATTCTCTTCTTCCAAGGCCAACGCTCAGGCCATCTTCCCATCGGCCAAGGGATGACATGGAGGTCCCATTCCGGCCTCTCCGACGGCATCCTCGAAAATGTATGTATATATATACGCACTCGTTAAAAATAAGCTAATTAACATTTTATATATTCATTTGCATATATATATATATATATATATACATATATATATGTATGTATATATATTGCAAACATACATGCGCATGACAACGGGATTCATTCACGAAACTAAACTACCATATATATGATCCGTTTTCTTACTAGCTATTAGAAGCCTAATCACGTTCGTCAAGCGGATTGTGTTACTTTCCGTGACTAATCAATTAGGGATAAAATTTTGGCATGAAAATTAAAGAAAAGCGAAATGATTACATTAATGTCTAGAAGCACGTAGGCAATAGAATAGTGTAAATTGAATTAAATACAATTTGGTATTTTGGAATGAAAAGAAACACAGAGGTTAATTTCAGCTAGCGCGTATGACTATAATTAAGCACCTGATGGAATAGCAGTACGTGAACGTCTATATTTAGTGTGAGCTTTTCCTCTCGGCTACGAATTAACTGGAAGACTCACGTAATTAGTGTGTTTCGTTTCCAGGTGAATTTGACCGGCGGCTACTACGACGCCGGCGACAATGTCAAATTCAACTTCCCAATGGCCTTCTCCACCACCATGCTCTCTTGGGGCATCCTCGAGAACGGCAAGCGCATGGGCGACGAGCTCAGCGCTGCCCGTGAAGCTGTCCGATGGAGCACCGACTACCTTCTCAAGTGTGCTTCCAGCCTCCCTGACCGCCTCTATGTTGGCGTTGGGGATCCCAATGCGGACCACAGCTGCTGGGAGCGCCCAGAGGACATGGACACCCCCCGGACCGTCTACTTTGTCACGCCAGCAAAGCCCGGCTCTGATGTCGCCGCCGAGACCGCGGCAGCGCTGGCTGCTGCCTCCCTAGTGTTCCGGTCGACGGACCCAAGATACGCGGCAAAGCTACTGAGCACGGCGAGGGTTGTGTATGACTTTGCATCCCAGCACCTTGGCACGTACAGTGACTCACTCGGCGGCAGCGTTTGCCCATTCTACTGCTCCTATTCCGGATATCAGGTATAGCCCATTGTTTGTCCCTTGTTCCATAATTAATTGTGACATGATTTCAGCATTTAATTAAAATTGTGACGGGTTGATATTCTAATATATATATATATATATATATATATATATATTCAATATAAACATATGCCGATTCACGTCATGCATTTAATCTAATGGGATTTTCCATTTTTCCTTCAATTGGGAGCAGGACGAGTTGATGTGGGGAGCTGCATGGTTATTTAGGGCAACAAAGGACGCAAAATATTTAAGTATTGCCAACTCTTTTGGAACTAGCAATGCGCCGGACATCTTCAGTTGGGACAACAAGTACGCAGGCGCATATGTTCTCCTGTCAAGGGTAACGTTCACCAACTTAATTTTCAAATTGCATGTGTACGTGTTAATTAAATATGTTTCGCAACTTTCTCTGAACTAATTAGTACACGCTGTTTTTCCTTTTAGGGGGCTTTATTGAACAAAAACACGAATTTGTTCCAATTCAGTGAGGCGGCCGAAAATTTTGTGTGCCGCATTATTCCACAATCTCCTTCGTCCAGCACACAATACACACAAGGTGAAAAAAAGAAGAAGAGAGAGAGAATGAGAGTCTCCTGTTAGTGTTGATTATATATCGATTGAGTGAGACGACAATCTAAAGTTAAACTTTACCATGTATGTTTATATGTGTGTAGGTGGACTCATGTTTAAGCTATCAGGAAGCAATCTCCAATACGTAACAGCCATTAATTTTCTTCTTACAACTTACTCCAAGTATATGAGTGCATCAAAGCATACATTCAATTGTGGCGGCCTCCAAGTCACCCCACATTCTCTACGATTGCTTGTAAAACAACAGGTAATAACTCCGTGTTTGATTAGCATACAAAAACACACACATACACTTTGTTAATCGATGCTTATTGTTTAATTATGAGCACAGGAACTAATTCGCTTCTACTTTTAGGTGGACTACATTTTAGGGGTAAACCCTCTGGGCATGTCATTCATGGTAGGATTTGGGACAAATTACCCACAAAGAATCCACCACAGAGGGGCATCCATACCTTCAATGAGAGACCATCCACAGAAAATATTTTGTGAAAATGGCATGGACTACTTTCATACACAAAACCCAAATCCAAACAAGTTAATCGGAGCCGTTGTTGGTGGCCCGGACCAAAATGATGGGTATCCAGATGGTCGTGATGACTACGATCATTCGGAACCTGCCACTTACACCAATGCCGCTTTGGTTGGCTCTCTAGCATACTTGACCACATTCGATTCTCATTAAGTAGCAAGACGCATAGATATATAAGTTACATTCTAATCGAAAGAAGTTTGTTACTCGTTACCCAAAAATACAATATGGGTGCATAGGTTATATTTTTATTGCACTTAATTTGTATATAGGTAGACAGTGTAAATATCTGTAATTTCGGATTTTACCACATATATGGAATGCCTAATTTGGACATCTAAGGCTTCTATGGCAATGGAATGATGCTCTCTCATCTATAGTATGGTTTTATTTAAATTTTTCGCAAAGAATTCGTTAAATTATTACATGTTTTCTTTGAAGAAAGTCTTAATTCCCCTAACGCAACAAAAGTGACGACGAGATAAATAAGAACAATTACGAGGTCGACTGGCATATATATACAAAAAAACACACGTACATAATCGGAGGGAGGGACACAAGAGAGGAGGAACTCCTTACGTGAATAGTTTATCTTTTATCGGCCATCCTCAAAGGTATGTGTATATATATACATGTATTGGTCAAAAAGCTATAATTCTACAACATTAAAATTAGTAAATCTCATAAATAAGACGATGAACTGTTCATCTATCTACTTGCATGGATGGCAAAAGTGTTCAAAATCATATAATTTGGAGCCATTTTTTATTTTTTAAACTAATTAATAACCTTATCTCTATTCTCTAGCTTGTGTGTGTGTGTGTGTGTCTATATATCAATTTGTAATACGTGTAAACTCAATAATAAGTGTATTTACGCGAATAGGGTAACAACAACAACAACAACAACAATAATGGACTAGCTAGTAATTTTTTTCCCATTCTCGAGGCCTAGTACAACGTAATCCTCCAACATATAATTAATACCAAAACAAAAATAGGAGGATGGATAAATCCAACGGAAAGCTTACACACGAAAAAGAATTCGTGCTAATTAATAAATTGTGGTGAAATAGAGGTACAGTGAGAGGAGTTGGAAATGAACTCCGCTTTCATATATTACGTTGATAGTAATAGTTAATTTGATACATATATACATATAAATATATATAACCAAAATATGTAGAAGGGACACAATTAATACTAAACACCTCCAAGTGTTTTCAGGGTGTTTGTATCATTCAAATCGTATGTGACAAAAATATTAATCGGTACAGGGTGTTTTCAGGGTGATTGTATGGTTTTCTTTTACACTAGCCCATAAATTAATTGACAACACTTAAACTTAAGACCAACAAATTACAAGTGCAATTTAATCGGTACAAGGTTTTCTAAATTCGTGGTCTAAAACTAAAAATTCATTTCACTAACGGGACAAGTTTCAATTTTGAAATTAATGATCTAGAAACTCTCATGCATTCAAATTATAGCCATACTCCCGCGCATATTTTCTGGTTTGCGCTCGGGTACTTGCGACTAGAAAAACCCTAATTATATTGCATTCCATAATCAATATTAAACAAGATTATAACACTCACATCGATATATAGGACAATATCACCGAGAAAACATATAATTCTAAATCGTTATACAGTAAAATAAGTGTGAAGAGAAACCCCTAAAAACACAAGTAGAACAATATAAATATGTTTAAAATATTAACGGCTTAACTTATTGATAGTTCATAGTGTTAGTGTCTCATATAAGTATGAGACATTGAAAATATTAATCTATTGACTGATCCTTCTTAGCATATGCCACCCTCATATTCAAATACAATTATATATTTTGCTATACATAGATTATTATTAAATTCATCAAACGTAAGCGCACTTAATTTTTTTTTTTTTTAAATCTAGTTTTAAATGATTCCTTCAATAATCTATGTGTGCACCGCCGATGGATAAGATTGGAAATGTATGTAGTTGGTGCAATTTTTGTTTTTAATATAATGACCCATCCCCAAAATATATGGTCGGGTGAGCTTAAAATTAAACCACCACGAATGTTTTTCACATTCCAAATACGCGTTACCAGGAATCCTTCATTATATATAACAATTAACAATAATTTGTTAATACCCCGTAACCCATTATAACTAATAATAATTCATTTATAACAGTTAACCATAATTTGTTTATAACAGCCATTCGTTTCTTGCTTCACAGGTATAATTATATTAATTAAGACGGGTCCGTGAAAATTAACAAGCCAATTGGAAAAGCCTGGGCTTGCGGTTGCGGTTCCAATTCTATATAAATTGGAAGACACGCCAGAGTCGCCATTCATTGAAAGTGGTCTCTCTAACGCAACAGACAAGGGCCATTAAAGATTAGCATTAATTAATATAGTAGCGCAGCAATGGGATCGGCGGCTTTCTTCTTCTTCTTCTTCTTCTTCTTCCTTGTGGCGTGTTCTCGTCCTTCCAATGGTTCTGCTTCCGGGAACCCCGACTACCGGGATGCTCTGGCCAAGTCCATTCTCTTCTTCCAAGGCCAACGCTCAGGCCATCTTCCCATCGGCCAAGGGATGACATGGAGGTCCCATTCCGGCCTCTCCGACGGCATCCTCGAAAATGTATGTATATATATACGCACTCGTTAAAAATAAGCTAATTAACATTTTATATATTCATTTGCATATATATATATATATATATATACATATATATGTATGTATATATATTGCAAACATACATGCGCATGACAACGGGATTCATTCACGAAACTAAACTACCATATATATGATCCGTTTTCTTACTAGCTATTAGAAGCCTAATCACGTTCGTCAAGCGGATTGTGTTACTTTCCGTGACTAATCAATTAGGGATAAAATTTTGGCATGAAAATTAAAGAAAAGCGAAATGATTACATTAATGTCTAGAAGCACGTAGGCAATAGAATAGTGTAAATTGAATTAAATACAATTTGGTATTTTGGAATGAAAAGAAACACAGAGGTTAATTTCAGCTAGCGCGTATGACTATAATTAAGCACCTGATGGAATAGCAGTACGTGAACGTCTATATTTAGTGTGAGCTTTTCCTCTCGGCTACGAATTAACTGGAAGACTCACGTAATTAGTGTGTTTCGTTTCCAGGTGAATTTGACCGGCGGCTACTACGACGCCGGCGACAATGTCAAATTCAACTTCCCAATGGCCTTCTCCACCACCATGCTCTCTTGGGGCATCCTCGAGAACGGCAAGCGCATGGGCGACGAGCTCAGCGCTGCCCGTGAAGCTGTCCGATGGAGCACCGACTACCTTCTCAAGTGTGCTTCCAGCCTCCCTGACCGCCTCTATGTTGGCGTTGGGGATCCCAATGCGGACCACAGCTGCTGGGAGCGCCCAGAGGACATGGACACCCCCCCGGACCGTCTACTTTGTCACGCCAGCAAAGCCCGGCTCTGATGTCGCCGCCGAGACCGCGGCAGCGCTGGCTGCTGCCTCCCTAGTGTTCCGGTCGACGGACCCAAGATACGCGGCAAAGCTACTGAGCACGGCGAGGGTTGTGTATGACTTTGCATCCCAGCACCTTGGCACGTACAGTGACTCACTCGGCGGCAGCGTTTGCCCATTCTACTGCTCCTATTCCGGATATCAGGTATAGCCCATTGTTTGTCCCTTGTTCCATAATTAATTGTGACATGATTTCAGCATTTAATTAAAATTGTGACGGGTTGATATTCTAATATATATATATATATATATATATATATATATATCAATATAAACATATGCCGATTCACGTCATGCATTTAATCTAATGGGATTTTCCATTTTTCCTTCAATTGGGAGCAGGACGAGTTGATGTGGGGAGCTGCATGGTTATTTAGGGCAACAAAGGACGCAAAATATTTAAGTATTGCCAACTCTTTTGGAACTAGCAATGCGCCGGACATCTTCAGTTGGGACAACAAGTACGCAGGCGCATATGTTCTCCTGTCAAGGGTAACGTTCACCAACTTAATTTTCAAATTGCATGTGTACGTGTTAATTAAATATGTTTCGCAACTTTCTCTGAACTAATTAGTACACGCTGTTTTTCCTTTTAGGGGGCTTTATTGAACAAAAACACGAATTTGTTCCAATTCAGTGAGGCGGCCGAAAATTTTGTGTGCCGCATTATTCCACAATCTCCTTCGTCCAGCACACAATACACACAAGGTGAAAAAAAGAAGAAGAGAGAGAGAATGAGAGTCTCCTGTTAGTGTTGATTATATATTGATTGAGTGAGACGACAATCTAAAGTTAAACTTTACCATGTATGTTTATATGTGTGTAGGTGGACTCATGTTTAAGCTATCAGGAAGCAATCTCCAATACGTAACAGCCATTAATTTTCTTCTTACAACTTACTCCAAGTATATGAGTGCATCAAAGCATACATTCAATTGTGGCGGCCTCCAAGTCACCCCACATTCTCTACGATTGCTTGTAAAATAACAGGTAATAACTCCGTGTTTGATTAGCATACAAAAACACACACATACACTTTGTTAATCGATGCTTATTGTTTAATTATGAGCACAGGAACTAATTCGCTTCTACTTTTAGGTGGACTACATTTTAGGGGTAAACCCTCTGGGCATGTCATTCATGGTAGGATTTGGGACAAATTACCCACAAAGAATCCACCACAGAGGGGCATCCATACCTTCAATGAGAGACCATCCACAGAAAATATTTTGTGAAAATGGCATGGACTACTTTCATACACAAAACCCAAATCCAAACAAGTTAATCGGAGCCGTTGTAGGTGGCCCGGACCAAAATGATGGGTATCCAGGATGGTCGTGATGACTACGGTCATTCGGAACCTGCCACTTACACCAATGCCGCTTTGGTTGGCTCTCTAGCATACTTGACCACATTCGATTCTCATTAAGTAGCAAGACGCATAGATATATAAGTTACATTCTAATCGAAAGAAGTTTGTTACTCGTTACCCAAAAATACAATATGGGTGCATAGGTTATATTTTTATTGCACTTAATTTGTATATATGTAGACAGTGTAAATATCTGTAATTTCGGATTTTACCACATATATGGAATGCCTAATTTGGACATCTAAGGCTTCTATGGCAATGGAATGATGCTCTCTCATCTATAGTATGGTTTTATTTAAATTTTTCGCAAAGAATTCGTTAAATTATTACATGTTTTCTTTGAAGAAAGTCTTAATTCCCCTAACGCAACAAAAGTGACGACGAGATAAATAAGAACAATTACGAGGTCGACCGGCATATATATACAAAAAAACACACGTACATAATCGGAGGGAGGGACACAAGAGAGGAGGAACTCCTTACGTGAATAGTTTATCTTTTATCGGCCATCCTCAAAGGTATGTGTATATATATACATGTATTGGTCAAAAAGCTATAATTCTACAACATTAAAATTAGTAAATCTCATAAATAAGACGATGAACTGTTCATCTATCTACTTGCATGGATGGCAAAAGTGTTCAAAATCATATAATTTGGAGCCATTTTTTAATTTTTAAACTAATTAATAACCTTATCTCTATTCTCTAGCTTGTGTGTGTGTGTCTATATATCAATTTGTAATACGTGTAAACTCAATAAAAGTGTATTTACGCGAATAGGGTAACAACAACAACAACAACAACAACAATAATGGACTAGCTAGTAATTTTTTTCCCATTCTCGAGGCCTAGTACAACGTAATCCTCCAACATATAATTAATACCAAAACAAAAATAGGAGGATGGATAAACCCAATGGAAAGCTTACACACGAAAAAGAATTCGTGCTAATTAATAAATTGTGGTGAAATAGAGGTACAGTGAGAGAGTTGGAAATGAACTCCGCTTTCATATATTACGTTGATAGTAATAGTTAATTTGATACATATATACATATAAATATATATAACCAAAATATGTAGAAGGGACACAATTAATACTAAACACCTCCAAGTGTTTTCAGGGGTGTTTGTATCATTCAAATCGTATGTAACAAAAATATTCTGCGATTGTATGGTTTTCTTTTACACTAGCCCATAAATTAATTGACAACACTTAAACTTAAAACCAACAAATTACAAGTGCAATTTAATCGGTACAAGGTTTTCTAAATTCGTGGTCTAAAACTAAAAATTCATTTCACTAACGGGACAAGTTTCAATTTTGAAATTAATGATCTAGAAACTCTCATGCATTCAAATTATAGCCATACTCCCGCGATATTTTCTGGTTTGCGCTCGGGTACTTGCGACTAGAAAAACCCTAATTATATTGCATTCCATAATCAATATTAAACAAGATTATAACACTCACATCGATATATAGGACAATATCACCGAGAAAACATATAATTCTAAATCGTTATACAGTAAAATAAGTGTGAAGAGAAACCCCTAAAAACACAAGTAGAACAATATAAATATGTTTAAAATATTAACGGCTTAACTTATTGATAGTTCATAGTGTTAGTGTCTCATATAAGCATGAGACATTGAAAATATTAATCTATTGACTGATCCTTCTTAGCATATGCCACCCTCATATTCAAATACAATTATATATTTTGCTATACATAGATTATTATTAAATTCATCAAACGTAAGCGCACTTAATTTTTTTTTTTTTTTAAATCTAGTTTTAAATGATTCCTTCAATAATCTATGTGTGCACCCCGATGGATAAGATTGGAAATGTATGTAGTTGGTGCAATTTTTGTTTTTAATATAATGACCCATCCCCAAAATATATGGTCGGGTGAGCTTAAAATTAAACCACCACGAATGTTTTTCACATTCCAAATACGCGTTACCAGGAATCCTTCATTATATGTAACAATTAACAATAATTTGTTAATACCCCGTAACCCATTATAACTAATAATAATTCATTTATAACAGTTAACCATAATTTGTTTATAACAGCCATTCGTTTCTTGCTTCACAGGTATAATTATATTAATTAAGACGGGTCCGTGAAAATTAACAAGCCAATTGGAAAAGCCTGGGCTTGCGGTTGCGGTTCCAATTCTATATAAATTGGAAGACACGCCAGAGTCGCCATTCATTGAAAGTGGTCTCTCTAACGCAACAGACAAGGGCCATTAAAGATTAGCATTAATTAATATAGTAGCGCAGCAATGGGATCGGCGGCTTTCTTCTTCTTCTTCTTCTTCTTCTTCCTTGTGGCGTGTTCTCGTCCTTCCAATGGTTCTGCTTCCGGGAACCCCGACTACCGGGATGCTCTGGCCAAGTCCATTCTCTTCTTCCAAGGCCAACGCTCAGGCCATCTTCCCATCGGCCAAGGGATGACATGGAGGTCCCATTCCGGCCTCTCCGACGGCATCCTCGAAAATGTATGTATATATATACGCACTTGTTAAAAATAAGCTAATTAACATTTTATATATTCATTTGCATATATATATATATATATATATATATATATATATATATATATATATATATATAACACATATATATGTATGTATATATATTGCAAACATACATGCGCATGACAACGGGATTCATTCACGAAACTAAACTACCATATATATGATCCGTTTTCTTACTAGCTATTAGAAGCCTAATCACGTTCGTCAAGCGGATTGTGTTACTTTCCGTGACTAATCAATCAGGGATAAAATTTTGGCATGAAAATTAAAGAAAAGCGAAATGATTACATTAATGTCTAGAAGCACGTAGGCAATAGAATAGTGTAAATTGAATTAAATACAATTTGGTATTTTGGAATGAAAAGAAACACAGAGGTTAATTTCAGCTAGCGCGTATGACTATAATTAAGCACCTGATGGAATAGCAGTACGTGAACGTCTATATTTAGTGTGAGCTTTTCCTCTCGGCTACGAATTAACTGGAAGACTCACGTAATTAGTGTGTTTCGTTTCCAGGTGAATTTGACCGGCGGCTACTACGACGCCGGCGACAATGTCAAATTCAACTTCCCAATGGCCTTCACCACCACCATGCTCTCTTGGGGCATCCTCGAGAACGGCAAGCGCATGGGCGACGAGCTCAGCGCTGCCCGTGAAGCTGTCCGATGGAGCACCGACTACCTTCTCAAGTGTGCTTCCAGCCTCCCTGACCGCCTCTATGTTGGCGTTGGGGATCCCAATGCCGACCACAGCTGCTGGGAGCGCCCAGAGGACATGGACACCCCCCCGGACCGTCTACTTTGTCACGCCAGCAAAGCCCGGCTCTGATGTCGCCGCCGAGATCGCGGCAGCGCTGGCTGCTGCCTCCCTAGTGTTCCGGTCGACGGACCCAAGATACGCGGCAAAGCTACTGAGCACGGCGAGGGTTGTGTATGACTTTGCATCCCAGCACCTTGGCACGTACGGTGACTCAATAATAAAAACTGCCGTCCCTCCTTTACGTTCCCATGCCTATAAAGGCTTACATCCAACTTAAACAAGATAAGCACAACGAATTATTCAAGATAAACACAAAGAAACTCAAATAAATTAGATAGGAACAAAATAAGTAAAATAAATCTATTCTAACGACCCCTGAACTTTGGGTGGTCTCTCTTAGCCAAGAACGCCTCCGCCAAACGCTCTACGTCAGTCTCCTCTTCCTGAAAAGAGCTCGACCCCGAGCTAATGTCTGGATAAAGTGCCACCTCTTCATAATAAGGGAACACGTCAGCAACATTAAATGTCCGGGAAATGCCCATGTCAGCCGGGAGGTCAACCACATAAGCATTGTTATTAACTTTATGCAGAATTTTATATGGACCGTACTTTCTGGGTTGCAACTTATTGTACGTCCCGGCTGGAAATCTCTCCCTGCGCAAAAATACCATTACCGAATCTCCCACGTTGAAAACTTTCAAACGCCGACGCTTATCCGCAGCAGACCTGTATTTAGCGTTGGTTTTCTCCAATGTTTGGCGCACCTCCTCGTGCACAGATTGCGCCTGCATCGCCATAGCTTCGGCAGCTGAACTGAAACTGGAATCTTTAGGCAGCCGGAGTAAATCCACAGTATGCTTGGGAGGGAAGGTGTACACCACAGAAAAAGGAGCTCGCCCGGTTGCCGTATGGACGGCACTGTTATAGGCAAACTCAGCCTGCGGCAGGGCATAGTCCCATTGTTTGGGTTTATGGCCACAGATACTGCGAACCAGATTTCCCAGCGTCCTGTTCGTCACTTCAGTTTGCCCATCGGTCTGGGGGTGGGCAGTTGTGCTACGATTAAGTGAGGTCTGGAACATCTTCCATAACGTCACCCAGAAATGACTGAGGAATTTGGTGTCTCGATCGGAGGTGATTGACTGCGGCACTCCATGAAGGCGGACCACCTCCTTGAAGAATAACCGGGCAATATGTGACGCATCTGACGTTTTCCTGCAAGGGATAAAGTGAGCCATTTTGGAAAATCGATCCACAATGACAAATACTGAATCAACCCCACGTTGGGTGCGGGGTAAACCCAACACAAAATCCATGGACAGATCGACCCAAATATTGCTAGGGACTGGAAGTGGCATGTAAAGGCCAGTATTCTGCGATTGCCCCTTGAATTGTTGACAAATATAACACCTACGCACAAAATTACCCACATCCCGCTTCAATTGCGGCCAAAAAAAACGTTCCTCCAGGCGTGACATAGTTTTATCTCTCCCGAGATGCCCACTCAACCCATCTCCATGTAGATCTCGAAGAAGCTTTTCCCGTAAAGACGTCCGTGGGATACATAAACGATTACCACGAAACAGATACCCCTGGCTCTCATGGAAATCCCCAGTCGGTTGCCTCTCCAGGCACTTCGCCCAGATTTCTTTAAAATCGTCGTCCTCGTGGTATAATTCGCGTAAAGACTCGAACCCCACAATTTCATGCGCCAGCGTTACCAACAAACTAGCACGCCGGCTTAGTGCATCCGCAACTTGGTTTTGGGTACCTGATTTGTGCCGGATTGAGAAAGGAAATTTTTGGAGGTAAGCAGACCACCTAACGTACATTCTGTCCAGATGCTTTTGGCTATTGACAAACTTCAAAGCTTGGTGATCAGTATATAAAATAAACTCCCTTTGCACCAAATAATGCTCCCAATGCTTCATGGCACGGACCACAGCATAAAATTCCTGCGTGTAAGTCCCCCACTTCGTCGAGATTCACTCAATTTCTCACTAAAGAAAGCGACAGGACGTTTTTCTTGAGAGAGAACAGCCCCAATTCCCACGCCACTAGCATCACACTCCACTTCAAAAATTTTCTCAAAGCTTGGTAGGGCCAAAACCGGAGCAGTACACAGCTTCTCCTTAATTTCCACAAAGCTTGCTGACGCCGCGTCCCCCCACTGGAAACGTCCTTTTTTAAGACACTCAGTTATGGGCGCCATGATGGTGCTAAAATTCCGAATAAATCGGCGATAGAAGGTGGCCAAACCATGAAAACTGCGGACTTCACTAACACACGTTGGCACCGGCCAATCTCTAATAACAAGAACCTTTTCTTCATCCACCTGAATGCCGGTTGAACTCACAACATAACCCAAAAATAGCAAACTGTTTGTCAAAAACTTGCATTTTTTGAGGTTAAGAAATAATTTATTCTTTTGCAGGACTGTGAGCACCTCACGTAGCTGCCCAATATGGGCCTCCGCATCCCTGCTATACACAAGAATATCATCAAAATAGACAACAACAAATTTACCCACGAAAGGCCTCAATACTTGGTTCATCACCCGCATAAAGGTACTGGGGGCGTTGGATAATCCGAATGGCATGACTAACCATTCATATAGTCCATCCTTGCTTTTAAATGCCGTCTTCCATTCATCCCCCGGACGAACTCGAATCTGGTGATACCCGCTACGCAAATCAAGTTTTGAGAATACTTGAGAACCCTCCAATTGGTCCAACATGTCATCCAATCGGGGAATTGGGAATCGATATTTGATAGTGATCTTATTAATAGCACAGCTGTCCACACACATGCGCCAGCCTCCATCCTTCTTTGGTATTAATAACGCCGGGACTGCACACGGGCTCATGCTTTCACGGATAAAACCCTTTTGTAAAAGCTCCTCGATCTTTTCACGAAGGATCTCATTTTCCTTTGGACTCATACGATAATGCGCCAAATTGGGTAGGCTAGCCCCGGGTATGAGATCAATATGATGCTGCACCGCACGTAAAGGGGGCAAAGCATCCGGTAATTCCTCTGAAGTGATGTCAGTAAATTGTTCCAGCAGCGCCTGTACTTTTATTGGGACCTCAGGTATTGAGGCATCCTTTCCCTCGACCATGAATGATTTAACAACCAAGGCAACAACTGCCTGGGTGCTTTTAAGTCCCGCCATGAATTCTGCATCACCACTAACCAAGGTCAGGAAGGACGCCGTCGCCTCCGAAGACTCATCTGTCATTGCTTTTCTCCGAGATGGGACCATAGCAATTTTATGGGTCTTCCAGGTAAACAAATAAATATTATCGCGGCCTTTATAGGTGACATTCACGTCATATTGCCACGGACGCCCCAGCAGAACATGGCTTGCGTCCATGTCAACAACATCACAAACAACTTCAGCCTTATAAATTTTCCCAATAGAGATGGGTACTCGGCAAACCTCCGTTACTTTCACTGTGGGCCCTTTTTTAATCCACCCGATAGTGTACGGATGCGGGTGCTTCTCCGTTGGTAGCTTCAAATGTTCCACTAGCTTCTTGGCAACAAAGTTTTCACAGCTCCCACTATCGACAATTAAGTCGCAGACCCTTTGGCTTATTGTGCAGCTGGAACGAAATATGTTGTGCCGTTGCCCCGAGTCCTCTTGCTTAGGCATGTACATCACACGTTGGACAACACAATTAACCCGCTCTCCAACCTCTTCTGCGACTTCCACACCCTCACATAGCCCCCCCTCATCCTCTTCAAGTCCAAGAGCATCAGGGCTATCATCCTCTTCTTCCACCCAATTCACTGGCCTTGAGCGTTCTGGGCAGGCATTAGACAGGTGTCCAGGCTTCCTACACCTATAACATACGCCAGGTGTGGGCTTTGTATATGGGTTAGAGCTCGTATTCTTGGTTGTCACCCCTCTGTTACTTGGAGCCGTAGATATATTTTTGTTAGCGTTGGTGCCGCTCCCAACTTTAGGCTGAGCTGCTAAGCCTGGTGCGGAAGTACTCCTATCTCTGCTAGTGATAATCGGGTCTGCACTATCCCTCCGGAGTCCAAATGTGCCTCCTTTGCGCTCCATCGACTCGGCCTTCAATGCTAGATTATGAGCCTCTTCCACGGTCCAAATTACTTGCAACCCGACTTTATCTCGAAGTGTCGGTCTTAAACCATTTAGATACCTGGATACTCGCTGCCCTTCCGTCTCGTTAAGGTTGTTCCGCTCTAGCAATCGTGAAAACTCGGCTGTGTAGTCGAACACCGACTTGGAGCCTTGTGAACAGTCCTGCAATAGCTGGAACAAATATTGCTCATAGTCCAGGTGGTAGAAACCTTCCCATCATGAGTTGCTTCATCCTTCGCCACGTCCTTATAGGTGCCTTCCCCTGTCGATGACGAGTTTTCTGCAATTGATCCCACCATACCGCAGCTCCTCCTTTTAGCCTAAAAGCCACATATCGCACCATTTTTACATCGGGCACCTCCATCATTTCAAAGAACCTCTCTACTTCTGTCACCCAATCCAGGAAATCCTCAATGCGTAAGTTCCCATTGAAATTTGGAAGCTCCGCCTTCAATCGATAGTCATCATATTCTCTTTGTCGATGGACCGGCTGCACCCTTCCGTATCCTATATCAGGATCCTCCTCCGAGCTCTCGTCGCTACCTGGTTGAGTGCGTGATGACTGATTTCGTTGTTCCCTGATGGCAGGTTGGCCTCGGGCAATTCCTTCGGCACGTGTCCTGTCAACTGGTGGCCTGTTGTTGGTGACGAGGTTAGCTCCCACAAGCAAGTCTCGGATCTGAGCGACCTGCTGCTGCATCTCCTCCACCACCGTCCACAGGGCCTCTACCCCACGTTCTCCACCAATGGGGTTTCCATTTCCTCCTCCGTTAGTTGCCATCGAGACCGGCGATTCCGTGCTCTGATACCAAATGACGCAGTGGAAAACGATAGAAGAGGATACGTACACGCTAATATCCTTGAAGAAAATTGGTTTTGCATAAACTTTATTTTTGATAATAAAAACTGCCGTCCCTCCTTTACGTTCCCATGCCTATAAAGGCTTACATCCAACTTAAACAAGATAAGCACAACGAATTATTCAAGATAAACACAAAGAAACTCAAATAAATTAGATAGGAACAAAATAAGTAAAATAAATCTATTCTAACGACCCCCGAACTTTGGGTGGTCTCTCTTAGCCAAGAACGCCTCCGCCAAACGCTCTACGTCACTCGGCGGCAGCGTTTGCCCATTCTACTTGCTCCTATTCCGGATATCAGGTATAGCCCATTGTTTGTCCCTTGTTCCATAATTAATTGTGACATGATTTCAGCATTTAATTAAAATTGTGACGGGTTGATATTCTAATATATATATATATATATATATATATATATATATATATATATCAATATAAACATATGCCGATTCACGTCATGCATTTAATCTAATGGGATTTTCCATTTTTCCTTCAATTGGGAGCAGGACGAGTTGATGTGGGGAGCTGCATGGTTATTTAGGGCAACAAAGGACGCAAAATATTTAAGTATTGCCAACTCTTTTGGAACTAGCAATGCGCCGGACATCTTCGATTGGGACAACAAGTACGCAGCGCATATGTTCTCCCGTCAAGGGTAACGTTCACCAACTTAATTTTCAAATTGCATGTGTACGTGTTAATTAAATATGTTTCGCAACTTTCTCTCGAACTAATTAGTACACGCTGTTTTTCCTTTTTAGGGGGCTTTATTGAACAAAAACACGAATTTGTTCCAATTCGGTGAGGCGGCCGAAAATTTTGTGTGCCGCATTATTCCACAATCTCCTTCGTCCAGCACACAATACACACAAGGTGAAAAAAAGAAGAAGAGAGAGAGAATGAGAGTCTCCTGTTAGTGTTGATTATATATCGATTGAGTGAGACGACAATCTAAAGTTAAACTTTACCATGTATGTTTATATGTGTGTAGGTGGACTCATGTTTAAGCTATCAGGAAGCAATCTCCAATACGTAACAGCCATTAATTTTCTTCTTACAACTTACTCCAAGTATATGAGTGCATCAAAGCATACATTCAATTGTGGCGGCCTCCAAGTCACCCCACATTCTCTACGATTGCTTGTAAAACAACAGGTAATAACTCCGTGTTTGATTAGCATACAAAAACACACACATACACTTTGTTAATCGATGCTTATTGTTTAATTATGAGCACAGGAACTAATTCGCTTCTACTTTTAGGTGGACTACATTTTAGGGGTAAACCCTCTGGGCATGTCATTCATGGTAGGATTTGGGACAAATTACCCACAAAGAATCCACCACAGAGGGGCATCCATACCTTCAATGAGAGACCATCCACAGAAAAATATTTTGTGAAAATGGCATGGACTACTTTCATACACAAAACCCAAATCCAAACAAGTTAATCGGAGCCGTTGTAGGTGGCCCGGACCAAAATGATGGGTATCCAGGATGGTCGTGATGACTACGGTCATTCGGAACCTGCCACTTACACCAATGCCGCTTTGGTTGGCTCTCTAGCATACTTGACCACATTCGATTCTCATTAAGTAGCAAGACGCATAGATATATAAGTTACATTCTAATCGAAAGAAGTTTGTTACTCGTTACCCAAAAATACAATATGGGTGCATAGGTTATATTTTTATTGCACTTAATTTGTATATATGTAGACAGTGTAAATATCTGTAATTTCGGATTTTACCACATATATGGAATGCCTAATTTGGACATCTAAGGCTTCTATGGCAATGGAATGATGCTCTCTCATCTATAGTATGGTTTTATTTAAATTTTTCGCAAAGAATTCGTTAAATTATTACATGTTTTCTTTGAAGAAAGTCTTAATTCCCCTAACGCAACAAAAGTGACGACGAGATAAATAAGAACAATTACGAGGTCGACCGGCATATATATACAAAAAAACACACGTACATAATCGGAGGGAGGGACACAAGAGAGGAGGAACTCCTTACGTGAATAGTTTATCTTTTATCGGCCATCCTCAAAGGTATGTGTATATATATACATGTATTGGTCAAAAAGCTATAATTCTACAACATTAAAATTAGTAAATCTCATAAATAAGACGATGAACTGTTCATCTATCTACTTGCATGGATGGCAAAAGTGTTCAAAATCATATAATTTGGAGCCATTTTTTAATTTTTAAACTAATTAATAACCTTATCTCTATTCTCTAGCTTGTGTGTGTGTGTCTATATATCAATTTGTAATACGTGTAAACTCAATAATAAGTGTATTTACGCGAATAGGGTAACAACAACAACAACAACAACAACAACAACAACAACAACAACAACAATAATGGACTAGCTAGTAATTTTTTTCCCATTCTCGAGGCCTAGTACAACGTAATCCTCCAACATATAATTAATACCAAAACAAAAATAGGAGGATGGATAAACCCAATGGAAAGCTTACACACGAAAAAGAATTCGTGCTAATTAATAAATTGTGGTGAAATAGAGGTACAGTGAGAGAGTTGGAAATGAACTCCGCTTTCATATATTACGTTGATAGTAATAGTTAATTTGATACATATATACATATAAATATATATAACCAAAATATGTAGAAGGGACACAATTAATACTAAACACCTCCAAGTGTTTTCAGGGTGTTTGTATCATTCAAATCGTATGTAACAAAAATATTCTGCGATTGTATGGTTTTCTTTTACACTAGCCCATAAATTAATTGACAACACTTAAACTTAAAACCAACAAATTACAAGTGCAATTTAATCGGTACAAGGTTTTCTAAATTCGTGGTCTAAAACTAAAAATTCATTTCACTAACGGGACAAGTTTCAATTTTGAAATTAATGATCTAGAAACTCTCATGCATTCAAATTATAGCCATACTCCCGCGCATATTTTCTGGTTTGCGCTCGGGTACTTGCGACTAGAAAAACCCTAATTATATTGCATTCCATAATCAATATTAAACAAGATTATAACACTCACATCGATATATAGGACAATATCACCGAGAAAACATATAATTCTAAATCGTTATACAGTAAAATAAGTGTGAAGAGAAACCCCTAAAAACACAAGTAGAACAATATAAATATGTTTAAAATATTAACGGCTTAACTTATTGATAGTTCATAGTGTTAGTGTCTCATATAAGCATGAGACATTGAAAATATTAATCTATTGACTGATCCTTCTTAGCATATGCCACCCTCATATTCAAATACAATTATATATTTTGCTATACATAGATTATTATTAAATTCATCAAACGTAAGCGCACTTAATTTTTTTTTTTTTAAATCTAGTTTTAAATGATTCCTTCAATAATCTATGTGTGCACCGCCGATGGATAAGATTGGAAATGTATGTAGTTGGTGCAATTTTTGTTTTTAATATAATGACCCATCCCCAAAATATATGGTCGGGTGAGCTTAAAATTAAACCACCACGAATGTTTTTCACATTCCAAATACGCGTTACCAGGAATCCTTCATTATATATAACAATTAACAATAATTTGTTAATACCCCGTAACCCATTATAACTAATAATAATTCATTTATAACAGTTAACCATAATTTGTTTATAACAGCCATTCGTTTCTTGCTTCACAGGTATAATTATATTAATTAAGACGGGTCCGTGAAAATTAACAAGCCAATTGGAAAAGCCTGGGCTTGCGGTTGCGGTTCCAATTCTATATAAATTGGAAGACACGCCAGAGTCGCCATTCATTGAAAGTGGTCTCTCTAACGCAACAGACAAGGGCCATTAAAGATTAGCATTAATTAATATAGTAGCGCAGCAATGGGATCGGCGGCTTTCTTCTTCTTCTTCTTCTTCTTCTTCCTTGTGGCGTGTTCTCGTCCTTCCAATGGTTCTGCTTCCGGGAACCCCGACTACCGGGATGCTCTGGCCAAGTCCATTCTCTTCTTCCAAGGCCAACGCTCAGGCCATCTTCCCATCGGCCAAGGGATGACATGGAGGTCCCATTCCGGCCTCTCCGACGGCATCCTCGAAAATGTATGTATATATATACGCACTCGTTAAAAATAAGCTAATTAACATTTTATATATTCATTTGCATATATATATATATATATACATATATATGTATGTATATATATTGCAAACATACATGCGCATGACAACGGGATTCATTCACGAAACTAAACTACCATATATATGATCCGTTTTCTTACTAGCTATTAGAAGCCTAATCACGTTCGTCAAGCGGATTGTGTTACTTTCCGTGACTAATCAATTAGGGATAAAATTTTGGCATGAAAATTAAAGAAAAGCGAAATGATTACATTAATGTCTAGAAGCACGTAGGCAATAGAATAGTGTAAATTGAATTAAATACAATTTGGTATTTTGGAATGAAAAGAAACACAGAGGTTAATTTCAGCTAGCGCGTATGACTATAATTAAGCACCTGATGGAATAGCAGTACGTGAACGTCTATATTTAGTGTGAGCTTTTCCTCTCGGCTACGAATTAACTGGAAGACTCACGTAATTAGTGTGTTTCGTTTCCAGGTGAATTTGACCGGCGGCTACTACGACGCCGGCGACAATGTCAAATTCAACTTCCCAATGGCCTTCACCACCACCATGCTCTCTTGGGGCATCCTCGAGAACGGCAAGCGCATGGGCGACGAGCTCAGCGCTGCCCGTGAAGCTGTCCGATGGAGCACCGACTACCTTCTCAAGTGTGCTTCCAGCCTCCCTGACCGCCTCTATGTTGGCGTTGGGGATCCCAATGCCGACCACAGCTGCTGGGAGCGCCCAGAGGACATGGACACCCCCCCGGACCGTCTACTTTGTCACGCCAGCAAAGCCCGGCTCTGATGTCGCCGCCGAGATCGCGGCAGCGCTGGCTGCTGCCTCCCTAGTGTTCCGGTCGACGGACCCAAGATACGCGGCAAAGCTACTGAGCACGGCGAGGGTTGTGTATGACTTTGCATCCCAGCACCTTGGCACGTACGGTGACTCAATAATAAAAACTGCCGTCCCTCCTTTACGTTCCCATGCCTATAAAGGCTTACATCCAACTTAAACAAGATAAGCACAACGAATTATTCAAGATAAACACAAAGAAACTCAAATAAATTAGATAGGAACAAAATAAGTAAAATAAATCTATTCTAACGACCCCCGAACTTTGGGTGGTCTCTCTTAGCCAAGAACGCCTCCGCCAAACGCTCTACGTCGGTCTCCTCTTCTCTGAAAAGAGCTCGACCCCGAGCTAATGTCTGGATAAAGTGCCACCTCTTCATAATAAGGGAACACGTCAGCAACATTAAATGTCCGGGAAATGCCCATGTCAGCCGGGAGGTCAACCACATAAGCATTGTTATTAACTTTATGCAGAATTTTATATGGACCGTACTTTCTGGGTTGCAACTTATTGTACGTCCCGGCTGGAAATCTCTCCCTGCGCAAAAATACCATTACCGAATCTCCCACGTTGAAAACTTTCAAACGCCGACGCTTATCCGCAGCAGACCTGTATTTAGCGTTGGTTTTCTCCAATGTTTGGCGCACCTCCTCGTGCACAGATTGCGCCTGCATCGCCATAGCTTCGGCAGCTGAACTGAAACTGGAATCTTTAGGCAGCCGGAGTAAATCCACAGTATGCTTGGGAGGGAAGGTGTACACCACAGAAAAAGGAGCTCGCCCGGTTGCCGTATGGACGGCACTGTTATAGGCAAACTCAGCCTGCGGCAGGGCATAGTCCCATTGTTTGGGTTTATGGCCACAGATACTGCGAACCAGATTTCCCAGCGTCCTGTTCGTCACTTCAGTTTGCCCATCGGTCTGGGGGTGGGCAGTTGTGCTACGATTAAGTGAGGTCTGGAACATCTTCCATAACGTCACCCAGAAATGACTGAGGAATTTGGTGTCTCGATCGGAGGTGATTGACTGCGGCACTCCATGAAGGCGGACCACCTCCTTGAAGAATAACCGGGCAATATGTGACGCATCTGACGTTTTCTGCAAGGGATAAAGTGAGCCATTTTGGAAAATCGATCCACAATGACAAATACTGAATCAACCCCACGTTGGGTGCGGGGTAAACCCAACACAAAATCCATGGACAGATCGACCCAAATATTGCTAGGGACTGGAAGTGGCATGTAAAGGCCGATTCTGCGATTGCCCCTTGAATTGTTGACAAATATAACACCTACGCACAAAATTACCCACATCCCGCTTCAATTGCGGCCAAAAAAACGTTCCTCCAGGCGTGACATAGTTTTATCTCTCCCGAGATGCCCACTCAACCCATCTCCATGTAGATCTCGAAGAAGCTTTTCCCGTAAAGACGTCCGGTGGGATACATAAACGATTACCACGAAACAGATACCCCTGGCTCTCATGGAAATCCCCAGTCGGTTGCCTCTCCAGGCACTTCGCCCAGATTTCTTTAAAATCGTCGTCCTCGTGGTATAATTCGCGTAAAGACTCGAACCCCACAATTTCATGCGCCAGCGTTACCAACAAACTAGCACGCCGGCTTAGTGCATCCGCAACTTGGTTTTGGGTACCTGATTTGTGCCGGATTGAGAAAGGAAATTTTTGGAGGTAAGCAGACCACCTAACGTACATTCTGTCCAGATGCTTTTGGCTATTGACAAACTTCAAAGCTTGGTGATCAGTATATAAAATAAACTCCCTTTGCACCAAATAATGCTCCCAATGCTTCATGGCACGGACCACAACATAAAATTCCTGCGTGTAAGTCCCCCACTTCTGTCGAGATTCACTCAATTTCTCACTAAAGAAAGCGACAGGACGTTTTTCTTGAGAGAGAACAGCCCCAATTCCCACGCCACTAGCATCACACTCCACTTCAAAAATTTTCTCAAAGCTTGGTAGGGCCAAAACCGGAGCAGGACACGGCTTCTCCTTAATTTCCACAAAGCTTGCCGACGCCGCGTCCCCCCATTGGAAACGTCCTTTTTAAGACACTCGGTTATGGGCGCCATGATGGTGCTAAAATTCCGAATAAATCGGCGATAGAAGGTGGCCAAACCATGAAAACTGCGGACTTCACTAACACACGTTGGCACCGGCCAATCTCTAATAACAAGAACCTTTTCTTCATCCACCTGAATGCCGGTTGAACTCACAACATAACCCAAAAATAGCAAACTGTTTGTCAAAAACTTGCATTTTTTGAGGTTAAGAAATAATTTATTCTTTTGCAGGACTGTGAGCACCTCACGTAGCTGCCCAATATGGGTCTCCGCATCCCTGCTATACACAAGAATATCATCAAAATAGACAACAACAAATTTACCCACGAAAGGCCTCAATACTTGGTTCATCACCCGCATAAAGGTACTGGGGCGTTGGATAATCCGAATGGCATGACTAACCATTCATATAGTCCATCCTTGCTTTTAAATGCCGTCTTCCATTCATCCCCCGGACGAACTCGAATCTGGTGATACCCGCTACGCAAATCAAGTTTTGAGAATACTTGAGAACCCTCCAATTGGTCCAACATGTCATCCAATCGGGGAATTGGGAATCGATATTTGATAGTGATCTTATTAATAGCACGGCTGTCCACACACATGCGCCAGCCTCCATCCTTCTTTGGTATTAATAACGCCGGGACTGCACACGGGCTCATGCTTTCACGGATAAAACCCTTTTGTAAAAGCTCCTCGATCTTTTCACGAAGGATCTCATTTTCCTTTGGACTCATACGATAATGCGCCAAATTGGGTAGGCTAGCCCCGGGTATGAGATCAATATGATGCTGGACCGCACGTAAAGGGGGCAAAGCATCCGGTAATTCCTCTGAAGTGATGTCAGTAAATTGTTCCAGCAGCGCCTGTACTTTTATTGGGACCTCAGGTATTGAGGCATCCTTTCCCTCGACCATGAATGATTTAACAACCAAGGCAACAACTGCCTGGGTGCTTTTAAGTCCCGCCATGAATTCTGCATCACCACTAACCAAGGTCAGGAAGGACTGCTTCGTCGCCTCCGAAGACTCATCTGTCATTGCTTTTCTCTGAGATGGGACCATAGCAATTTTATGGGTCTTCCAGGTAAACAAATAAATATTATCGCGGCCTTTATAGGTGACATTCACGTCATATTGCCACGGACGCCCCAGCAGAACATGGCTTGCGTCCATGTCAACAACATCACAAACAACTTCAGCCTTATAAATTTTCCCAATAGAGATGGGTACTCGGCAAACCTCCGTTACTTTCACTGTGGGCCCTTTTTTAATCCACCCGATAGTGTACGGATGCGGGTGCTTCTCCGTTGGTAGCTTCAAATGTTCCACTAGCTTCTTGGCAACAAAGTTTTCACAGCTCCCACTATCGACAATTAAGTCGCAGACCCTTTGGCTTATTGTGCAGCTGGAACGAAATATGTTGTGCCGTTGCCCCGAGTCCTCTTGCTTAGGCATGTACATCACACGTTGGACAACACAATTAACCCGCTCTCCAACCTCTTCTCGCAACTTCCACACCCTCACATAGCCCCCCCCTCATCCTCTTCAAGTCCAAGAGCATCAGGGCTATCATCATCTTCTTCCACCCAATTCACCGGCCTTGAGCGTTCGGGCGGGCATTAGACAGTGTCCAGGCTTCCTACACCTATAACATACGCCAGGTGTGGGCTTTGTATATGGGTTAGAGCTCGTATTCTTGGTTGTCACCCCTCTGTTACTTGGAGCCGTAGATATATTTTTGTTAGCGTTGGTGCCGCTCCCAACTTTAGGCTGAGCTGCTAAGCCTGGTGCGGAAGTACTCCTATCTCTGCTAGTGATAATCGGGTCTGCACTATCCCTCCGGAGTCCAAATGTGCCTCCTTTGCGCTCCATCGACTCGGCCTTCAATGCTAGATTATGAGCCTCTTCCACGGTCCAAATTACTTGCAACCCGACTTTATCTCGAAGTGTCGGTCTTAAACCATTTAGATACCTGGATACTCGCTGCCCTTCCGTCTCGTTAAGGTTGTTCCGCTCTAGCAATCGTGAAAACTCGGCTGTGTAGTCGAACACCGACTTGGAGCCTTGTGAACAGTCCTGCAATAGCTGGAACAAATATTGCTCATAGTCCGGTGGTAGAAACCTTCCCATCATGAGTTGCTTCATCCTTCGCCACGTCCTTATGGGTGCCTTCCCCTGTCGATGACGAGTTTTCTGCAATTGATCCCACCATACCGCAGCTCCTCCTTTTAGCCTAAAAGCCACATATCGCACCATTTTTACATTGGGCACCTCCATCATTTCAAAGAACCTCTACTTCGTCACCCAATCCAGGAAATCCTCAATGCGTAAGTTCCCATTGAAATTTGGAAGCTCCGCCTTCAATCGATAGTCATCATATTCTCTTTGTCGATGGACCGGCTGCACCCTTCCGTATCCTATATCAGGATCCTCCTCCGAGCTCTCGTCGCTACCTGGTTGAGTGCGTGATGACTGATTTCGTTGTTCCCTGATGGCAGGTTGGCCTCGGGCAATTCCTTCGGCACGTGTCCTGTCAACTGGTGGCCTGTTGTTGGTGACGAGGTTAGCTCCCACAAGCAAGTCTCGGATCTGAGCGACCTGCTGCTGCATCTCCTCCACCACCGTCCACAGGGCCTCTACCCCACGTTCTCCGCCAATGGGGTTTCCATTTCCTCCTCCGTTAGTTGCCATCGAGACCGGCGATTCCGTGCTCTGATACCAAATGACGCAGTGGAAACGATAGAAGAGGATACGTACACGCTAATATCCTTGAAGAAAATTGGTTTTGCATAAACTTTATTTTCAATAATAAAAACTGCCGTCCCTCCTTTACGTTCCCATGCCTATAAAGGCTTACATCCAACTTAAACAAGATAAGCACAACGAATTATTCAAGATAAACACAAAGAAACTCAAATAAATTAGATAGGAACAAAATAAGTAAAATAAATCTATTCTAACGACCCCTGAACTTTGGGTGGTCTCTCTTAGCCAAGAACGCCTCCGCCAAACGCTCTACGTCACTCGGCGGCAGCGTTTGCCCATTCTACTGCTCCTATTCCGGATATCAGGTATAGCCCATTGTTTGTCCCTTGTTCCATAATTAATTGTGACATGATTTCAGCATTTAATTAAAATTGTGACGGGTTGATATTCTAATATATATATATATATATATATATATATATATATTCAATATAAACATATGCCGATTCACGTCATGCATTTAATCTAATGGGATTTTCCATTTTTCCTTCAATTGGGAGCAGGACGAGTTGATGTGGGGAGCTGCATGGTTATTTAGGGCAACAAAGGACGCAAAATATTTAAGTATTGCCAACTCTTTTGGAACTAGCAATGCGCCGGACATCTTCGGTTGGGACAACAAGTACGCAGGCGCATATGTTCTCCTGTCAAGGGTAACGTTCACCAACTTAATTTTCAAATTGCATGTGTACGTGTTAATTAAATATGTTTCGCAACTTTCTCTGAACTAATTAGTACACGCTGTTTTTCCTTTTAGGGGGCTTTATTGAACAAAAACACGAATTTGTTCCAATTCGGTGAGGCGGCCGAAAATTTTGTGTGCCGCATTATTCCACAATCTCCTTCGTCCAGCACACAATACACACAAGGTGAAAAAAAGAAGAAGAGAGAGAGAATGAGAGTCTCCTGTTAGTGTTGATTATATATCGATTGAGTGAGACGACAATCTAAAGTTAAACTTTACCATGTATGTTTATATGTGTGTAGGTGGACTCATGTTTAAGCTATCAGGAAGCAATCTCCAATACGTAACAGCCATTAATTTTCTTCTTACAACTTACTCCAAGTATATGAGTGCATCAAAGCATACATTCAATTGTGGCGGCCTCCAAGTCACCCCACATTCTCTACGATTGCTTGTAAAACAACAGGTAATAACTCCGTGTTTGATTAGCATACAAAAACACACACATACACTTTGTTAATCGATGCTTATTGTTTAATTATGAGCACAGGAACTAATTCGCTTCTACTTTTAGGTGGACTACATTTTAGGGGTAAACCCTCTGGGCATGTCATTCATGGTAGGATTTGGGACAAATTACCCACAAAGAATCCACCACAGAGGGGCATCCATACCTTCAATGAGAGACCATCCACAGAAAATATTTTGTGAAAATGGCATGGACTACTTTCATACACAAAACCCAAATCCAAACAAGTTAATCGGAGCCGTTGTAGGTGGCCCGGACCAAAATGATGGGTATCCAGGATGGTCGTGATGACTACGATCATTCGGAACCTGCCACTTACACCAATGCCGCTTTGGTTGGCTCTCTAGCATACTTGACCACATTCGATTCTCATTAAGTAGCAAGACGCATAGATATATAAGTTACATTCTAATCGAAAGAAGTTTGTTACTCGTTACCCAAAAATACAATATGGGTGCATAGGTTATATTTTTATTGCACTTAATTTGTATATATGTAGACAGTGTAAATATCTGTAATTTCGGATTTTACCACATATATGGAATGCCTAATTTGGACATCTAAGGCTTCTATGGCAATGGAATGATGCTCTCTCATCTATAGTATGGTTTTATTTAAATTTTTCGCAAAGAATTCGTTAAATTATTACATGTTTTCTTTGAAGAAAGTCTTAATTCCCCTAACGCAACAAAAGTGACGACGAGATAAATAAGAACAATTACGAGGTCGACTGGCATATATATACAAAAAAACACACGTACATAATCGGAGGGAGGGACACAAGAGAGGAGGAACTCCTTACGTGAATAGTTTATCTTTTATCGGCCATCCTCAAAGGTATGTGTATATATATACATGTATTGGTCAAAAAGCTATAATTCTACAACATTAAAATTAGTAAATCTCATAAATAAGACGATGAACTGTTCATCTATCTACTTGCATGGATGGCAAAAGTGTTCAAAATCATATAATTTGGAGCCATTTTTTAATTTTTAAACTAATTAATAACCTTATCTCTATTCTCTAGCTTGTGTGTGTGTGTCTATATATCAATTTGTAATACGTGTAAACTCAATAATAAGTGTATTTACGCGAATAGGGTAACAACAACAACAACAACAAAAAAAACAAAACACAACAACAATAATGGACTAGCTAGTAATTTTTTTCCCATTCTCGAGGCCTAGTACAACGTAATCCTCCAACATATAATTAATACCAAAACAAAAATAGGAGGATGGATAAACCCAATGGAAAGCTTACACACGAAAAAGAATTCGTGCTAATTAATAAATTGTGGTGAAATAGAGGTACAGTGAGAGAGTTGGAAATGAACTCCGCTTTCATATATTACGTTGATAGTAATAGTTAATTTGATACATATATACATATAAATATATATAACCAAAATATGTAGAAGGGACACAATTAATACTAAACACCTCCAAGTGTTTTCAGGGTGTTTGTATCATTCAAATCGTATGTAACAAAAATATTCTGCGATTGTATGGTTTTCTTTTACACTAGCCCATAAATTAATTGACAACACTTAAACTTAAAACCAACAAATTACAAGTGCAATTTAATCGGTACAAGGTTTTCTAAATTCGTGGTCTAAAACTAAAAATTCATTTCACTAACGGGACAAGTTTCAATTTTGAAATTAATGATCTAGAAACTCTCATGCATTCAAATTATAGCCATACTCCCGCGCATATTTTCTGGTTTGCGCTCGGGTACTTGCGACTAGAAAAACCCTAATTATATTGCATTCCATAATCAATATTAAACAAGATTATAACACTCACATCGATATATAGGACAATATCACCGAGAAAACATATAATTCTAAATCGTTATACAGTAAAATAAGTGTGAAGAGAAACCCCTAAAAACACAAGTAGAACAATATAAATATGTTTAAAATATTAACGGCTTAACTTATTGATAGTTCATAGTGTTAGTGTCTCATATAAGCATGAGACATTGAAAATATTAATCTATTGACTGATCCTTCTTAGCATATGCCACCCTCATATTCAAATACAATTATATATTTTGCTATACATAGATTATTATTAAATTCATCAAACGTAAGCGCACTTAATTTTTTTTTTTTTTAATCTAGTTTTAAATGATTCCTTCAATAATCTATGTGTGCACCGCCGATGGATAAGATTGGAAATGTATGTAGTTGGTGCAATTTTTGTTTTTAATATAATGACCCATCCCCAAAATATATGGTCGGGTGAGCTTAAAATTAAACCACCACGAATGTTTTTCACATTCCAAATACGCGTTACCAGGAATCCTTCATTATATATAACAATTAACAATAATTTGTTAATACCCCGTAACCCATTATAACTAATAATAATTCATTTATAACAGTTAACCATAATTTGTTTATAACAGCCATTCGTTTCTTGCTTCACAGGTATAATTATATTAATTAAGACGGGTCCGTGAAAATTAACAAGCCAATTGGAAAAGCCTGGGCTTGCGGTTGCGGTTCCAATTCTATATAAATTGGAAGACACGCCAGAGTCGCCATTCATTGAAAGTGGTCTCTCTAACGCAACAGACAAGGGCCATTAAAGATTAGCATTAATTAATATAGTAGCGCAGCAATGGGATCGGCGGCTTTCTTCTTCTTCTTCTTCTTCTTCTTCCTTGTGGCGTGTTCTCGTCCTTCCAATGGTTCTGCTTCCGGGAACCCCGACTACCGGGATGCTCTGGCCAAGTCCATTCTCTTCTTCCAAGGCCAACGCTCAGGCCATCTTCCCATTGGCCAAGGGATGACATGGAGGTCCCATTCCGGCCTCTCCGACGGCATCCTCGAAAATGTATGTATATATATACGCACTTGTTAAAAATAAGCTAATTAACATTTTATATATTCATTTGCATATATATATATATATATATATATATATATATGTATGTATATATATTGCAAACATACATGCGCATGACAACGGGATTCATTCACGAAACTAAACTACCATATATATGATCCGTTTTCTTACTAGCTATTAGAAGCCTAATCACGTTCGTCAAGCGGATTGTGTTACTTTCCGTGACTAATCAATCAGGGATAAAATTTTGGCATGAAAATTAAAGAAAAGCGAAATGATTACATTAATGTCTAGAAGCACGTAGGCAATAGAATAGTGTAAATTGAATTAAATACAATTTGGTATTTTGGAATGAAAAGAAACACAGAGGTTAATTTCAGCTAGCGCGTATGACTATAATTAAGCACCTGATGGAATAGCAGTACGTGAACGTCTATATTTAGTGTGAGCTTTTCCTCTCGGCTACGAATTAACTGGAAGACTCACGTAATTAGTGTGTTTCGTTTCCAGGTGAATTTGACCGGCGGCTACTACGACGCCGGCGACAATGTCAAATTCAACTTCCCAATGGCCTTCACCACCACCATGCTCTCTTGGGGCATCCTCGAGAACGGCAAGCGCATGGGCGACGAGCTCAGCGCTGCCCGTGAAGCTGTCCGATGGAGCACCGACTACCTTCTCAAGTGTGCTTCCAGCCTCCCTGACCGCCTCTATGTTGGCGTTGGGGATCCCAATGCCGACCACAGCTGCTGGGAGCGCCCAGAGGACATGGACACCCCCCCGGACCGTCTACTTTGTCACGCCAGCAAAGCCCGGCTCTGATGTCGCCGCCGAGACCGCGGCAGCGCTGGCTGCTGCCTCCCTAGTGTTCCGGTCGACGGACCCAAGATACGCGGCAAAGCTACTGAGCACGGCGAGGGTTGTGTATGACTTTGCATCCCAGCACCTTGGCACGTACAGTGACTCACTCGGCGGCAGCGTTTGCCCATTCTACTGCTCCTATTCCGGATATCAGGTATAGCCCATTGTTTGTCCCTTGTTCCATAATTAATTGTGACATGATTTCAGCATTTAATTAAAATTGTGACGGGTTGATATTCTAATATATATATATATATATATATATATATATATATATATTCAATATAAACATATGCCGATTCACGTCATGCATTTAATCTAATGGGATTTTCCATTTTTCCTTCAATTGGGAGCAGGACGAGTTGATGTGGGGAGCTGCATGGTTATTTAGGGCAACAAAGGACGCAAAATATTTAAGTATTGCCAACTCTTTTGGAACTAGCAATGCGCCGGACATCTTCAGTTGGGACAACAAGTACGCAGGCGCATATGTTCTCCTGTCAAGGGTAACGTTCACCAACTTAATTTTCAAATTGCATGTGTACGTGTTAATTAAATATGTTTCGCAACTTTCTCTGAACTAATTAGTACACGCTGTTTTTCCTTTTAGGGGGCTTTATTGAACAAAAACACGAATTTGTTCCAATTCAGTGAGGCGGCCGAAAATTTTGTGTGCCGCATTATTCCACAATCTCCTTCGTCCAGCACACAATACACACAAGGTGAAAAAAAAGAAGAAGAGAGAGAGAATGAGAGTCTCCTGTTAGTGTTGATTATATATCGATTGAGTGAGACGACAATCTAAAGTTAAACTTTACCATGTATGTTTATATGTGTGTAGGTGGACTCATGTTTAAGCTATCAGGAAGCAATCTCCAATACGTAACAGCCATTAATTTTCTTCTTACAACTTACTCCAAGTATATGAGTGCATCAAAGCATACATTCAATTGTGGCGGCCTCCAAGTCACCCCACATTCTCTACGATTGCTTGTAAAACAACAGGTAATAACTCCGTGTTTGATTAGCATACAAAAACACACACATACACTTTGTTAATCGATGCTTATTGTTTAATTATGAGCACAGGAACTAATTCGCTTCTACTTTTAGGTGGACTACATTTTAGGGGTAAACCCTCTGGGCATGTCATTCATGGTAGGATTTGGGACAAATTACCCACAAAGAATCCACCACAGAGGGGCATCCATACCTTCAATGAGAGACCATCCACAGAAAATATTTTGTGAAAATGGCATGGACTACTTTCATACACAAAACCCAAATCCAAACAAGTTAATCGGAGCCGTTGTAGGTGGCCCGGACCAAAATGATGGGTATCCAGATGGTCGTGATGACTACGGTCATTCGGAACCTGCCACTTACACCAATGCCGCTTTGGTTGGCTCTCTAGCATACTTGACCACATTCGATTCTCATTAAGTAGCAAGACGCATAGATATATAAGTTACATTCTAATCGAAAGAAGTTTGTTACTCGTTACCCAAAAATACAATATGGGTGCATAGGTTATATTTTTATTGCACTTAATTTGTATATATGTAGACAGTGTAAATATCTGTAATTTCGGATTTTACCACATATATGGAATGCCTAATTTGGACATCTAAGGCTTCTATGGCAATGGAATGATGCTCTCTCATCTATAGTATGGTTTTATTTAAATTTTTCGCAAAGAATTCGTTAAATTATTACATGTTTTCTTTGAAGAAAGTCTTAATTCCCCTAACGCAACAAAAGTGACGACGAGATAAATAAGAACAATTACGAGGTCGACTGGCATATATATACAAAAAAACACACGTACATAATCGGAGGGAGGGACACAAGAGAGGAGGAACTCCTTACGTGAATAGTTTATCTTTTATCGGCCATCCTCAAAGGTATGTGTATATATATACATGTATTGGTCAAAAAGCTATAATTCTACAACATTAAAATTAGTAAATCTCATAAATAAGACGATGAACTGTTCATCTATCTACTTGCATGGATGGCAAAAGTGTTCAAAATCATATAATTTGGAGCCATTTTTTAATTTTTAAACTAATTAATAACCTTATCTCTATTCTCTAGCTTGTGTGTGTGTGTCTATATATCAATTTGTAATACGTGTAAACTCAATAATAAGTGTATTTACGCGAATAGGGTAACAACAACAACAACAACAACAAAACAACAACAACAACAACAACAATAATGGACTAGCTAGTAATTTTTTTCCCATTCTCGAGGCCTAGTACAACGTAATCCTCCAACATATAATTAATACCAAAACAAAAATAGGAGGATGGATAAACCCAATGGAAAGCTTACACACGAAAAAGAATTCGTGCTAATTAATAAATTGTGGTGAAATAGAGGTACAGTGAGAGAGTTGGAAATGAACTCCGCTTTCATATATTACGTTGATAGTAATAGTTAATTTGATACATATATACATATAAATATATATAACCAAAATATGTAGAAGGGACACAATTAATACTAAACACCTCCAAGTGTTTTCAGGGTGTTTGTATCATTCAAATCGTATGTAACAAAAATATTCTGCGATTGTATGGTTTTCTTTTACACTAGCCCATAAATTAATTGACAACACTTAAACTTAAAACCAACAAATTACAAGTGCAATTTAATCGGTACAAGGTTTTCTAAATTCGTGGTCTAAAACTAAAAATTCATTTCACTAACGGGACAAGTTTCAATTTTGAAATTAATGATCTAGAAACTCTCATGCATTCAAATTATAGCCATACTCCCGCGCATATTTTCTGGTTTGCGCTCGGGTACTTGCGACTAGAAAAACCCTAATTATATTGCATTCCATAATCAATATTAAACAAGATTATAACACTCACATCGATATATAGGACAATATCACCGAGAAAACATATAATTCTAAATCGTTATACAGTAAAATAAGTGTGAAGAGAAACCCCTAAAAACACAAGTAGAACAATATAAATATGTTTAAAATATTAACGGCTTAACTTATTGATAGTTCATAGTGTTAGTGTCTCATATAAGCATGAGACATTGAAAATATTAATCTATTGACTGATCCTTCTTAGCATATGCCACCCTCATATTCAAATACAATTATATATTTTGCTATACATAGATTATTATTAAATTCATCAAACGTAAGCGCACTTAATTTTTTTTTTTTTTAAATCTAGTTTTAAATGATTCCTTCAATAATCTATGTGTGCACCGCCGATGGATAAGATTGGAAATGTATGTAGTTGGTGCAATTTTTGTTTTTAATATAATGACCCATCCCCAAAATATATGGTCGGGTGAGCTTAAAATTAAACCACCACGAATGTTTTTCACATTCCAAATACGCGTTACCAGGAATCCTTCATTATATATAACAATTAACAATAATTTGTTAATACCCCGTAACCCATTATAACTAATAATAATTCATTTATAACAGTTAACCATAATTTGTTTATAACAGCCATTCGTTTCTTGCTTCACAGGTATAATTATATTAATTAAGACGGGTCCGTGAAAATTAACAAGCCAATTGGAAAAGCCTGGGCTTGCGGTTGCGGTTCCAATTCTATATAAATTGGAAGACACGCCAGAGTCGCCATTCATTGAAAGTGGTCTCTCTAACGCAACAGACAAGGGCCATTAAAGATTAGCATTAATTAATATAGTAGCGCAGCAATGGGATCGGCGGCTTTCTTCTTCTTCTTCTTCTTCTTCTTCCTTGTGGCGTGTTCTCGTCCTTCCAATGGTTCTGCTTCCGGGAACCCCGACTACCGGGATGCTCTGGCCAAGTCCATTCTCTTCTTCCAAGGCCAACGCTCAGGCCATCTTCCCATCGGCCAAGGGATGACATGGAGGTCCCATTCCGGCCTCTCCGACGGCATCCTCGAAAATGTATGTATATATATACGCACTTGTTAAAAATAAGCTAATTAACATTTTATATATTCATTTGCATATATATATATATATATATATATATATATATATGTATGTATATATATTGCAAACATACATGCGCATGACAACGGGATTCATTCACGAAACTAAACTACCATATATATGATCCGTTTTCTTACTAGCTATTAGAAGCCTAATCACGTTCGTCAAGCGGATTGTGTTACTTTCCGTGACTAATCAATCAGGGATAAAATTTTGGCATGAAAATTAAAGAAAAGCGAAATGATTACATTAATGTCTAGAAGCACGTAGGCAATAGAATAGTGTAAATTGAATTAAATACAATTTGGTATTTTGGAATGAAAAGAAACACAGAGGTTAATTTCAGCTAGCGCGTATGACTATAATTAAGCACCTGATGGAATAGCAGTACGTGAACGTCTATATTTAGTGTGAGCTTTTCCTCTCGGCTACGAATTAACTGGAAGACTCACGTAATTAGTGTGTTTCGTTTCCAGGTGAATTTGACCGGCGGCTACTACGACGCCGGCGACAATGTCAAATTCAACTTCCCAATGGCCTTCACCACCACCATGCTCTCTTGGGGCATCCTCGAGAACGGCAAGCGCATGGGCGACGAGCTCAGCGCTGCCCGTGAAGCTGTCCGATGGAGCACCGACTACCTTCTCAAGTGTGCTTCCAGCCTCCCTGACCGCCTCTATGTTGGCGTTGGGGATCCCAATGCCGACCACAGCTGCTGGGAGCGCCCAGAGGACATGGACACCCCCCCCGGACCGTCTACTTTGTCACGCCAGCAAAGCCCGGCTCTGATGTCGCCGCCGAGACCGCGGCAGCGCTGGCTGCTGCCTCCCTAGTGTTCCGGTCGACGGACCCAAGATACGCGGCAAAGCTACTGAGCACGGCGAGGGTTGTGTATGACTTTGCATCCCAGCACCTTGGCACGTACAGTGACTCACTCGGCGGCAGCGTTTGCCCATTCTACTGCTCCTATTCCGGATATCAGGTATAGCCCATTGTTTGTCCCTTGTTCCATAATTAATTGTGACATGATTTCAGCATTTAATTAAAATTGTGACGGGTTGATATTCTAATATATATATATATATATATATATATCAATATAAACATATGCCGATTCACGTCATGCATTTAATCTAATGGGATTTTCCATTTTTCCTTCAATTGGGAGCAGGACGAGTTGATGTGGGGAGCTGCATGGTTATTTAGGGCAACAAAGGACGCAAAATATTTAAGTATTGCCAACTCTTTTGGAACTAGCAATGCGCCGGACATCTTCAGTTGGGACAACAAGTACGCAGGCGCATATGTTCTCCTGTCAAGGGTAACGTTCACCAACTTAATTTTCAAATTGCTTGTGTACGTGTTAATTAAATATGTTTCGCAACTTTCTCTGAACTAATTAGTACACGCTGTTTTTCCTTTTAGGGGGCTTTATTGAACAAAAACACGAATTTGTTCCAATTCAGTGAGGCGGCCGAAAATTTTGTGTGCCGCATTATTCCACAATCTCCTTCGTCCAGCACACAATACACACAAGGTGAAAAAAAGAAGAAGAGAGAGAGAATGAGAGTCTCCTGTTAGTGTTGATTATATATCGATTGAGTGAGACGACAATCTAAAGTTAAACTTTACCATGTATGTTTATATGTGTGTAGGTGGACTCATGTTTAAGCTATCAGGAAGCAATCTCCAATACGTAACAGCCATTAATTTTCTTCTTACAACTTACTCCAAGTATATGAGTGCATCAAAGCATACATTCAATTGTGGCGGCCTCCAAGTCACCCCACATTCTCTACGATTGCTTGTAAAACAACAGGTAATAACTCCGTGTTTGATTAGCATACAAAAACACACACATACACTTTGTTAATCGATGCTTATTGTTTAATTATGAGCACAGGAACTAATTCGCTTCTACTTTTAGGTGGACTACATTTTAGGGGTAAACCCTCTGGGCATGTCATTCATGGTAGGATTTGGGACAAATTACCCACAAAGAATCCACCACAGAGGGGCATCCATACCTTCAATGAGAGACCATCCACAGAAAATATTTTGTGAAAATGGCATGGACTACTTTCATACACAAAACCCAAATCCAAACAAGTTAATCGGAGCCGTTGTAGGTGGCCCGGACCAAAATGATGGGTATCCAGATGGTCGTGATGACTACGGTCATTCGGAACCTGCCACTTACACCAATGCCGCTTTGGTTGGCTCTCTAGCATACTTGACCACATTCGATTCTCATTAAGTAGCAAGACGCATAGATATATAAGTTACATTCTAATCGAAAGAAGTTTGTTACTCGTTACCCAAAAATACAATATGGGTGCATAGGTTATATTTTTATTGCACTTAATTTGTATATATGTAGACAGTGTAAATATCTGTAATTTCGGATTTTACCACATATATGGAATGCCTAATTTGGACATCTAAGGCTTCTATGGCAATGGAATGATGCTCTCTCATCTATAGTATGGTTTTATTTAAATTTTTCGCAAAGAATTCGTTAAATTATTACATGTTTTCTTTGAAGAAAGTCTTAATTCCCCTAACGCAACAAAAGTGACGACGAGATAAATAAGAACAATTACGAGGTCGACTGGCATATATATACAAAAAAACACACGTACATAATCGGAGGGAGGGACACAAGAGAGGAGGAACTCCTTACGTGAATAGTTTATCTTTTATCGGCCATCCTCAAAGGTATGTGTATATATATACATGTATTGGTCAAAAAGCTATAATTCTACAACATTAAAATTAGTAAATCTCATAAATAAGACGATGAACTGTTCATCTATCTACTTGCATGGATGGCAAAAGTGTTCAAAATCATATAATTTGGAGCCATTTTTTAATTTTTAAACTAATTAATAACCTTATCTCTATTCTCTAGCTTGTGTGTGTGTGTCTATATATCAATTTGTAATACGTGTAAACTCAATAATAAGTGTATTTACGCGAATAGGGTAACAACAACAACAACAACAACAACAATAATGGACTAGCTAGTAATTTTTTTCCCATTCTCGAGGCCTAGTACAACGTAATCCTCCAACATATAATTAATACCAAAACAAAAATAGGAGGATGGATAAACCCAATGGAAAGCTTACACACGAAAAAGAATTCGTGCTAATTAATAAATTGTGGTGAAATAGAGGTACAGTGAGAGAGTTGGAAATGAACTCCGCTTTCATATATTACGTTGATAGTAATAGTTAATTTGATACATATATACATATAAATATATATAACCAAAATATGTAGAAGGGACACAATTAATACTAAACACCTCCAAGTGTTTTCAGGGTGTTTGTATCATTCAAATCGTATGTAACAAAAATATTCTGCGATTGTATGGTTTTCTTTTACACTAGCCCATAAATTAATTGACAACACTTAAACTTAAAACCAACAAATTACAAGTGCAATTTAATCGGTACAAGGTTTTCTAAATTCGTGGTCTAAAACTAAAAATTCATTTCACTAACGGGACAAGTTTCAATTTTGAAATTAATGATCTAGAAACTCTCATGCATTCAAATTATAGCCATACTCCCGCGCATATTTTCTGGTTTGCGCTCGGGTACTTGCGACTAGAAAAACCCTAATTATATTGCATTCCATAATCAATATTAAACAAGATTATAACACTCACATCGATATATAGGACAATATCACCGAGAAAACATATAATTCTAAATCGTTATACAGTAAAATAAGTGTGAAGAGAAACCCCTAAAAACACAAGTAGAACAATATAAATATGTTTAAAATATTAACGGCTTAACTTATTGATAGTTCATAGTGTTAGTGTCTCATATAAGCATGAGACATTGAAAATATTAATCTATTGACTGATCCTTCTTAGCATATGCCACCCTCATATTCAAATACAATTATATATTTTGCTATACATAGATTATTATTAAATTCATCAAACGTAAGCGCACTTAATTTTTTTTTTTTTTAAATCTAGTTTTAAATGATTCCTTCAATAATCTATGTGTGCACCGCCGATGGATAAGATTGGAAATGTATGTAGTTGGTGCAATTTTTGTTTTTAATATAATGACCCATCCCCAAAATATATGGTCGGGTGAGCTTAAAATTAAACCACCACGAATGTTTTTCACATTCCAAATACGCGTTACCAGGAATCCTTCATTATATATAACAATTAACAATAATTTGTTAATACCCCGTAACCCATTATAACTAATAATAATTCATTTATAACAGTTAACCATAATTTGTTTATAACAGCCATTCGTTTCTTGCTTCACAGGTATAATTATATTAATTAAGACGGGTCCGTGAAAATTAACAAGCCAATTGGAAAAGCCTGGGCTTGCGGTTGCGGTTCCAATTCTATATAAATTGGAAGACACGCCAGAGTCGCCATTCATTGAAAGTGGTCTCTCTAACGCAACAGACAAGGGCCATTAAAGATTAGCATTAATTAATATAGTAGCGCAGCAATGGGATCGGCGGCTTTCTTCTTCTTCTTCTTCTTCTTCTTCCTTGTGGCGTGTTCTCGTCCTTCCAATGGTTCTGCTTCCGGGAACCCCGACTACCGGGATGCTCTGGCCAAGTCCATTCTCTTCTTCCAAGGCCAACGCTCAGGCCATCTTCCCATCGGCCAAGGGATGACATGGAGGTCCCATTCCGGCCTCTCCGACGGCATCCTCGAAAATGTATGTATATATATACGCACTTGTTAAAAATAAGCTAATTAACATTTTATATATTCATTTGCATATATATATATATATATATATATATATATATATGTATGTATATATATTGCAAACATACATGCGCATGACAACGGGATTCATTCACGAAACTAAACTACCATATATATGATCCGTTTTCTTACTAGCTATTAGAAGCCTAATCACGTTCGTCAAGCGGATTGTGTTACTTTCCGTGACTAATCAATCAGGGATAAAATTTTGGCATGAAAATTAAAGAAAAGCGAAATGATTACATTAATGTCTAGAAGCACGTAGGCAATAGAATAGTGTAAATTGAATTAAATACAATTTGGTATTTTGGAATGAAAAGAAACACAGAGGTTAATTTCAGCTAGCGCGTATGACTATAATTAAGCACCTGATGGAATAGCAGTACGTGAACGTCTATATTTAGTGTGAGCTTTTCCTCTCGGCTACGAATTAACTGGAAGACTCACGTAATTAGTGTGTTTCGTTTCCAGGTGAATTTGACCGGCGGCTACTACGACGCCGGCGACAATGTCAAATTCAACTTCCCAATGGCCTTCACCACCACCATGCTCTCTTGGGGCATCCTCGAGAACGGCAAGCGCATGGGCGACGAGCTCAGCGCTGCCCGTGAAGCTGTCCGATGGAGCACCGACTACCTTCTCAAGTGTGCTTCCAGCCTCCCTGACCGCCTCTATGTTGGCGTTGGGGATCCCAATGCCGACCACAGCTGCTGGGAGCGCCCAGAGGACATGGACACCCCCCCGGACCGTCTACTTTGTCACGCCAGCAAAGCCCGGCTCTGATGTCGCCGCCGAGACCGCGGCAGCGCTGGCTGCTGCCTCCCTAGTGTTCCGGTCGACGGACCCAAGATACGCGGCAAAGCTACTGAGCACGGCGAGGGTTGTGTATGACTTTGCATCCCAGCACCTTGGCACGTACAGTGACTCACTCGGCGGCAGCGTTTGCCCATTCTACTGCTCCTATTCCGGATATCAGGTATAGCCCATTGTTTGTCCCTTGTTCCATAATTAATTGTGACATGATTTCAGCATTTAATTAAAATTGTGACGGGTTGATATTCTAATATATATATATATATATATATATATATCAATATAAACATATGCCGATTCACGTCATGCATTTAATCTAATGGGATTTTCCATTTTTCCTTCAATTGGGAGCAGGACGAGTTGATGTGGGGAGCTGCATGGTTATTTAGGGCAACAAAGGACGCAAAATATTTAAGTATTGCCAACTCTTTTGGAACTAGCAATGCGCCGGACATCTTCAGTTGGGACAACAAGTACGCAGGCGCATATGTTCTCCTGTCAAGGGTAACGTTCACCAACTTAATTTTCAAATTGCATGTGTACGTGTTAATTAAATATGTTTCGCAACTTTCTCTGAACTAATTAGTACACGCTGTTTTTCCTTTTAGGGGGCTTTATTGAACAAAAACACGAATTTGTTCCAATTCGGTGAGGCGGCCGAAAATTTTGTGTGCCGCATTATTCCACAATCTCCTTCGTCCAGCACACAATACACACAAGGTGAAAAAAAGAAGAAGAGAGAGAGAATGAGAGTCTCCTGTTAGTGTTGATTATATATCGATTGAGTGAGACGACAATCTAAAGTTAAACTTTACCATGTATGTTTATATGTGTGTAGGTGGACTCATGTTTAAGCTATCAGGAAGCAATCTCCAATACGTAACAGCCATTAATTTTCTTCTTACAACTTACTCCAAGTATATGAGTGCATCAAAGCATACATTCAATTGTGGCGGCCTCCAAGTCACCCCACATTCTCTACGATTGCTTGTAAAACAACAGGTAATAACTCCGTGTTTGATTAGCATACAAAAACACACACATACACTTTGTTAATCGATGCTTATTGTTTAATTATGAGCACAGGAACTAATTCGCTTCTACTTTTAGGTGGACTACATTTTAGGGGTAAACCCTCTGGGCATGTCATTCATGGTAGGATTTGGGACAAATTACCCACAAAGAATCCACCACAGAGGGGCATCCATACCTTCAATGAGAGACCATCCACAGAAAATATTTTGTGAAAATGGCATGGACTACTTTCATACACAAAACCCAAATCCAAACAAGTTAATCGGAGCCGTTGTAGGTGGCCCGGACCAAAATGATGGGTATCCAGATGGTCGTGATGACTACGATCATTCGGAACCTGCCACTTACACCAATGCCGCTTTGGTTGGCTCTCTAGCATACTTGACCACATTCGATTCTCATTAAGTAGCAAGACGCATAGATATATAAGTTACATTCTAATCGAAAGAAGTTTGTTACTCGTTACCCAAAAATACAATATGGGTGCATAGGTTATATTTTTATTGCACTTAATTTGTATATATGTAGACAGTGTAAATATCTGTAATTTCGGATTTTACCACATATATGGAATGCCTAATTTGGACATCTAAGGCTTCTATGGCAATGGAATGATGCTCTCTCATCTATAGTATGGTTTTATTTAAATTTTTCGCAAAGAATTCGTTAAATTATTACATGTTTTCTTTGAAGAAAGTCTTAATTCCCCTAACGCAACAAAAGTGACGACGAGATAAATAAGAACAATTACGAGGTCGACTGGCATATATATACAAAAAAACACACGTACATAATCGGAGGGAGGGACACAAGAGAGGAGGAACTCCTTACGTGAATAGTTTATCTTTTATCGGCCATCCTCAAAGGTATGTGTATATATATACATGTATTGGTCAAAAAGCTATAATTCTACAACATTAAAATTAGTAAATCTCATAAATAAGACGATGAACTGTTCATCTATCTACTTGCATGGATGGCAAAAGTGTTCAAAATCATATAATTTGGAGCCATTTTTTAATTTTTAAACTAATTAATAACCTTATCTCTATTCTCTAGCTTGTGTGTGTGTGTCTATATATCAATTTGTAATACGTGTAAACTCAATAATAAGTGTATTTACGCGAATAGGGTAACAACAACAACAACAACAAAAAAAAAAAAAACAACAATAATGGACTAGCTAGTAATTTTTTTCCCATTCTCGAGGCCTAGTACAACGTAATCCTCCAACATATAATTAATACCAAAACAAAAATAGGAGGATGGATAAACCCAATGGAAAGCTTACACACGAAAAAGAATTCGTGCTAATTAATAAATTGTGGTGAAATAGAGGTACAGTGAGAGAGTTGGAAATGAACTCCGCTTTCATATATTACGTTGATAGTAATAGTTAATTTGATACATATATACATATAAATATATATAACCAAAATATGTAGAAGGGACACAATTAATACTAAACACCTCCAAGTGTTTTCAGGGTGTTTGTATCATTCAAATCGTATGTAACAAAAATATTCTGCGATTGTATGGTTTTCTTTTACACTAGCCCATAAATTAATTGACAACACTTAAACTTAAAACCAACAAATTACAAGTGCAATTTAATCGGTACAAGGTTTTCTAAATTCGTGGTCTAAAACTAAAAATTCATTTCACTAACGGGACAAGTTTCAATTTTGAAATTAATGATCTAGAAACTCTCATGCATTCAAATTATAGCCATACTCCCGCGCATATTTTCCTGGTTTGCGCTCGGGTACTTGCGACTAGAAAAACCCTAATTATATTGCATTCCATAATCAATATTAAACAAGATTATAACACTCACATCGATATATAGGACAATATCACCGAGAAAACATATAATTCTAAATCGTTATACAGTAAAATAAGTGTGAAGAGAAACCCCTAAAAACACAAGTAGAACAATATAAATATGTTTAAAATATTAACGGCTTAACTTATTGATAGTTCATAGTGTTAGTGTCTCATATAAGCATGAGACATTGAAAATATTAATCTATTGACTGATCCTTCTTAGCATATGCCACCCTCATATTCAAATACAATTATATATTTTGCTATACATAGATTATTATTAAATTCATCAAACGTAAGCGCACTTAATTTTTTTTTTTTTTAAATCTAGTTTTAAATGATTCCTTCAATAATCTATGTGTGCACCGCCGATGGATAAGATTGGAAATGTATGTAGTTGGTGCAATTTTTGTTTTTAATATAATGACCCATCCCCAAAATATATGGTCGGGTGAGCTTAAAATTAAACCACCACGAATGTTTTTCACATTCCAAATACGCGTTACCAGGAATCCTTCATTATATATAACAATTAACAATAATTTGTTAATACCCCGTAACCCATTATAACTAATAATAATTCATTTATAACAGTTAACCATAATTTGTTTATAACAGCCATTCGTTTCTTGCTTCACAGGTATAATTATATTAATTAAGACGGGTCCGTGAAAATTAACAAGCCAATTGGAAAAGCCTGGGCTTGCGGTTGCGGTTCCAATTCTATATAAATTGGAAGACACGCCAGAGTCGCCATTCATTGAAAGTGGTCTCTCTAACGCAACAGACAAGGGCCATTAAAGATTAGCATTAATTAATATAGTAGCGCAGCAATGGGATCGGCGGCTTTCTTCTTCTTCTTCTTCTTCTTCTTCCTTGTGGCGTGTTCTCGTCCTTCCAATGGTTCTGCTTCCGGGAACCCCGACTACCGGGATGCTCTGGCCAAGTCCATTCTCTTCTTCCAAGGCCAACGCTCAGGCCATCTTCCCATCGGCCAAGGGATGACATGGAGGTCCCATTCCGGCCTCTCCGACGGCATCCTCGAAAATGTATGTATATATATACGCACTTGTTAAAAATAAGCTAATTAACATTTTATATATTCATTTGCATATATATATATATATATATATATATATAAGTATGTATATATATTGCAAACATACATGCGCATGACAACGGGATTCATTCACGAAACTAAACTACCATATATATGATCCGTTTTCTTACTAGCTATTAGAAGCCTAATCACGTTCGTCAAGCGGATTGTGTTACTTTCCGTGACTAATCAATCAGGGATAAAATTTTGGCATGAAAATTAAAGAAAAGCGAAATGATTACATTAATGTCTAGAAGCACGTAGGCAATAGAATAGTGTAAATTGAATTAAATACAATTTGGTATTTTGGAATGAAAAGAAACACAGAGGTTAATTTCAGCTAGCGCGTATGACTATAATTAAGCACCTGATGGAATAGCAGTACGTGAACGTCTATATTTAGTGTGAGCTTTTCCTCTCGGCTACGAATTAACTGGAAGACTCACGTAATTAGTGTGTTTCGTTTCCAGGTGAATTTGACCGGCGGCTACTACGACGCCGGCGACAATGTCAAATTCAACTTCCCAATGGCCTTCACCACCACCATGCTCTCTTGGGGCATCCTCGAGAACGGCAAGCGCATGGGCGACGAGCTCAGCGCTGCCCGTGAAGCTGTCCGATGGAGCACCGACTACCTTCTCAAGTGTGCTTCCAGCCTCCCTGACCGCCTCTATGTTGGCGTTGGGGATCCCAATGCCGACCACAGCTGCTGGGAGCGCCCAGAGGACATGGACACCCCCCCGGACCGTCTACTTTGTCACGCCAGCAAAGCCCGGCTCTGATGTCGCCGCCGAGACCGCGGCAGCGCTGGCTGCTGCCTCCCTAGTGTTCCGGTCGACGGACCCAAGATACGCGGCAAAGCTACTGAGCACGGCGAGGGTTGTGTATGACTTTGCATCCCAGCACCTTGGCACGTACAGTGACTCACTCGGCGGCAGCGTTTGCCCATTCTACTGCTCCTATTCCGGATATCAGGTATAGCCCATTGTTTGTCCCTTGTTCCATAATTAATTGTGACATGATTTCAGCATTTAATTAAAATTGTGACGGGTTGATATTCTAATATATATATATATATATATATATATATATCAATATAAACATATGCCGATTCACGTCATGCATTTAATCTAATGGGATTTTCCATTTTTCCTTCAATTGGGAGCAGGACGAGTTGATGTGGGGAGCTGCATGGTTATTTAGGGCAACAAAGGACGCAAAATATTTAAGTATTGCCAACTCTTTTGGAACTAGCAATGCGCCGGACATCTTCAGTTGGGACAACAAGTACGCAGGCGCATATGTTCTCCTGTCAAGGGTAACGTTCACCAACTTAATTTTCAAATTGCATGTGTACGTGTTAATTAAATATGTTTCGCAACTTTCTCTGAACTAATTAGTACACGCTGTTTTTCCTTTTAGGGGGCTTTATTGAACAAAAACACGAATTTGTTCCAATTCAGTGAGGCGGCCGAAAATTTTGTGTGCCGCATTATTCCACAATCTCCTTCGTCCAGCACACAATACACACAAGGTGAAAAAAAGAAGAAGAGAGAGAGAATGAGAGTCTCCTGTTAGTGTTGATTATATATCGATTGAGTGAGACGACAATCTAAAGTTAAACTTTACCATGTATGTTTATATGTGTGTAGGTGGACTCATGTTTAAGCTATCAGGAAGCAATCTCCAATACGTAACAGCCATTAATTTTCTTCTTACAACTTACTCCAAGTATATGAGTGCATCAAAGCATACATTCAATTGTGGCGGCCTCCAAGTCACCCCACATTCTCTACGATTGCTTGTAAAACAACAGGTAATAACTCCGTGTTTGATTAGCATACAAAAACACACACATACACTTTGTTAATCGATGCTTATTGTTTAATTATGAGCACAGGAACTAATTCGCTTCTACTTTTAGGTGGACTACATTTTAGGGGTAAACCCTCTGGGCATGTCATTCATGGTAGGATTTGGGACAAATTACCCACAAAGAATCCACCACAGAGGGGCATCCATACCTTCAATGAGAGACCATCCACAGAAAATATTTTGTGAAAATGGCATGGACTACTTTCATACACAAAACCCAAATCCAAACAAGTTAATCGGAGCCGTTGTAGGTGGCCCGGACCAAAATGATGGGTATCCAGATGGTCGTGATGACTACGATCATTCGGAACCTGCCACTTACACCAATGCCGCTTTGGTTGGCTCTCTAGCATACTTGACCACATTCGATTCTCATTAAGTAGCAAGACGCATAGATATATAAGTTACATTCTAATCGAAAGAAGTTTGTTACTCGTTACCCAAAAATACAATATGGGTGCATAGGTTATATTTTTATTGCACTTAATTTGTATATATGTAGACAGTGTAAATATCTGTAATTTCGGATTTTACCACATATATGGAATGCCTAATTTGGACATCTAAGGCTTCTATGGCAATGGAATGATGCTCTCTCATCTATAGTATGGTTTTATTTAAATTTTTCGCAAAGAATTCGTTAAATTATTACATGTTTTCTTTGAAGAAAGTCTTAATTCCCCTAACGCAACAAAAGTGACGACGAGATAAATAAGAACAATTACGAGGTCGACTGGCATATATATACAAAAAAACACACGTACATAATCGGAGGGAGGGACACAAGAGAGGAGGAACTCCTTACGTGAATAGTTTATCTTTTATCGGCCATCCTCAAAGGTATGTGTATATATATACATGTATTGGTCAAAAAGCTATAATTCTACAACATTAAAATTAGTAAATCTCATAAATAAGACGATGAACTGTTCATCTATCTACTTGCATGGATGGCAAAAGTGTTCAAAATCATATAATTTGGAGCCATTTTTTAATTTTTAAACTAATTAATAACCTTATCTCTATTCTCTAGCTTGTGTGTGTGTGTCTATATATCAATTTGTAATACGTGTAAACTCAATAATAAGTGTATTTACGCGAATAGGGTAACAACAACAACAACAACAACAACAATAATGGACTAGCTAGTAATTTTTTTCCCATTCTCGAGGCCTAGTACAACGTAATCCTCCAACATATAATTAATACCAAAACAAAAATAGGAGGATGGATAAACCCAATGGAAAGCTTACACACGAAAAAGAATTCGTGCTAATTAATAAATTGTGGTGAAATAGAGGTACAGTGAGAGAGTTGGAAATGAACTCCGCTTTCATATATTACGTTGATAGTAATAGTTAATTTGATACATATATACATATAAATATATATAACCAAAATATGTAGAAGGGACACAATTAATACTAAACACCTCCAAGTGTTTTCAGGGTGTTTGTATCATTCAAATCGTATGTAACAAAAATATTCTGCGATTGTATGGTTTTCTTTTACACTAGCCCATAAATTAATTGACAACACTTAAACTTAAAACCAACAAATTACAAGTGCAATTTAATCGGTACAAGGTTTTCTAAATTCGTGGTCTAAAACTAAAAATTCATTTCACTAACGGGACAAGTTTCAATTTTGAAATTAATGATCTAGAAACTCTCATGCATTCAAATTATAGCCATACTCCCGCGCATATTTTCTGGTTTGCGCTCGGGTACTTGCGACTAGAAAAACCCTAATTATATTGCATTCCATAATCAATATTAAACAAGATTATAACACTCACATCGATATATAGGACAATATCACCGAGAAAACATATAATTCTAAATCGTTATACAGTAAAATAAGTGTGAAGAGAAACCCCTAAAAACACAAGTAGAACAATATAAATATGTTTAAAATATTAACGGCTTAACTTATTGATAGTTCATAGTGTTAGTGTCTCATATAAGCATGAGACATTGAAAATATTAATCTATTGACTGATCCTTCTTAGCATATGCCACCCTCATATTCAAATACAATTATATATTTTGCTATACATAGATTATTATTAAATTCATCAAACGTAAGCGCACTTAATTTTTTTTTTTTTAAATCTAGTTTTAAATGATTCCTTCAATAATCTATGTGTGCACCGCCGATGGATAAGATTGGAAATGTATGTAGTTGGTGCAATTTTTGTTTTTAATATAATGACCCATCCCCAAAATATATGGTCGGGTGAGCTTAAAATTAAACCACCACGAATGTTTTTCACATTCCAAATACGCGTTACCAGGAATCCTTCATTATATATAACAATTAACAATAATTTGTTAATACCCCGTAACCCATTATAACTAATAATAATTCATTTATAACAGTTAACCATAATTTGTTTATAACAGCCATTCGTTTCTTGCTTCACAGGTATAATTATATTAATTAAGACGGGTCCGTGAAAATTAACAAGCCAATTGGAAAAGCCTGGGCTTGCGGTTGCGGTTCCAATTCTATATAAATTGGAAGACACGCCAGAGTCGCCATTCATTGAAAGTGGTCTCTCTAACGCAACAGACAAGGGCCATTAAAGATTAGCATTAATTAATATAGTAGCGCAGCAATGGGATCGGCGGCTTTCTTCTTCTTCTTCTTCTTCTTCTTCCTTGTGGCGTGTTCTCGTCCTTCCAATGGTTCTGCTTCCGGGAACCCCGACTACCGGGATGCTCTGGCCAAGTCCATTCTCTTCTTCCAAGGCCAACGCTCAGGCCATCTTCCCATCGGCCAAGGGATGACATGGAGGTCCCATTCCGGCCTCTCCGACGGCATCCTCGAAAATGTATGTATATATATACGCACTTGTTAAAAATAAGCTAATTAACATTTTATATATTCATTTGCATATATATATATATATATATATATATATACATATATATATGTATGTATATATATTGCAAACATACATGCGCATGACAACGGGATTCATTCACGAAACTAAACTACCATATATATGATCCGTTTTCTTACTAGCTATTAGAAGCCTAATCACGTTCGTCAAGCGGATTGTGTTACTTTCCGTGACTAATCAATCAGGGATAAAATTTTGGCATGAAAATTAAAGAAAAGCGAAATGATTACATTAATGTCTAGAAGCACGTAGGCAATAGAATAGTGTAAATTGAATTAAATACAATTTGGTATTTTGGAATGAAAAGAAACACAGAGGTTAATTTCAGCTAGCGCGTATGACTATAATTAAGCACCTGATGGAATAGCAGTACGTGAACGTCTATATTTAGTGTGAGCTTTTCCTCTCGGCTACGAATTAACTGGAAGACTCACGTAATTAGTGTGTTTCGTTTCCAGGTGAATTTGACCGGCGGCTACTACGACGCCGGCGACAATGTCAAATTCAACTTCCCAATGGCCTTCACCACCACCATGCTCTCTTGGGGCATCCTCGAGAACGGCAAGCGCATGGGCGACGAGCTCAGCGCTGCCCGTGAAGCTGTCCGATGGAGCACCGACTACCTTCTCAAGTGTGCTTCCAGCCTCCCTGACCGCCTCTATGTTGGCGTTGGGGATCCCAATGCCGACCACAGCTGCTGGGAGCGCCCAGAGGACATGGACACCCCCCCGGACCGTCTACTTTGTCACGCCAGCAAAGCCCGGCTCTGATGTCGCCGCCGAGACCGCGGCAGCGCTGGCTGCTGCCTCCCTAGTGTTCCGGTCGACGGACCCAAGATACGCGGCAAAGCTACTGAGCACGGCGAGGGTTGTGTATGACTTTGCATCCCAGCACCTTGGCACGTACAGTGACTCACTCGGCGGCAGCGTTTGCCCATTCTACTGCTCCTATTCCGGATATCAGGTATAGCCCATTGTTTGTCCCTTGTTCCATAATTAATTGTGACATGATTTCAGCATTTAATTAAAATTGTGACGGGTTGATATTCTAATATATATATATATATATATATATATATATCAATATAAACATATGCCGATTCACGTCATGCATTTAATCTAATGGGATTTTCCATTTTTCCTTCAATTGGGAGCAGGACGAGTTGATGTGGGGAGCTGCATGGTTATTTAGGGCAACAAAGGACGCAAAATATTTAAGTATTGCCAACTCTTTTGGAACTAGCAATGCGCCGGACATCTTCAGTTGGGACAACAAGTACGCAGGCGCATATGTTCTCCTGTCAAGGGTAACGTTCACCAACTTAATTTTCAAATTGCATGTGTACGTGTTAATTAAATATGTTTCGCAACTTTCTCTGAACTAATTAGTACACGCTGTTTTTCCTTTTAGGGGGCTTTATTGAACAAAAACACGAATTTGTTCCAATTCGGTGAGGCGGCCGAAAATTTTGTGTGCCGCATTATTCCACAATCTCCTTCGTCCAGCACACAATACACACAAGGTGAAAAAAAGAAGAAGAGAGAGAGAATGAGAGTCTCCTGTTAGTGTTGATTATATATCGATTGAGTGAGACGACAATCTAAAGTTAAACTTTACCATGTATGTTTATATGTGTGTAGGTGGACTCATGTTTAAGCTATCAGGAAGCAATCTCCAATACGTAACAGCCATTAATTTTCTTCTTACAACTTACTCCAAGTATATGAGTGCATCAAAGCATACATTCAATTGTGGCGGCCTCCAAGTCACCCCACATTCTCTACGATTGCTTGTAAAACAACAGGTAATAACTCCGTGTTTGATTAGCATACAAAAACACACACATACACTTTGTTAATCGATGCTTATTGTTTAATTATGAGCACAGGAACTAATTCGCTTCTACTTTTAGGTGGACTACATTTTAGGGGTAAACCCTCTGGGCATGTCATTCATGGTAGGATTTGGGACAAATTACCCACAAAGAATCCACCACAGAGGGGCATCCATACCTTCAATGAGAGACCATCCACAGAAAATATTTTGTGAAAATGGCATGGACTACTTTCATACACAAAACCCAAATCCAAACAAGTTAATCGGAGCCGTTGTAGGTGGCCCGGACCAAAATGATGGGTATCCAGGATGGTCGTGATGACTACGATCATTCGGAACCTGCCACTTACACCAATGCCGCTTTGGTTGGCTCTCTAGCATACTTGACCACATTCGATTCTCATTAAGTAGCAAGACGCATAGATATATAAGTTACATTCTAATCGAAAGAAGTTTGTTACTCGTTACCCAAAAATACAATATGGGTGCATAGGTTATATTTTTATTGCACTTAATTTGTATATATGTAGACAGTGTAAATATCTGTAATTTCGGATTTTACCACATATATGGAATGCCTAATTTGGACATCTAAGGCTTCTATGGCAATGGAATGATGCTCTCTCATCTATAGTATGGTTTTATTTAAATTTTTCGCAAAGAATTCGTTAAATTATTACATGTTTTCTTTGAAGAAAGTCTTAATTCCCCTAACGCAACAAAAGTGACGACGAGATAAATAAGAACAATTACGAGGTCGACCGGCATATATATACAAAAAAACACACGTACATAATCGGAGGGAGGGACACAAGAGAGGAGGAACTCCTTACGTGAATAGTTTATCTTTTATCGGCCATCCTCAAAGGTATGTGTATATATATACATGTATTGGTCAAAAAGCTATAATTCTACAACATTAAAATTAGTAAATCTCATAAATAAGACGATGAACTGTTCATCTATCTACTTGCATGGATGGCAAAAGTGTTCAAAATCATATAATTTGGAGCCATTTTTTAATTTTTAAACTAATTAATAACCTTATCTCTATTCTCTAGCTTGTGTGTGTGTGTCTATATATCAATTTGTAATACGTGTAAACTCAATAATAAGTGTATTTACGCGAATAGGGTAACAACAACAACAACAACAACAACAATAATGGACTAGCTAGTAATTTTTTTCCCATTCTCGAGGCCTAGTACAACGTAATCCTCCAACATATAATTAATACCAAAACAAAAATAGGAGGATGGATAAACCCAATGGAAAGCTTACACACGAAAAAGAATTCGTGCTAATTAATAAATTGTGGTGAAATAGAGGTACAGTGAGAGAGTTGGAAATGAACTCCGCTTTCATATATTACGTTGATAGTAATAGTTAATTTGATACATATATACATATAAATATATATAACCAAAATATGTAGAAGGGACACAATTAATACTAAACACCTCCAAGTGTTTTCAGGGTGTTTGTATCATTCAAATCGTATGTAACAAAAATATTCTGCGATTGTATGGTTTTCTTTTACACTAGCCCATAAATTAATTGACAACACTTAAACTTAAAACCAACAAATTACAAGTGCAATTTAATCGGTACAAGGTTTTCTAAATTCGTGGTCTAAAACTAAAAATTCATTTCACTAACGGGACAAGTTTCAATTTTGAAATTAATGATCTAGAAACTCTCATGCATTCAAATTATAGCCATACTCCCGCGCATATTTTCTGGTTTTGCGCTCGGGTACTTGCGACTAGAAAAACCCTAATTATATTGCATTCCATAATCAATATTAAACAAGATTATAACACTCACATCGATATATAGGACAATATCACCGAGAAAACATATAATTCTAAATCGTTATACAGTAAAATAAGTGTGAAGAGAAACCCCTAAAAACACAAGTAGAACAATATAAATATGTTTAAAATATTAACGGCTTAACTTATTGATAGTTCATAGTGTTAGTGTCTCATATAAGCATGAGACATTGAAAATATTAATCTATTGACTGATCCTTCTTAGCATATGCCACCCTCATATTCAAATACAATTATATATTTTGCTATACATAGATTATTATTAAATTCATCAAACGTAAGCGCACTTAATTTTTTTTTTTTTTAAATCTAGTTTTAAATGATTCCTTCAATAATCTATGTGTGCACCGCCGATGGATAAGATTGGAAATGTATGTAGTTGGTGCAATTTTTGTTTTTAATATAATGACCCATCCCCAAAATATATGGTCGGGTGAGCTTAAAATTAAACCACCACGAATGTTTTTCACATTCCAAATACGCGTTACCAGGAATCCTTCATTATATATAACAATTAACAATAATTTGTTAATACCCCGTAACCCATTATAACTAATAATAATTCATTTATAACAGTTAACCATAATTTGTTTATAACAGCCATTCGTTTCTTGCTTCACGGGTATAATTATATTAATTAAGACGGGTCCGTGAAAATTAACAAGCCAATTGGAAAAGCCTGGGCTTGCGGTTGCGGTTCCAATTCTATATAAATTGGAAGACACGCCAGAGTCGCCATTCATTGAAAGTGGTCTCTCTAACGCAACAGACAAGGGCCATTAAAGATTAGCATTAATTAATATAGTAGCGCAGCAATGGGATCGGCGGCTTTCTTCTTCTTCTTCTTCTTCTTCTTCCTTGTGGCGTGTTCTCGTCCTTCCAATGGTTCTGCTTCCGGGAACCCCGACTACCGGGATGCTCTGGCCAAGTCCATTCTCTTCTTCCAAGGCCAACGCTCAGGCCATCTTCCCATCGGCCAAGGGATGACATGGAGGTCCCATTCCGGCCTCTCCGACGGCATCCTCGAAAATGTATGTATATATATACGCACTTGTTAAAAATAAGCTAATTAACATTTTATATATTCATTTGCATATATATATATATATATATATATATATATGTATGTATATATATTGCAAACATACATGCGCATGACAACGGGATTCATTCACGAAACTAAACTACCATATATATGATCCGTTTTCTTACTAGCTATTAGAAGCCTAATCACGTTCGTCAAGCGGATTGTGTTACTTTCCGTGACTAATCAATCAGGGATAAAATTTTGGCATGAAAATTAAAGAAAAGCGAAATGATTACATTAATGTCTAGAAGCACGTAGGCAATAGAATAGTGTAAATTGAATTAAATACAATTTGGTATTTTGGAATGAAAAGAAACACAGAGGTTAATTTCAGCTAGCGCGTATGACTATAATTAAGCACCTGATGGAATAGCAGTACGTGAACGTCTATATTTAGTGTGAGCTTTTCCTCTCGGCTACGAATTAACTGGAAGACTCACGTAATTAGTGTGTTTCGTTTCCAGGTGAATTTGACCGGCGGCTACTACGACGCCGGCGACAATGTCAAATTCAACTTCCCAATGGCCTTCACCACCACCATGCTCTCTTGGGGTATCCTCGAGAACGGCAAGCGCATGGGCGACGAGCTCAGCGCTGCCCGTGAAGCTGTCCGATGGAGCACCGACTACCTTCTCAAGTGTGCTTCCAGCCTCCCTGACCGCCTCTATGTTGGCGTTGGGGATCCCAATGCCGACCACAGCTGCTGGGAGCGCCCAGAGGACATGGACACCCCCCCGGACCGTCTACTTTGTCACGCCAGCAAAGCCCGGCTCTGATGTCGCCGCCGAGACCGCGGCAGCGCTGGCTGCTGCCTCCCTAGTGTTCCGGTCGACGGACCCAAGATACGCGGCAAAGCTACTGAGCACGGCGAGGGTTGTGTATGACTTTGCATCCCAGCACCTTGGCACGTACAGTGACTCACTCGGCGGCAGCGTTTGCCCATTCTACTGCTCCTATTCCGGATATCAGGTATAGCCCATTGTTTGTCCCTTGTTCCATAATTAATTGTGACATGATTTCAGCATTTAATTAAAATTGTGACGGGTTGATATTCTAATATATATATATATATATATATATATATATCAATATAAACATATGCCGATTCACGTCATGCATTTAATCTAATGGGATTTTCCATTTTTCCTTCAATTGGGAGCAGGACGAGTTGATGTGGGGAGCTGCATGGTTATTTAGGGCAACAAAGGACGCAAAATATTTAAGTATTGCCAACTCTTTTGGAACTAGCAATGCGCCGGACATCTTCAGTTGGGACAACAAGTACGCAGGCGCATATGTTCTCCTGTCAAGGGTAACGTTCACCAACTTAATTTTCAAATTGCATGTGTACGTGTTAATTAAATATGTTTCGCAACTTTCTCTGAACTAATTAGTACACGCTGTTTTTCCTTTTAGGGGGCTTTATTGAACAAAAACACGAATTTGTTCCAATTCGGTGAGGCGGCCGAAAATTTTGTGTGCCGCATTATTCCACAATCTCCTTCGTCCAGCACACAATACACACAAGGTGAAAAAAAGAAGAAGAGAGAGAGAATGAGAGTCTCCTGTTAGTGTTGATTATATATCGATTGAGTGAGACGACAATCTAAAGTTAAACTTTACCATGTATGTTTATATGTGTGTAGGTGGACTCATGTTTAAGCTATCAGGAAGCAATCTCCAATACGTAACAGCCATTAATTTTCTTCTTACAACTTACTCCAAGTATATGAGTGCATCAAAGCATACATTCAATTGTGGCGGCCTCCAAGTCACCCCACATTCTCTACGATTGCTTGTAAAACAACAGGTAATAACTCCGTGTTTGATTAGCATACAAAAACACACACATACACTTTGTTAATCGATGCTTATTGTTTAATTATGAGCACAGGAACTAATTCGCTTCTACTTTTAGGTGGACTACATTTTAGGGGTAAACCCTCTGGGCATGTCATTCATGGTAGGATTTGGGACAAATTACCCACAAAGAATCCACCACAGAGGGGCATCCATACCTTCAATGAGAGACCATCCACAGAAAATATTTTGTGAAAATGGCATGGACTACTTTCATACACAAAACCCAAATCCAAACAAGTTAATCGGAGCCGTTGTAGGTGGCCCGGACCAAAATGATGGGTATCCAGATGGTCGTGATGACTACGGTCATTCGGAACCTGCCACTTACACCAATGCCGCTTTGGTTGGCTCTCTAGCATACTTGACCACATTCGATTCTCATTAAGTAGCAAGACGCATAGATATATAAGTTACATTCTAATCGAAAGAAGTTTGTTACTCGTTACCCAAAAATACAATATGGGTGCATAGGTTATATTTTTATTGCACTTAATTTGTATATATGTAGACAGTGTAAATATCTGTAATTTCGGATTTTACCACATATATGGAATGCCTAATTTGGACATCTAAGGCTTCTATGGCAATGGAATGATGCTCTCTCATCTATAGTATGGTTTTATTTAAATTTTTCGCAAAGAATTCGTTAAATTATTACATGTTTTCTTTGAAGAAAGTCTTAATTCCCCTAACGCAACAAAAGTGACGACGAGATAAATAAGAACAATTACGAGGTCGACTGGCATATATATACAAAAAAACACACGTACATAATCGGAGGGAGGGACACAAGAGAGGAGGAACTCCTTACGTGAATAGTTTATCTTTTATCGGCCATCCTCAAAGGTATGTGTATATATATACATGTATTGGTCAAAAAGCTATAATTCTACAACATTAAAATTAGTAAATCTCATAAATAAGACGATGAACTGTTCATCTATCTACTTGCATGGATGGCAAAAGTGTTCAAAATCATATAATTTGGAGCCATTTTTTAATTTTTAAACTAATTAATAACCTTATCTCTATTCTCTAGCTTGTGTGTGTGTGTCTATATATCAATTTGTAATACGTGTAAACTCAATAATAAGTGTATTTACGCGAATAGGGTAACAACAACAACAACAACAACAACAATAATGGACTAGCTAGTAATTTTTTTCCCATTCTCGAGGCCTAGTACAACGTAATCCTCCAACATATAATTAATACCAAAACAAAAATAGGAGGATGGATAAACCCAATGGAAAGCTTACACACGAAAAAGAATTCGTGCTAATTAATAAATTGTGGTGAAATAGAGGTACAGTGAGAGAGTTGGAAATGAACTCCGCTTTCATATATTACGTTGATAGTAATAGTTAATTTGATACATATATACATATAAATATATATAACCAAAATATGTAGAAGGGACACAATTAATACTAAACACCTCCAAGTGTTTTCAGGGTGTTTGTATCATTCAAATCGTATGTAACAAAAATATTCTGCGATTGTATGGTTTTCTTTTACACTAGCCCATAAATTAATTGACAACACTTAAACTTAAAACCAACAAATTACAAGTGCAATTTAATCGGTACAAGGTTTTCTAAATTCGTGGTCTAAAACTAAAAATTCATTTCACTAACGGGACAAGTTTCAATTTTGAAATTAATGATCTAGAAACTCTCATGCATTCAAATTATAGCCATACTCCCGCGCATATTTTCTGGTTTGCGCTCGGGTACTTGCGACTAGAAAAACCCTAATTATATTGCATTCCATAATCAATATTAAACAAGATTATAACACTCACATCGATATATAGGACAATATCACCGAGAAAACATATAATTCTAAATCGTTATACAGTAAAATAAGTGTGAAGAGAAACCCCTAAAAACACAAGTAGAACAATATAAATATGTTTAAAATATTAACGGCTTAACTTATTGATAGTTCATAGTGTTAGTGTCTCATATAAGCATGAGACATTGAAAATATTAATCTATTGACTGATCCTTCTTAGCATATGCCACCCTCATATTCAAATACAATTATATATTTTGCTATACATAGATTATTATTAAATTCATCAAACGTAAGCGCACTTAATTTTTTTTTTTTTTAAATCTAGTTTTAAATGATTCCTTCAATAATCTATGTGTGCACCGCCGATGGATAAGATTGGAAATGTATGTAGTTGGTGCAATTTTTGTTTTTAATATAATGACCCATCCCCAAAATATATGGTCGGGTGAGCTTAAAATTAAACCACCACGAATGTTTTTCACATTCCAAATACGCGTTACCAGGAATCCTTCATTATATATAACAATTAACAATAATTTGTTAATACCCCGTAACCCATTATAACTAATAATAATTCATTTATAACAGTTAACCATAATTTGTTTATAACAGCCATTCGTTTCTTGCTTCACGGGTATAATTATATTAATTAAGACGGGTCCGTGAAAATTAACAAGCCAATTGGAAAAGCCTGGGCTTGCGGTTGCGGTTCCAATTCTATATAAATTGGAAGACACGCCAGAGTCGCCATTCATTGAAAGTGGTCTCTCTAACGCAACAGACAAGGGCCATTAAAGATTAGCATTAATTAATATAGTAGCGCAGCAATGGGATCGGCGGCTTTCTTCTTCTTCTTCTTCTTCTTCTTCCTTGTGGCGTGTTCTCGTCCTTCCAATGGTTCTGCTTCCGGGAACCCCGACTACCGGGATGCTCTGGCCAAGTCCATTCTCTTCTTCCAAGGCCAACGCTCAGGCCATCTTCCCATCGGCCAAGGGATGACATGGAGGTCCCATTCCGGCCTCTCCGACGGCATCCTCGAAAATGTATGTATATATATACGCACTTGTTAAAAATAAGCTAATTAACATTTTATATATTCATTTGCATATATATATATATATATATACATATATATATATGTATGTATATATATTGCAAACATACATGCGCATGACAACGGGATTCATTCACGAAACTAAACTACCATATATATGATCCGTTTTCTTACTAGCTATTAGAAGCCTAATCACGTTCGTCAAGCGGATTGTGTTACTTTCCGTGACTAATCAATCAGGGATAAAATTTTGGCATGAAAATTAAAGAAAAGCGAAATGATTACATTAATGTCTAGAAGCACGTAGGCAATAGAATAGTGTAAATTGAATTAAATACAATTTGGTATTTTGGAATGAAAAGAAACACAGAGGTTAATTTCAGCTAGCGCGTATGACTATAATTAAGCACCTGATGGAATAGCAGTACGTGAACGTCTATATTTAGTGTGAGCTTTTCCTCTCGGCTACGAATTAACTGGAAGACTCACGTAATTAGTGTGTTTCGTTTCCAGGTGAATTTGACCGGCGGCTACTACGACGCCGGCGACAATGTCAAATTCAACTTCCCAATGGCCTTCACCACCACCATGCTCTCTTGGGGTATCCTCGAGAACGGCAAGCGCATGGGCGACGAGCTCAGCGCTGCCCGTGAAGCTGTCCGATGGAGCACCGACTACCTTCTCAAGTGTGCTTCCAGCCTCCCTGACCGCCTCTATGTTGGCGTTGGGGATCCCAATGCCGACCACAGCTGCTGGGAGCGCCCAGAGGACATGGACACCCCCCCGGACCGTCTACTTTGTCACGCCAGCAAAGCCCGGCTCTGATGTCGCCGCCGAGACCGCGGCAGCGCTGGCTGCTGCCTCCCTAGTGTTCCGGTCGACGGACCCAAGATACGCGGCAAAGCTACTGAGCACGGCGAGGGTTGTGTATGACTTTGCATCCCAGCACCTTGGCACGTACAGTGACTCACTCGGCGGCAGCGTTTGCCCATTCTACTGCTCCTATTCCGGATATCAGGTATAGCCCATTGTTTGTCCCTTGTTCCATAATTAATTGTGACATGATTTCAGCATTTAATTAAAATTGTGACGGGTTGATATTCTAATATATATATATATATATATATATATATCAATATAAACATATGCCGATTCACGTCATGCATTTAATCTAATGGGATTTTCCATTTTTCCTTCAATTGGGAGCAGGACGAGTTGATGTGGGGAGCTGCATGGTTATTTAGGGCAACAAAGGACGCAAAATATTTAAGTATTGCCAACTCTTTTGGAACTAGCAATGCGCCGGACATCTTCAGTTGGGACAACAAGTACGCAGGCGCATATGTTCTCCTGTCAAGGGTAACGTTCACCAACTTAATTTTCAAATTGCATGTGTACGTGTTAATTAAATATGTTTCGCAACTTTCTCTGAACTAATTAGTACACGCTGTTTTTCCTTTTAGGGGGCTTTATTGAACAAAAACACGAATTTGTTCCAATTCGGTGAGGCGGCCGAAAATTTTGTGTGCCGCATTATTCCACAATCTCCTTCGTCCAGCACACAATACACACAAGGTGAAAAAAAAGAAGAAGAGAGAGAGAATGAGAGTCTCCTGTTAGTGTTGATTATATATCGATTGAGTGAGACGACAATCTAAAGTTAAACTTTACCATGTATGTTTATATGTGTGTAGGTGGACTCATGTTTAAGCTATCAGGAAGCAATCTCCAATACGTAACAGCCATTAATTTTCTTCTTACAACTTACTCCAAGTATATGAGTGCATCAAAGCATACATTCAATTGTGGCGGCCTCCAAGTCACCCCACATTCTCTACGATTGCTTGTAAAACAACAGGTAATAACTCCGTGTTTGATTAGCATACAAAAACACACACATACACTTTGTTAATCGATGCTTATTGTTTAATTATGAGCACAGGAACTAATTCGCTTCTACTTTTAGGTGGACTACATTTTAGGGGTAAACCCTCTGGGCATGTCATTCATGGTAGGATTTGGGACAAATTACCCACAAAGAATCCACCACGAGAGGGGCATCCATACCTTCAATGAGAGACCATCCACAGAAAGTATTTTGTGAAAATGGCATGGACTACTTTCATACACAAAACCCAAATCCAAACAAGTTAATCGGAGCCGTTGTAGGTGGCCCGGACCAAAATGATGGGTATCCAGGATGGTCGTGATGACTACGATCATTCGGAACCTGCCACTTACACCAATGCCGCTTTGGTTGGCTCTCTAGCGTACTTGACCACATTCGATTCTCATTAAGTAGCAAGACGCATAGATATATAAGTTACATTCTAATCGAAAGAAGTTTGTTACTCGTTACCCAAAAATACAATATGGGTGCATAGGTTATATTTTTATTGCACTTAATTTGTATATATGTAGACAGTGTAAATATCTGTAATTTCGGATTTTACCACATATATGGAATGCCTAATTTGGACATCTAAGGCTTCTATGGCAATGGAATGATGCTCTCTCATCTATAGTATGGTTTTATTTAAATTTTTCGCAAAGAATTCGTTAAATTATTACATGTTTTCTTTGAAGAAAGTCTTAATTCCCCTAACGCAACAAAAGTGACGACGAGATAAATAAGAACAATTACGAGGTCGACCGGCATATATATACAAAAAAACACACGTACATAATCGGAGGGAGGGACACAAGAGAGGAGGAACTTGTAAAGACTCGTATTTGGGTAGTCTTGAGAGATAGTCATTCTATGGGAATGTAACTATCAGGGACGGTAGTGTAGCCGTCAATGTGAGCATTTTGACCGTACTTGGGCCCGATTCCGAGTCGGGGCCCCGTTTGACCCAATTGTTGACTTTTCGGGGTCTATTGGTTGACTTTGCGTTTGAGCGGTCATTTGGGTGTACTAATATCGTGTAGTATTGTGCTCGTCATTTCGAGCGTTTTGACCGTAGTTTGACTCAATTTGGAGTTCGAGACCTTGGAGGTTAATTATTGACTGGGTCAATGGTTGACTAGGTCGGTTGACTGGCAAAAATATAAATAGGGGAAAGAGAGCTTCCACGTTACGTTTTAGCATTTCGCATCTGCGTTGGAGAGCTTAGAGAGAGAAAGAGAGAAGGAAGCTTGGAGGGCTTGGCGATTTGGGGCGTTTTGAGCTCGTTCAAGCATCAAGAATCATTCCAGGTAGGTGTTCCACCGATTCTTCACCCTTTTCTTGCTGTTTTTTTTGGATTAACATGTAAGAATTTGATGAAATCATGCAAATTCGTGTTGAACCCTAGAATTTGGGGAAAAACCAATTTTGGGTTGAATTTTGTATTTAAATGCGTTCCGAGGGGTAAGACGTGATTTAAAACCTAAGATATAGTATTAGGTATGAGTTTTATGAGATTCCGGGTTGAATCCAGACGAGAAACAAGTGAAAACGATGATGAACAAGAATCGTCGTGAACTTGGGTAGAGAAACACCGATGAGATCGATGGAAATTGAAAATTTCGAATGTGAAATTTTCGAGTATCGTTTCGAAGGTTCGAAGGTAGGTTCGATGTAGTGTAATTTCGAGTGTCGAAGGTGCAATTTTCGAGTATCGTTTCGAAGGTTCAAGGTGCTTCAAGGGAGTTTCAAGGCAGTTCATGGGTACTTCGAAGGTAGTTTTCGAAGGTAGTTCGAGTGTAGGTTCGAGAGTCGAAGGCAGTTCGAAAAGAGATTCGAAATGCAGATTCGAAAATGTAGTTTCACTGGCAGATTCGAAATACAGTTTGACTGGACTGGACCTATTTACATTGCAACCTATACCCATCTACACATTTAAGTATTAAAGTTACAATGTAAATAACGAAATACCCCCCATTTGGATTCAAAGAAAAATACTAGAAAAATTAATTCCCACTATTTCAAAATGTGAAAATTGGGTTTTAGTGTAAAATTTCGGAAAAACCCAAAAGTTCGTAGTGGTGAATTTTTGGAAAGTGGGGTTAGACGTCTCGAAAAAATCCCCAAAAATCAGATTATCTTATTTATGCTATGGGAACCCAATGCCGGGACTTTTAATTTCAAGAAAATAGGCTGCTATGGGTACTTCCTTCATAAATCAAGGATTGAGGATTTACTTGTGAAGACCGGCTACGGTTCCAAAGGAAATGTTGAGAATGACATGTCATACTAATGTTAGTATGTTGGTGTGAGGTATTAGGGCATGGACTCCGTGACTTGTTTGGGTTCTCACTGTGATGCACCGATGGTGCGATGTGGATGACATGGCGGGCATATGCACCGATGGCAGGCCGGTGTGGCGACCGTGTCCGGGCATATAGCGCCGTGGTAGGGCCGAGTGCCCCGAGCTGGGATCCTGTTGAGGATCGTGGACAAGCTGTCCCGTGTGGGCAGGCTAGGTCCTGATGTTTGTTTGCGGTCGGAGTCCCGTGATTGTGCACACTACACGGTGCACGAGTACACCGAGCATATAGTATAGACTTATATGTGTTGCATGATGTGGAGTGTTAGGGTCACCTACCGAGCTTGTCGCTCACCCCTACTTGTTGTTTACCTTTTTCAGGTGTGACCCGAGACTAGTGGAGGACTTTCTTCCAGAAGGACGTGCCCACTACTCGATGTATGATACGATCGTATTTTCGTATTGTGTATTGTATTATGTTTGTATCTCGGACATGAGTCCATGGACAGTTATATTTGCATACTGTTGGTGATGTGATGTCTGATGATGTTTGGCTTATTGTATGCATGATGATGTATGGGAAAGTACGGGATTACCCTTGATGTATGACTGTACGGGGTTGCATATGTGAGACAGGACCCGCGGTGTAGTCTCTATTGGTGCTAGTCACCAACCCCTTGACCTTTCGGGTGCGGGCAAGGGGAAGTCATGTACCCGGTTCCGGGTTCCCTGGAATTCGGGGACGTGACGGAACTCCTTACGTGAATAGTTTATCTTTTATCGGCCATCCTCAAAGGTATGTGTATATATATACATGTATTGGTCAAAAAGCTATAATTCTACAACATTAAAATTAGTAAATCTCATAAATAAGACGATGAACTGTTCATCTATCTACTTGCATGGATGGCAAAAGTGTTCAAAATCATATAATTTGGAGCCATTTTTTAATTTTTAAACTAATTAATAACCTTATCTCTATTCTCTAGCTTGTGTGTGTGTGTCTATATATCAATTTGTAATACGTGTAAACTCAATAATAAGTGTATTTACGCGAATAGGGTAACAACAACAACAACAACAACAACAATAATGGACTAGCTAGTAATTTTTTTCCCATTCTCGAGGCCTAGTACAACGTAATCCTCCAACATATAATTAATACCAAAACAAAAATAGGAGGATGGATAAACCCAATGGAAAGCTTACACACGAAAAAGAATTCGTGCTAATTAATAAATTGTGGTGAAATAGAGGTACAGTGAGAGAGTTGGAAATGAACTCCGCTTTCATATATTACGTTGATAGTAATAGTTAATTTGATACATATATACATATAAATATATATAACCAAAATATGTAGAAGGGACACAATTAATACTAAACACCTCCAAGTGTTTTCAGGGTGTTTGTATCATTCAAATCGTATGTAACAAAAATATTCTGCGATTGTATGGTTTTCTTTTACACTAGCCCATAAATTAATTGACAACACTTAAACTTAAAACCAACAAATTACAAGTGCAATTTAATCGGTACAAGGTTTTCTAAATTCGTGGTCTAAAACTAAAAATTCATTTCACTAACGGGACAAGTTTCAATTTTGAAATTAATGATCTAGAAACTCTCATGCATTCAAATTATAGCCATACTCCGGCGCATATTTTCTGGTTTGCGCTCGGGTACTTGCGACTAGAAAAACCCTAATTATATTGCATTCCATAATCAATATTAAACAAGATTATAACACTCACATCGATATATAGGACAATATCACCGAGAAAACATATAATTCTAAATCGTTATACAGTAAAATAAGTGTGAAGAGAAACCCCTAAAAACACAAGTAGAACAATATAAATATGTTTAAAATATTAACGGCTTAACTTATTGATAGTTCATAGTGTTAGTGTCTCATATAAGCATGAGACATTGAAAATATTAATCTATTGACTGATCCTTCTTAGCATATGCCACCCTCATATTCAAATACAATTATATATTTTGCTATACATAGATTATTATTAAATTCATCAAACGTAAGCGCACTTAATTTTTTTTTTTTTTAAATCTAGTTTTAAATGATTCCTTCAATAATCTATGTGTGCACCGCCGATGGATAAGATTGGAAATGTATGTAGTTGGTGCAATTTTTGTTTTTAATATAATGACCCATCCCCAAAATATATGGTCGGGTGAGCTTAAAATTAAACCACCACGAATGTTTTTCACATTCCAAATACGCGTTACCAGGAATCCTTCATTATATATAACAATTAACAATAATTTGTTAATACCCCGTAACCCATTATAACTAATAATAATTCATTTATAACAGTTAACCATAATTTGTTTATAACAGCCATTCGTTTCTTGCTTCACGGGTATAATTATATTAATTAAGACGGGTCCGTGAAAATTAACAAGCCAATTGGAAAAGCCTGGGCTTGCGGTTGCGGTTCCAATTCTATATAAATTGGAAGACACGCCAGAGTCGCCATTCATTGAAAGTGGTCTCTCTAACGCAACAGACAAGGGCCATTAAAGATTAGCATTAATTAATATAGTAGCGCAGCAATGGGATCGGCGGCTTTCTTCTTCTTCTTCTTCTTCTTCTTCCTTGTGGCGTGTTCTCGTCCTTCCAATGGTTCTGCTTCCGGGAACCCCGACTACCGGGATGCTCTGGCCAAGTCCATTCTCTTCTTCCAAGGCCAACGCTCAGGCCATCTTCCCATCGGCCAAGGGATGACATGGAGGTCCCATTCCGGCCTCTCCGACGGCATCCTCGAAAATGTATGTATATATATACGCACTTGTTAAAAATAAGCTAATTAACATTTTATATATTCATTTGCATATATATATATATATATATATATATATATGTATGTATATATATTGCAAACATACATGCGCATGACAACGGGATTCATTCACGAAACTAAACTACCATATATATGATCCGTTTTCTTACTAGCTATTAGAAGCCTAATCACGTTCGTCAAGCGGATTGTGTTACTTTCCGTGACTAATCAATCAGGGATAAAATTTTGGCATGAAAATTAAAGAAAAGCGAAATGATTACATTAATGTCTAGAAGCACGTAGGCAATAGAATAGTGTAAATTGAATTAAATACAATTTGGTATTTTGGAATGAAAAGAAACACAGAGGTTAATTTCAGCTAGCGCGTATGACTATAATTAAGCACCTGATGGAATAGCAGTACGTGAACGTCTATATTTAGTGTGAGCTTTTCCTCTCGGCTACGAATTAACTGGAAGACTCACGTAATTAGTGTGTTTCGTTTCCAGGTGAATTTGACCGGCGGCTACTACGACGCCGGCGACAATGTCAAATTCAACTTCCCAATGGCCTTCACCACCACCATGCTCTCTTGGGGCATCCTCGAGAACGGCAAGCGCATGGGCGACGAGCTCAGCGCTGCCCGTGAAGCTGTCCGATGGAGCACCGACTACCTTCTCAAGTGTGCTTCCAGCCTCCCTGACCGCCTCTATGTTGGCGTTGGGGATCCCAATGCCGACCACAGCTGCTGGGAGCGCCCAGAGGACATGGACACCCCCCCGGACCGTCTACTTTGTCACGCCAGCAAAGCCCGGCTCTGATGTCGCCGCCGAGACCGCGGCAGCGCTGGCTGCTGCCTCCCTAGTGTTCCGGTCGACGGACCCAAGATACGCGGCAAAGCTACTGAGCACGGCGAGGGTTGTGTATGACTTTGCATCCCAGCACCTTGGCACGTACAGTGACTCACTCGGCGGCAGCGTTTGCCCATTCTACTGCTCCTATTCCGGATATCAGGTATAGCCCATTGTTTGTCCCTTGTTCCATAATTAATTGTGACATGATTTCAGCATTTAATTAAAATTGTGACGGGTTGATATTCTAATATATATATATATATATATATATATCAATATAAACATATGCCGATTCACGTCATGCATTTAATCTAATGGGATTTTCCATTTTTCCTTCAATTGGGAGCAGGACGAGTTGATGTGGGGAGCTGCATGGTTATTTAGGGCAACAAAGGACGCAAAATATTTAAGTATTGCCAACTCTTTTGGAACTAGCAATGCGCCGGACATCTTCAGTTGGGACAACAAGTACGCAGGCGCATATGTTCTCCTGTCAAGGGTAACGTTCACCAACTTAATTTTCAAATTGCATGTGTACGTGTTAATTAAATATGTTTCGCAACTTTCTCTGAACTAATTAGTACACGCTGTTTTTCCTTTTAGGGGGCTTTATTGAACAAAAACACGAATTTGTTCCAATTCAGTGAGGCGGCCGAAAATTTTGTGTGCCGCATTATTCCACAATCTCCTTCGTCCAGCACACAATACACACAAGGTGAAAAAAAGAAGAAGAGAGAGAGAATGAGAGTCTCCTGTTAGTGTTGATTATATATCGATTGAGTGAGACGACAATCTAAAGTTAAACTTTACCATGTATGTTTATATGTGTGTAGGTGGACTCATGTTTAAGCTATCAGGAAGCAATCTCCAATACGTAACAGCCATTAATTTTCTTCTTACAACTTACTCCAAGTATATGAGTGCATCAAAGCATACATTCAATTGTGGCGGCCTCCAAGTCACCCCACATTCTCTACGATTGCTTGTAAAACAACAGGTAATAACTCCGTGTTTGATTAGCATACAAAAACACACACATACACTTTGTTAATCGATGCTTATTGTTTAATTATGAGCACAGGAACTAATTCGCTTCTACTTTTAGGTGGACTACATTTTAGGGGTAAACCCTCTGGGCATGTCATTCATGGTAGGATTTGGGACAAATTACCCACAAAGAATCCACCACAGAGGGGCATCCATACCTTCAATGAGAGACCATCCACAGAAAAATATTTTGTGAAAATGGCATGGACTACTTTCATACACAAAACCCAAATCCAAACAAGTTAATCGGAGCCGTTGTTGGTGGCCCGGACCAAAATGATGGGTATCCAGGATGGTCGTGATGACTACGGTCATTCGGAACCTGCCACTTACACCAATGCCGCTTTGGTTGGCTCTCTAGCATACTTGACCACATTCGATTCTCATTAAGTAGCAAGACGCATAGATATATAAGTTACATTCTAATCGAAAGAAGTTTGTTACTCGTTACCCAAAAATACAATATGGGTGCATAGGTTATATTTTTATTGCACTTAATTTGTATATAGGTAGACAGTGTAAATATCTGTAATTTCGGATTTTACCACATATATGGAATGCCTAATTTGGACATCTAAGGCTTCTATGGCAATGGAATGATGCTCTCTCATCTATAGTATGGTTTTATTTAAATTTTTCGCAAAGAATTCGTTAAATTATTACATGTTTTCTTTGAAGAAAGTCTTAATTCCCCTAACGCAACAAAAGTGACGACGAGATAAATAAGAACAATTACGAGGTCGACTGGCATATATATACAAAAAAACACACGTACATAATCGGAGGGAGGGACACAAGAGAGGAGGAACTCCTTACGTGAATAGTTTATCTTTTATCGGCCATCCTCAAAGGTATGTGTATATATATACATGTATTGGTCAAAAAGCTATAATTCTACAACATTAAAATTAGTAAATCTCATAAATAAGACGATGAACTGTTCATCTATCTACTTGCATGGATGGCAAAAGTGTTCAAAATCATATAATTTGGAGCCATTTTTTAATTTTTAAACTAATTAATAACCTTATCTCTATTCTCTAGCTTGTGTGTGTGTGTGTCTATATATCAATTTGTAATACTTGTAAACTCAATAATAAGTGTATTTACGCGAATAGGGTAACAACAACAACAACAACAATAATGGACTAGCTAGTAATTTTTTTCCCATTCTCGAGGCCTAGTACAACGTAATCCTCCAACATATAATTAATACCAAAACAAAAATAGGAGGATGGATAAACCCAATGGAAAGCTTACACACGAAAAAGAATTCGTGCTAATTAATAAATTGTGGTGAAATAGAGGTACAGTGAGAGAGTTGGAAATGAACTCCGCTTTCATATATTACGTTGATAGTAATAGTTAATTTGATACATATATACATATAAATATATATAACCAAAATATGTAGAAGGGACACAATTAATACTAAACACCTCCAAGTGTTTTCAGGGTGTTTGTATCATTCAAATCGTATGTAACAAAAATATTCTGCGATTGTATGGTTTTCTTTTACACTAGCCCATAAATTAATTGACAACACTTAAACTTAAAACCAACAAATTACAAGTGCAATTTAATCGGTACAAGGTTTTCTAAATTCGTGGTCTAAAACTAAAAATTCATTTCACTAACGGGACAAGTTTCAATTTTGAAATTAATGATCTAGAAACTCTCATGCATTCAAATTATAGCCATACTCCCGCGCATATTTTCTGGTTTGCGCTCGGGTACTTGCGACTAGAAAAACCCTAATTATATTGCATTCCATAATCAATATTAAACAAGATTATAACACTCACATCGATATATAGGACAATATCACCGAGAAAACATATAATTCTAAATCGTTATACAGTAAAATAAGTGTGAAGAGAAACCCCTAAAAACACAAGTAGAACAATATAAATATGTTTAAAATATTAACGGCTTAACTTATTGATAGTTCATAGTGTTAGTGTCTCATATAAGTATGAGACATTGAAAATATTAATCTATTGACTGATCCTTCTTAGCATATGCCACCCTCATATTCAAATACAATTATATATTTTGCTATACATAGATTATTATTAAATTCATCAAACGTAAGCGCACTTAATTTTTTTTTTTTTTAAATCTAGTTTTAAATGATTCCTTCAATAATCTATGTGTGCACCGCCGATGGATAAGATTGGAAATGTATGTAGTTGGTGCAATTTTTGTTTTTAATATAATGACCCATCCCCAAAATATATGGTCGGGTGAGCTTAAAATTAAACCACCACGAATGTTTTTCACATTCCAAATACGCGTTACCAGGAATCCTTCATTATATATAACAATTAACAATAATTTGTTAATACCCCGTAACCCATTATAACTAATAATAATTCATTTATAACAGTTAACCATAATTTGTTTATAACAGCCATTCGTTTCTTGCTTCACAGGTATAATTATATTAATTAAGACGGGTCCGTGAAAATTAACAAGCCAATTGGAAAAGCCTGGGCTTGCGGTTGCGGTTCCAATTCTATATAAATTGGAAGACACGCCAGAGTCGCCATTCATTGAAAGTGGTCTCTCTAACGCAACAGACAAGGGCCATTAAAGATTAGCATTAATTAATATAGTAGCGCAGCAATGGGATCGGCGGCTTTCTTCTTCTTCTTCTTCTTCTTCTTCCTTGTGGCGTGTTCTCGTCCTTCCAATGGTTCTGCTTCCGGGAACCCCGACTACCGGGATGCTCTGGCCAAGTCCATTCTCTTCTTCCAAGGCCAACGCTCAGGCCATCTTCCCATCCGCCAAGGGATGACATGGAGGTCCCATTCCGGCCTCTCCGACGGCATCCTCGAAAATGTATGTATATATATACGCACTTGTTAAAAATAAGCTAATTAACATTTTATATATTCATTTGCATATATATATATATATATATATATATATACACATATATATGTATGTATATATATTGCAAACATACATGCGCATGACAACGGGATTCATTCACGAAACTAAACTACCATATATATGATCCGTTTTCTTACTAGCTATTAGAAGCCTAATCACGTTCGTCAAGCGGATTGTGTTACTTTCCGTGACTAATCAATCAGGGATAAAATTTTGGCATGAAAATTAAAGAAAAGCGAAATGATTACATTAATGTCTAGAAGCACGTAGGCAATAGAATAGTGTAAATTGAATTAAATACAATTTGGTATTTTGGAATGAAAAGAAACACAGAGGTTAATTTCAGCTAGCGCGTATGACTATAATTAAGCACCTGATGGAATAGCAGTACGTGAACGTCTATATTTAGTGTGAGCTTTTCCTCTCGGCTACGAATTAACTGGAAGACTCACGTAATTAGTGTGTTTCGTTTCCAGGTGAATTTGACCGGCGGCTACTACGACGCCGGCGACAATGTCAAATTCAACTTCCCAATGGCCTTCACCACCACCATGCTCTCTTGGGGCATCCTCGAGAACGGCAAGCGCATGGGCGACGAGCTCAGCGCTGCCCGTGAAGCTGTCCGATGGAGCACCGACTACCTTCTCAAGTGTGCTTCCAGCCTCCCTGACCGCCTCTATGTTGGCGTTGGGGATCCCAATGCCGACCACAGCTGCTGGGAGCGCCCAGAGGACATGGACACCCCCCCGGACCGTCTACTTTGTCACGCCAGCAAAGCCCGGCTCTGATGTCGCCGCCGAGACCGCGGCAGCGCTGGCTGCTGCCTCCCTAGTGTTCCGGTCGACGGACCCAAGATACGCGGCAAAGCTACTGAGCACGGCGAGGGTTGTGTATGACTTTGCATCCCAGCACCTTGGCACGTACAGTGACTCACTCGGCGGCAGCGTTTGCCCATTCTACTGCTCCTATTCCGGATATCAGGTATAGCCCATTGTTTGTCCCTTGTTCCATAATTAATTGTGACATGATTTCAGCATTTAATTAAAATTGTGACGGGTTGATATTCTAATATATATATATATATATATATATATTCAATATAAACATATGCCGATTCACGTCATGCATTTAATCTAATGGGATTTTCCATTTTTCCTTCAATTGGGAGCAGGACGAGTTGATGTGGGGAGCTGCATGGTTATTTAGGGCAACAAAGGACGCAAAATATTTAAGTATTGCCAACTCTTTTGGAACTAGCAATGCGCCGGACATCTTCAGTTGGGACAACAAGTACGCAGGCGCATATGTTCTCCTGTCAAGGGTAACGTTCACCAACTTAATTTTCAAATTGCATGTGTACGTGTTAATTAAATATGTTTCGCAACTTTCTCTGAACTAATTAGTACACGCTGTTTTTCCTTTTAGGGGGCTTTATTGAACAAAAACACGAATTTGTTCCAATTCGGTGAGGCGGCCGAAAATTTTGTGTGCCGCATTATTCCACAATCTCCTTCGTCCAGCACACAATACACACAAGGTGAAAAAAAGAAGAAGAGAGAGAGAATGAGAGTCTCCTGTTAGTGTTGATTATATATCGATTGAGTGAGACGACAATCTAAAGTTAAACTTTACCATGTATGTTTATATGTGTGTAGGTGGACTCATGTTTAAGCTATCAGGAAGCAATCTCCAATACGTAACAGCCATTAATTTTCTTCTTACAACTTACTCCAAGTATATGAGTGCATCAAAGCATACATTCAATTGTGGCGGCCTCCAAGTCACCCCACATTCTCTACGATTGCTTGTAAAACAACAGGTAATAACTCCGTGTTTGATTAGCATACAAAAACACACACATACACTTTGTTAATCGATGCTTATTGTTTAATTATGAGCACAGGAACTAATTCGCTTCTACTTTTAGGTGGACTACATTTTAGGGGTAAACCCTCTGGGCATGTCATTCATGGTAGGATTTGGGACAAATTACCCACAAAGAATCCACCACAGAGGGGCATCCATACCTTCAATGAGAGACCATCCACAGAAAATATTTTGTGAAAATGGCATGGACTACTTTCATACACAAAACCCAAATCCAAACAAGTTAATCGGAGCCGTTGTTGGTGGCCCGGACCAAAATGATGGGTATCCAGGATGGTCGTGATGACTACAATCATTCGGAACCTGCCACTTACACCAATGCCGCTTTGGTTGGCTCTCTAGCATACTTGACCACATTCGATTCTCATTAAGTAGCAAGACGCATAGATATATAAGTTACATTCTAATCGAAAGAAGTTTGTTACTCGTTACCCAAAAATACAATATGGGTGCATAGGTTATATTTTTATTGCACTTAATTTGTATATAGGTAGACAGTGTAAATATCTGTAATTTCGGATTTTACCACATATATGGAATGCCTAATTTGGACATCTAAGGCTTCTATGGCAATGGAATGATGCTCTCTCATCTATAGTATGGTTTTATTTAAATTTTTCGCAAAGAATTCGTTAAATTATTACATGTTTTCTTTGAAGAAAGTCTTAATTCCCCTAACGCAACAAAAGTGACGACGAGATAAATAAGAACAATTACGAGGTCGACCGGCATATATATACAAAAAACACACGTACATAATCGGAGGGAGGGACACAAGAGAGGAGGAACTCCTTACGTGAATAGTTTATCTTTTATCGGCCATCCTCAAAGGTATGTGTATATATATACATGTATTGGTCAAAAAGCTATAATTCTACAACATTAAAATTAGTAAATCTCATAAATAAGACGATGAACTGTTCATCTATCTACTTGCATGGATGGCAAAAGTGTTCAAAATCATATAATTTGGAGCCATTTTTTAATTTTTAAACTAATTAATAACCTTATCTCTATTCTCTAGCTTGTGTGTGTGTGTGTCTATATATCAATTTGTAATACTTGTAAACTCAATAATAAGTGTATTTACGCGAATAGGGTAACAACAACAACAACAACAATAATGGACTAGCTAGTAATTTTTTTCCCATTCTCGAGGCCTAGTACAACGTAATCCTCCAACATATAATTAATACCAAAACAAAAATAGGAGGATGGATAAACCCAATGGAAAGCTTACACACGAAAAAGAATTCGTGCTAATTAATAAATTGTGGTGAAATAGAGGTACAGTGAGAGAGTTGGAAATGAACTCCGCTTTCATATATTACGTTGATAGTAATAGTTAATTTGATACATATATACATATAAATATATATAACCAAAATATGTAGAAGGGACACAATTAATACTAAACACCTCCAAGTGTTTTCAGGGTGTTTGTATCATTCAAATCGTATGTAACAAAAATATTCTGCGATTGTATGGTTTTCTTTTACACTAGCCCATAAATTAATTGACAACACTTAAACTTAAAACCAACAAATTACAAGTGCAATTTAATCGGTACAAGGTTTTCTAAATTCGTGGTCTAAAACTAAAAATTCATTTCACTAACGGGACAAGTTTCAATTTTGAAATTAATGATCTAGAAACTCTCATGCATTCAAATTATAGCCATACTCCCGCGCATATTTTCCTGGTTTGCGCTCGGGTACTTGCGACTAGAAAAACCCTAATTATATTGCATTCCATAATCAATATTAAACAAGATTATAACACTCACATCGATATATAGGACAATATCACCGAGAAAACATATAATTCTAAATCGTTATACAGTAAAATAAGTGTGAAGAGAAACCCCTAAAAACACAAGTAGAACAATATAAATATGTTTAAAATATTAACGGCTTAACTTATTGATAGTTCATAGTGTTAGTGTCTCATATAAGTATGAGACATTGAAAATATTAATCTATTGACTGATCCTTCTTAGCATATGCCACCCTCATATTCAAATACAATTATATATTTTGCTATACATAGATTATTATTAAATTCATCAAACGTAAGCGCACTTAATTTTTTTTTTTTTTAAATCTAGTTTTAAATGATTCCTTCAATAATCTATGTGTGCACCGCCGATGGATAAGATTGGAAATGTATGTAGTTGGTGCAATTTTTGTTTTTAATATAATGACCCATCCCCAAAATATATGGTCGGGTGAGCTTAAAATTAAACCACCACGAATGTTTTTCACATTCCAAATACGCGTTACCAGGAATCCTTCATTATATATAACAATTAACAATAATTTGTTAATACCCCGTAACCCATTATAACTAATAATAATTCATTTATAACAGTTAACCATAATTTGTTTATAACAGCCATTCGTTTCTTGCTTCACAGGTATAATTATATTAATTAAGACGGGTCCGTGAAAATTAACAAGCCAATTGGAAAAGCCTGGGCTTGCGGTTGCGGTTCCAATTCTATATAAATTGGAAGACACGCCAGAGTCGCCATTCATTGAAAGTGGTCTCTCTAACGCAACAGACAAGGGCCATTAAAGATTAGCATTAATTAATATAGTAGCGCAGCAATGGGATCGGCGGCTTTCTTCTTCTTCTTCTTCTTCTTCTTCCTTGTGGCGTGTTCTCGTCCTTCCAATGGTTCTGCTTCCGGGAACCCCGACTACCGGGATGCTCTGGCCAAGTCCATTCTCTTCTTCCAAGGCCAACGCTCAGGCCATCTTCCCATCCGCCAAGGGATGACATGGAGGTCCCATTCCGGCCTCTCCGACGGCATCCTCGAAAATGTATGTATATATATACGCACTTGTTAAAAATAAGCTAATTAACATTTTATATATTCATTTGCATATATATATATATATATATATATATAACACACATATATATGTATGTATATATATTGCAAACATACATGCGCATGACAACGGGATTCATTCACGAAACTAAACTACCATATATATGATCCGTTTTCTTACTAGCTATTAGAAGCCTAATCACGTTCGTCAAGCGGATTGTGTTACTTTCCGTGACTAATCAATCAGGGATAAAATTTTGGCATGAAAATTAAAGAAAAGCGAAATGATTACATTAATGTCTAGAAGCACGTAGGCAATAGAATAGTGTAAATTGAATTAAATACAATTTGGTATTTTGGAATGAAAAGAAACACAGAGGTTAATTTCAGCTAGCGCGTATGACTATAATTAAGCACCTGATGGAATAGCAGTACGTGAACGTCTATATTTAGTGTGAGCTTTTCCTCTCGGCTACGAATTAACTGGAAGACTCACGTAATTAGTGTGTTTCGTTTCCAGGTGAATTTGACCGGCGGCTACTACGACGCCGGCGACAATGTCAAATTCAACTTCCCAATGGCCTTCACCACCACCATGCTCTCTTGGGGCATCCTCGAGAACGGCAAGCGCATGGGCGACGAGCTCAGCGCTGCCCGTGAAGCTGTCCGATGGAGCACCGACTACCTTCTCAAGTGTGCTTCCAGCCTCCCTGACCGCCTCTATGTTGGCGTTGGGGATCCCAATGCCGACCACAGCTGCTGGGAGCGCCCAGAGGACATGGACACCCCCCCCGGACCGTCTACTTTGTCACGCCAGCAAAGCCCGGCTCTGATGTCGCCGCCGAGACCGCGGCAGCGCTGGCTGCTGCCTCCCTAGTGTTCCGGTCGACGGACCCAAGATACGCGGCAAAGCTACTGAGCACGGCGAGGGTTGTGTATGACTTTGCATCCCAGCACCTTGGCACGTACAGTGACTCACTCGGCGGCAGCGTTTGCCCATTCTACTGCTCCTATTCCGGATATCAGGTATAGCCCATTGTTTGTCCCTTGTTCCATAATTAATTGTGACATGATTTCAGCATTTAATTAAAATTGTGACGGGTTGATATTCTAATATATATATATATATATATATATATCAATATAAACATATGCCGATTCACGTCATGCATTTAATCTAATGGGATTTTCCATTTTTCCTTCAATTGGGAGCAGGACGAGTTGATGTGGGGAGCTGCATGGTTATTTAGGGCAACAAAGGACGCAAAATATTTAAGTATTGCCAACTCTTTTGGAACTAGCAATGCGCCGGACATCTTCAGTTGGGACAACAAGTACGCAGGCGCATATGTTCTCCTGTCAAGGGTAACGTTCACCAACTTAATTTTCAAATTGCATGTGTACGTGTTAATTAAATATGTTTCGCAACTTTCTCTGAACTAATTAGTACACGCTGTTTTTCCTTTTAGGGGGCTTTATTGAACAAAAACACGAATTTGTTCCAATTCAGTGAGGCGGCCGAAAATTTTGTGTGCCGCATTATTCCACAATCTCCTTCGTCCAGCACACAATACACACAAGGTGAAAAAAAGAAGAAGAGAGAGAGAATGAGAGTCTCCTGTTAGTGTTGATTATATATCGATTGAGTGAGACGACAATCTAAAGTTAAACTTTACCATGTATGTTTATATGTGTGTAGGTGGACTCATGTTTAAGCTATCAGGAAGCAATCTCCAATACGTAACAGCCATTAATTTTCTTCTTACAACTTACTCCAAGTATATGAGTGCATCAAAGCATACATTCAATTGTGGCGGCCTCCAAGTCACCCCACATTCTCTACGATTGCTTGTAAAACAACAGGTAATAACTCCGTGTTTGATTAGCATACAAAAACACACACATACACTTTGTTAATCGATGCTTATTGTTTAATTATGAGCACAGGAACTAATTCGCTTCTACTTTTAGGTGGACTACATTTTAGGGGTAAACCCTCTGGGCATGTCATTCATGGTAGGATTTGGGACAAATTACCCACAAAGAATCCACCACAGAGGGGCATCCATACCTTCAATGAGAGACCATCCACAGAAAATATTTTGTGAAAATGGCATGGACTACTTTCATACACAAAACCCAAATCCAAACAAGTTAATCGGAGCCGTTGTTGGTGGCCCGGACCAAAATGATGGGTATCCAGATGGTCGTGATGACTACGGTCATTCGGAACCTGCCACTTACACCAATGCCGCTTTGGTTGGCTCTCTAGCATACTTGACCACATTCGATTCTCATTAAGTAGCAAGACGCATAGATATATAAGTTACATTCTAATCGAAAGAAGTTTGTTACTCGTTACCCAAAAATACAATATGGGTGCATAGGTTATATTTTTATTGCACTTAATTTGTATATAGGTAGACAGTGTAAATATCTGTAATTTCGGATTTTACCACATATATGGAATGCCTAATTTGGACATCTAAGGCTTCTATGGCAATGGAATGATGCTCTCTCATCTATAGTATGGTTTTATTTAAATTTTTCGCAAAGAATTCGTTAAATTATTACATGTTTTCTTTGAAGAAAGTCTTAATTCCCCTAACGCAACAAAAGTGACGACGAGATAAATAAGAACAATTACGAGGTCGACCGGCATATATATACAAAAAACACACGTACATAATCGGAGGGAGGGACACAAGAGAGGAGGAACTCCTTACGTGAATAGTTTATCTTTTATCGGCCATCCTCAAAGGTATGTGTATATATATACATGTATTGGTCAAAAAGCTATAATTCTACAACATTAAAATTAGTAAATCTCATAAATAAGACGATGAACTGTTCATCTATCTACTTGCATGGATGGCAAAAGTGTTCAAAATCATATAATTTGGAGCCATTTTTTAATTTTTAAACTAATTAATAACCTTATCTCTATTCTCTAGCTTGTGTGTGTGTGTGTCTATATATCAATTTGTAATACTTGTAAACTCAATAATAAGTGTATTTACGCGAATAGGGTAACAACAACAACAACAACAATAATGGACTAGCTAGTAATTTTTTTCCCATTCTCGAGGCCTAGTACAACGTAATCCTCCAACATATAATTAATACCAAAACAAAAATAGGAGGATGGATAAACCCAATGGAAAGCTTACACACGAAAAAGAATTCGTGCTAATTAATAAATTGTGGTGAAATAGAGGTACAGTGAGAGAGTTGGAAATGAACTCCGCTTTCATATATTACGTTGATAGTAATAGTTAATTTGATACATATATACATATAAATATATATAACCAAAATATGTAGAAGGGACACAATTAATACTAAACACCTCCAAGTGTTTTCAGGGTGTTTGTATCATTCAAATCGTATGTAACAAAAATATTCTGCGATTGTATGGTTTTCTTTTACACTAGCCCATAAATTAATTGACAACACTTAAACTTAAAACCAACAAATTACAAGTGCAATTTAATCGGTACAAGGTTTTCTAAATTCGTGGTCTAAAACTAAAAATTCATTTCACTAACGGGACAAGTTTCAATTTTGAAATTAATGATCTAGAAACTCTCATGCATTCAAATTATAGCCATACTCCCGCGCATATTTTCTGGTTTGCGCTCGGGTACTTGCGACTAGAAAAACCCTAATTATATTGCATTCCATAATCAATATTAAACAAGATTATAACACTCACATCGATATATAGGACAATATCACCGAGAAAACATATAATTCTAAATCGTTATACAGTAAAATAAGTGTGAAGAGAAACCCCTAAAAACACAAGTAGAACAATATAAATATGTTTAAAATATTAACGGCTTAACTTATTGATAGTTCATAGTGTTAGTGTCTCATATAAGTATGAGACATTGAAAATATTAATCTATTGACTGATCCTTCTTAGCATATGCCACCCTCATATTCAAATACAATTATATATTTTGCTATACATAGATTATTATTAAATTCATCAAACGTAAGCGCACTTAATTTTTTTTTTTTTTAAATCTAGTTTTAAATGATTCCTTCAATAATCTATGTGTGCACCGCCGATGGATAAGATTGGAAATGTATGTAGTTGGTGCAATTTTTGTTTTTAATATAATGACCCATCCCCAAAATATATGGTCGGGTGAGCTTAAAATTAAACCACCACGAATGTTTTTCACATTCCAAATACGCGTTACCAGGAATCCTTCATTATATATAACAATTAACAATAATTTGTTAATACCCCGTAACCCATTATAACTAATAATAATTCATTTATAACAGTTAACCATAATTTGTTTATAACAGCCATTCGTTTCTTGCTTCACAGGTATAATTATATTAATTAAGACGGGTCCGTGAAAATTAACAAGCCAATTGGAAAAGCCTGGGCTTGCGGTTGCGGTTCCAATTCTATATAAATTGGAAGACACGCCAGAGTCGCCATTCATTGAAAGTGGTCTCTCTAACGCAACAGACAAGGGCCATTAAAGATTAGCATTAATTAATATAGTAGCGCAGCAATGGGATCGGCGGCTTTCTTCTTCTTCTTCTTCTTCTTCTTCCTTGTGGCGTGTTCTCGTCCTTCCAATGGTTCTGCTTCCGGGAACCCCGACTACCGGGATGCTCTGGCCAAGTCCATTCTCTTCTTCCAAGGCCAACGCTCAGGCCATCTTCCCATCCGCCAAGGGATGACATGGAGGTCCCATTCCGGCCTCTCCGACGGCATCCTCGAAAATGTATGTATATATATACGCACTTGTTAAAAATAAGCTAATTAACATTTTATATATTCATTTGCATATATATATATATATATATATATAATACACACATATATATGTATGTATATATATTGCAAACATACATGCGCATGACAACGGGATTCATTCACGAAACTAAACTACCATATATATGATCCGTTTTCTTACTAGCTATTAGAAGCCTAATCACGTTCGTCAAGCGGATTGTGTTACTTTCCGTGACTAATCAATCAGGGATAAAATTTTGGCATGAAAATTAAAGAAAAGCGAAATGATTACATTAATGTCTAGAAGCACGTAGGCAATAGAATAGTGTAAATTGAATTAAATACAATTTGGTATTTTGGAATGAAAAGAAACACAGAGGTTAATTTCAGCTAGCGCGTATGACTATAATTAAGCACCTGATGGAATAGCAGTACGTGAACGTCTATATTTAGTGTGAGCTTTTCCTCTCGGCTACGAATTAACTGGAAGACTCACGTAATTAGTGTGTTTCGTTTCCAGGTGAATTTGACCGGCGGCTACTACGACGCCGGCGACAATGTCAAATTCAACTTCCCAATGGCCTTCACCACCACCATGCTCTCTTGGGGCATCCTCGAGAACGGCAAGCGCATGGGCGACGAGCTCAGCGCTGCCCGTGAAGCTGTCCGATGGAGCACCGACTACCTTCTCAAGTGTGCTTCCAGCCTCCCTGACCGCCTCTATGTTGGCGTTGGGGATCCCAATGCCGACCACAGCTGCTGGGAGCGCCCAGAGGACATGGACACCCCCCCGGACCGTCTACTTTGTCACGCCAGCAAAGCCCGGCTCTGATGTCGCCGCCGAGACCGCGGCAGCGCTGGCTGCTGCCTCCCTAGTGTTCCGGTCGACGGACCCAAGATACGCGGCAAAGCTACTGAGCACGGCGAGGGTTGTGTATGACTTTGCATCCCAGCACCTTGGCACGTACAGTGACTCACTCGGCGGCAGCGTTTGCCCATTCTACTGCTCCTATTCCGGATATCAGGTATAGCCCATTGTTTGTCCCTTGTTCCATAATTAATTGTGACATGATTTCAGCATTTAATTAAAATTGTGACGGGTTGATATTCTAATATATATATATATATATATATATATCAATATAAACATATGCCGATTCACGTCATGCATTTAATCTAATGGGATTTTCCATTTTTCCTTCAATTGGGAGCAGGACGAGTTGATGTGGGGAGCTGCATGGTTATTTAGGGCAACAAAGGACGCAAAATATTTAAGTATTGCCAACTCTTTTGGAACTAGCAATGCGCCGGACATCTTCAGTTGGGACAACAAGTACGCAGGCGCATATGTTCTCCTGTCAAGGGTAACGTTCACCAACTTAATTTTCAAATTGCATGTGTACGTGTTAATTAAATATGTTTCGCAACTTTCTCTGAACTAATTAGTACACGCTGTTTTTCCTTTTAGGGGGCTTTATTGAACAAAAACACGAATTTGTTCCAATTCAGTGAGGCGGCCGAAAATTTTGTGTGCCGCATTATTCCACAATCTCCTTCGTCCAGCACACAATACACACAAGGTGAAAAAAAGAAGAAGAGAGAGAGAATGAGAGTCTCCTGTTAGTGTTGATTATATATCGATTGAGTGAGACGACAATCTAAAGTTAAACTTTACCATGTATGTTTATATGTGTGTAGGTGGACTCATGTTTAAGCTATCAGGAAGCAATCTCCAATACGTAACAGCCATTAATTTTCTTCTTACAACTTACTCCAAGTATATGAGTGCATCAAAGCATACATTCAATTGTGGCGGCCTCCAAGTCACCCCACATTCTCTACGATTGCTTGTAAAACAACAGGTAATAACTCCGTGTTTGATTAGCATACAAAAACACACACATACACTTTGTTAATCGATGCTTATTGTTTAATTATGAGCACAGGAACTAATTCGCTTCTACTTTTAGGTGGACTACATTTTAGGGGTAAACCCTCTGGGCATGTCATTCATGGTAGGATTTGGGACAAATTACCCACAAAGAATCCACCACAGAGGGGCATCCATACCTTCAATGAGAGACCATCCACGAAAATATTTTGTGAAAATGGCATGGACTACTTTCATACACAAAACCCAAATCCAAACAAGTTAATCGGAGCCGTTGTTGGTGGCCCGGACCAAAATGATGGGTATCCAGGATGGTCGTGATGACTACGGTCATTCGGAACCTGCCACTTACACCAATGCCGCTTTGGTTGGCTCTCTAGCATACTTGACCACATTCGATTCTCATTAAGTAGCAAGACGCATAGATATATAAGTTACATTCTAATCGAAAGAAGTTTGTTACTCGTTACCCAAAAATACAATATGGGTGCATAGGTTATATTTTTATTGCACTTAATTTGTATATAGGTAGACAGTGTAAATATCTGTAATTTCGGATTTTACCACATATATGGAATGCCTAATTTGGACATCTAAGGCTTCTATGGCAATGGAATGATGCTCTCTCATCTATAGTATGGTTTTATTTAAATTTTTCGCAAAGAATTCGTTAAATTATTACATGTTTTCTTTGAAGAAAGTCTTAATTCCCCTAACGCAACAAAAGTGACGACGAGATAAATAAGAACAATTACGAGGTCGACCGGCATATATATACAAAAAACACACGTACATAATCGGAGGGAGGGACACAAGAGAGGAGGAACTCCTTACGTGAATAGTTTATCTTTTATCGGCCATCCTCAAAGGTATGTGTATATATATACATGTATTGGTCAAAAAGCTATAATTCTACAACATTAAAATTAGTAAATCTCATAAATAAGACGATGAACTGTTCATCTATCTACTTGCATGGATGGCAAAAGTGTTCAAAATCATATAATTTGGAGCCATTTTTTAATTTTTAAACTAATTAATAACCTTATCTCTATTCTCTAGCTTGTGTGTGTGTGTGTCTATATATCAATTTGTAATACTTGTAAACTCAATAATAAGTGTATTTACGCGAATAGGGTAACAACAACAACAACAACAATAATGGACTAGCTAGTAATTTTTTTCCCATTCTCGAGGCCTAGTACAACGTAATCCTCCAACATATAATTAATACCAAAACAAAAATAGGAGGATGGATAAACCCAATGGAAAGCTTACACACGAAAAAGAATTCGTGCTAATTAATAAATTGTGGTGAAATAGAGGTACAGTGAGAGAGTTGGAAATGAACTCCGCTTTCATATATTACGTTGATAGTAATAGTTAATTTGATACATATATACATATAAATATATATAACCAAAATATGTAGAAGGGACACAATTAATACTAAACACCTCCAAGTGTTTTCAGGGTGTTTGTATCATTCAAATCGTATGTAACAAAAATATTCTGCGATTGTATGGTTTTCTTTTACACTAGCCCATAAATTAATTGACAACACTTAAACTTAAAACCAACAAATTACAAGTGCAATTTAATCGGTACAAGGTTTTCTAAATTCGTGGTCTAAAACTAAAAATTCATTTCACTAACGGGACAAGTTTCAATTTTGAAATTAATGATCTAGAAACTCTCATGCATTCAAATTATAGCCATACTCCCGCGCATATTTTCCTGGTTTGCGCTCGGGTACTTGCGACTAGAAAAACCCTAATTATATTGCATTCCATAATCAATATTAAACAAGATTATAACACTCACATCGATATATAGGACAATATCACCGAGAAAACATATAATTCTAAATCGTTATACAGTAAAATAAGTGTGAAGAGAAACCCCTAAAAACACAAGTAGAACAATATAAATATGTTTAAAATATTAACGGCTTAACTTATTGATAGTTCATAGTGTTAGTGTCTCATATAAGTATGAGACATTGAAAATATTAATCTATTGACTGATCCTTCTTAGCATATGCCACCCTCATATTCAAATACAATTATATATTTTGCTATACATAGATTATTATTAAATTCATCAAACGTAAGCGCACTTAATTTTTTTTTTTTTTTAAATCTAGTTTTAAATGATTCCTTCAATAATCTATGTGTGCACCGCCGATGGATAAGATTGGAAATGTATGTAGTTGGTGCAATTTTTGTTTTTAATATAATGACCCATCCCCAAAATATATGGTCGGGTGAGCTTAAAATTAAACCACCACGAATGTTTTTCACATTCCAAATACGCGTTACCAGGAATCCTTCATTATATATAACAATTAACAATAATTTGTTAATACCCCGTAACCCATTATAACTAATAATAATTCATTTATAACAGTTAACCATAATTTGTTTATAACAGCCATTCGTTTCTTGCTTCACAGGTATAATTATATTAATTAAGACGGGTCCGTGAAAATTAACAAGCCAATTGGAAAAGCCTGGGCTTGCGGTTGCGGTTCCAATTCTATATAAATTGGAAGACACGCCAGAGTCGCCATTCATTGAAAGTGGTCTCTCTAACGCAACAGACAAGGGCCATTAAAGATTAGCATTAATTAATATAGTAGCGCAGCAATGGGATCGGCGGCTTTCTTCTTCTTCTTCTTCTTCTTCTTCCTTGTGGCGTGTTCTCGTCCTTCCAATGGTTCTGCTTCCGGGAACCCCGACTACCGGGATGCTCTGGCCAAGTCCATTCTCTTCTTCCAAGGCCAACGCTCAGGCCATCTTCCCATCCGCCAAGGGATGACATGGAGGTCCCATTCCGGCCTCTCCGACGGCATCCTCGAAAATGTATGTATATATATACGCACTTGTTAAAAATAAGCTAATTAACATTTTATATATTCATTTGCATATATATATATATATATATATATATACACACATATATATGTATGTATATATATTGCAAACATACATGCGCATGACAACGGGATTCATTCACGAAACTAAACTACCATATATATGATCCGTTTTCTTACTAGCTATTAGAAGCCTAATCACGTTCGTCAAGCGGATTGTGTTACTTTCCGTGACTAATCAATCAGGGATAAAATTTTGGCATGAAAATTAAAGAAAAGCGAAATGATTACATTAATGTCTAGAAGCACGTAGGCAATAGAATAGTGTAAATTGAATTAAATACAATTTGGTATTTTGGAATGAAAAGAAACACAGAGGTTAATTTCAGCTAGCGCGTATGACTATAATTAAGCACCTGATGGAATAGCAGTACGTGAACGTCTATATTTAGTGTGAGCTTTTCCTCTCGGCTACGAATTAACTGGAAGACTCACGTAATTAGTGTGTTTCGTTTCCAGGTGAATTTGACCGGCGGCTACTACGACGCCGGCGACAATGTCAAATTCAACTTCCCAATGGCCTTCACCACCACCATGCTCTCTTGGGGCATCCTCGAGAACGGCAAGCGCATGGGCGACGAGCTCAGCGCTGCCCGTGAAGCTGTCCGATGGAGCACCGACTACCTTCTCAAGTGTGCTTCCAGCCTCCCTGACCGCCTCTATGTTGGCGTTGGGGATCCCAATGCCGACCACAGCTGCTGGGAGCGCCCAGAGGACATGGACACCCCCCCCGGACCGTCTACTTTGTCACGCCAGCAAAGCCCGGCTCTGATGTCGCCGCCGAGACCGCGGCAGCGCTGGCTGCTGCCTCCCTAGTGTTCCGGTCGACGGACCCAAGATACGCGGCAAAGCTACTGAGCACGGCGAGGGTTGTGTATGACTTTGCATCCCAGCACCTTGGCACGTACAGTGACTCACTCGGCGGCAGCGTTTGCCCATTCTACTGCTCCTATTCCGGATATCAGGTATAGCCCATTGTTTGTCCCTTGTTCCATAATTAATTGTGACATGATTTCAGCATTTAATTAAAATTGTGACGGGTTGATATTCTAATATATATATATATATATATATATATATAATAAAAATATAAACATATGCCGATTCACGTCATGCATTTAATCTAATGGGATTTTCCATTTTTCCTTCAATTGGGAGCAGGACGAGTTGATGTGGGGAGCTGCATGGTTATTTAGGGCAACAAAGGACGCAAAATATTTAAGTATTGCCAACTCTTTTGGAACTAGCAATGCGCCGGACATCTTCAGTTGGGACAACAAGTACGCAGGCGCATATGTTCTCCTGTCAAGGGTAACGTTCACCAACTTAATTTTCAAATTGCATGTGTACGTGTTAATTAAATATGTTTCGCAACTTTCTCTGAACTAATTAGTACACGCTGTTTTTCCTTTTAGGGGGCTTTATTGAACAAAAACACGAATTTGTTCCAATTCAGTGAGGCGGCCGAAAATTTTGTGTGCCGCATTATTCCACAATCTCCTTCGTCCAGCACACAATACACACAAGGTGAAAAAAAGAAGAAGAGAGAGAGAATGAGAGTCTCCTGTTAGTGTTGATTATATATCGATTGAGTGAGACGACAATCTAAAGTTAAACTTTACCATGTATGTTTATATGTGTGTAGGTGGACTCATGTTTAAGCTATCAGGAAGCAATCTCCAATACGTAACAGCCATTAATTTTCTTCTTACAACTTACTCCAAGTATATGAGTGCATCAAAGCATACATTCAATTGTGGCGGCCTCCAAGTCACCCCACATTCTCTACGATTGCTTGTAAAACAACAGGTAATAACTCCGTGTTTGATTAGCATACAAAAACACACACATACACTTTGTTAATCGATGCTTATTGTTTAATTATGAGCACAGGAACTAATTCGCTTCTACTTTTAGGTGGACTACATTTTAGGGGTAAACCCTCTGGGCATGTCATTCATGGTAGGATTTGGGACAAATTACCCACAAAGAATCCACCACAGAGGGGCATCCATACCTTCAATGAGAGACCATCCACAGAAAATATTTTGTGAAAATGGCATGGACTACTTTCATACACAAAACCCAAATCCAAACAAGTTAATCGGAGCCGTTGTTGGTGGCCCGGACCAAAATGATGGGTATCCAGGATGGTCGTGATGACTACGGTCATTCGGAACCTGCCACTTACACCAATGCCGCTTTGGTTGGCTCTCTAGCATACTTGACCACATTCGATTCTCATTAAGTAGCAAGACGCATAGATATATAAGTTACATTCTAATCGAAAGAAGTTTGTTACTCGTTACCCAAAAATACAATATGGGTGCATAGGTTATATTTTTATTGCACTTAATTTGTATATAGGTAGACAGTGTAAATATCTGTAATTTCGGATTTTACCACATATATGGAATGCCTAATTTGGACATCTAAGGCTTCTATGGCAATGGAATGATGCTCTCTCATCTATAGTATGGTTTTATTTAAATTTTTCGCAAAGAATTCGTTAAATTATTACATGTTTTCTTTGAAGAAAGTCTTAATTCCCCTAACGCAACAAAAGTGACGACGAGATAAATAAGAACAATTACGAGGTCGACTGGCATATATATACAAAAAAACACACGTACATAATCGGAGGGAGGGACACAAGAGAGGAGGAACTCCTTACGTGAATAGTTTATCTTTTATCGGCCATCCTCAAAGGTATGTGTATATATATACATGTATTGGTCAAAAAGCTATAATTCTACAACATTAAAATTAGTAAATCTCATAAATAAGACGATGAACTGTTCATCTATCTACTTGCATGGATGGCAAAAGTGTTCAAAATCATATAATTTGGAGCCATTTTTTAATTTTTAAACTAATTAATAACCTTATCTCTATTCTCTAGCTTGTGTGTGTGTGTGTCTATATATCAATTTGTAATACTTGTAAACTCAATAATAAGTGTATTTACGCTAGAATAGGGTAACAACAACAACAACAACAATAATGGACTAGCTAGTAATTTTTTTCCCATTCTCGAGGCCTAGTACAACGTAATCCTCCAACATATAATTAATACCAAAACAAAAATAGGAGGATGGATAAACCCAATGGAAAGCTTACACACGAAAAAGAATTCGTGCTAATTAATAAATTGTGGTGAAATAGAGGTACAGTGAGAGAGTTGGAAATGAACTCCGCTTTCATATATTACGTTGATAGTAATAGTTAATTTGATACATATATACATATAAATATATATAACCAAAATATGTAGAAGGGACACAATTAATACTAAACACCTCCAAGTGTTTTCAGGGTGTTTGTATCATTCAAATCGTATGTAACAAAAATATTCTGCGATTGTATGGTTTTCTTTTACACTAGCCCATAAATTAATTGACAACACTTAAACTTAAAACCAACAAATTACAAGTGCAATTTAATCGGTACAAGGTTTTCTAAATTCGTGGTCTAAAACTAAAAATTCATTTCACTAACGGGACAAGTTTCAATTTTGAAATTAATGATCTAGAAACTCTCATGCATTCAAATTATAGCCATACTCCCGCGCATATTTTCTGGTTTGCGCTCGGGTACTTGCGACTAGAAAAACCCTAATTATATTGCATTCCATAATCAATATTAAACAAGATTATAACACTCACATCGATATATAGGACAATATCACCGAGAAAACATATAATTCTAAATCGTTATACAGTAAAATAAGTGTGAAGAGAAACCCCTAAAAACACAAGTAGAACAATATAAATATGTTTAAAATATTAACGGCTTAACTTATTGATAGTTCATAGTGTTAGTGTCTCATATAAGTATGAGACATTGAAAATATTAATCTATTGACTGATCCTTCTTAGCATATGCCACCCTCATATTCAAATACAATTATATATTTTGCTATACATAGATTATTATTAAATTCATCAAACGTAAGCGCACTTAATTTTTTTTTTTTTTTAAATCTAGTTTTAAATGATTCCTTCAATAATCTATGTGTGCACCGCCGATGGATAAGATTGGAAATGTATGTAGTTGGTGCAATTTTTGTTTTTAATATAATGACCCATCCCCAAAATATATGGTCGGGTGAGCTTAAAATTAAACCACCACGAATGTTTTTCACATTCCAAATACGCGTTACCAGGAATCCTTCATTATATATAACAATTAACAATAATTTGTTAATACCCCGTAACCCATTATAACTAATAATAATTCATTTATAACAGTTAACCATAATTTGTTTATAACAGCCATTCGTTTCTTGCTTCACAGGTATAATTATATTAATTAAGACGGGTCCGTGAAAATTAACAAGCCAATTGGAAAAGCCTGGGCTTGCGGTTGCGGTTCCAATTCTATATAAATTGGAAGACACGCCAGAGTCGCCATTCATTGAAAGTGGTCTCTCTAACGCAACAGACAAGGGCCATTAAAGATTAGCATTAATTAATATAGTAGCGCAGCAATGGGATCGGCGGCTTTCTTCTTCTTCTTCTTCTTCTTCTTCCTTGTGGCGTGTTCTCGTCCTTCCAATGGTTCTGCTTCCGGGAACCCCGACTACCGGGATGCTCTGGCCAAGTCCATTCTCTTCTTCCAAGGCCAACGCTCAGGCCATCTTCCCATCGGCCAAGGGATGACATGGAGGTCCCATTCCGGCCTCTCCGACGGCATCCTCGAAAATGTATGTATATATATACGCACTTGTTAAAAATAAGCTAATTAACATTTTATATATTCATTTGCATATATATATATATATATATATATATACACACATATATATGTATGTATATATATTGCAAACATACATGCGCATGACAACGGGATTCATTCACGAAACTAAACTACCATATATATGATCCGTTTTCTTACTAGCTATTAGAAGCCTAATCACGTTCGTCAAGCGGATTGTGTTACTTTCCGTGACTAATCAATCAGGGATAAAATTTTGGCATGAAAATTAAAGAAAAGCGAAATGATTACATTAATGTCTAGAAGCACGTAGGCAATAGAATAGTGTAAATTGAATTAAATACAATTTGGTATTTTGGAATGAAAAGAAACACAGAGGTTAATTTCAGCTAGCGCGTATGACTATAATTAAGCACCTGATGGAATAGCAGTACGTGAACGTCTATATTTAGTGTGAGCTTTTCCTCTCGGCTACGAATTAACTGGAAGACTCACGTAATTAGTGTGTTTCGTTTCCAGGTGAATTTGACCGGCGGCTACTACGACGCCGGCGACAATGTCAAATTCAACTTCCCAATGGCCTTCACCACCACCATGCTCTCTTGGGGCATCCTCGAGAACGGCAAGCGCATGGGCGACGAGCTCAGCGCTGCCCGTGAAGCTGTCCGATGGAGCACCGACTACCTTCTCAAGTGTGCTTCCAGCCTCCCTGACCGCCTCTATGTTGGCGTTGGGGATCCCAATGCCGACCACAGCTGCTGGGAGCGCCCAGAGGACATGGACACCCCCCCGGACCGTCTACTTTGTCACGCCAGCAAAGCCCGGCTCTGATGTCGCCGCCGAGACCGCGGCAGCGCTGGCTGCTGCCTCCCTAGTGTTCCGGTCGACGGACCCAAGATACGCGGCAAAGCTACTGAGCACGGCGAGGGTTGTGTATGACTTTGCATCCCAGCACCTTGGCACGTACAGTGACTCACTCGGCGGCAGCGTTTGCCCATTCTACTGCTCCTATTCCGGATATCAGGTATAGCCCATTGTTTGTCCCTTGTTCCATAATTAATTGTGACATGATTTCAGCATTTAATTAAAATTGTGACGGGTTGATATTCTAATATATATATATATATATATATATATAAATATCAATATAAACATATGCCGATTCACGTCATGCATTTAATCTAATGGGATTTTCCATTTTTCCTTCAATTGGGAGCAGGACGAGTTGATGTGGGGAGCTGCATGGTTATTTAGGGCAACAAAGGACGCAAAATATTTAAGTATTGCCAACTCTTTTGGAACTAGCAATGCGCCGGACATCTTCAGTTGGGACAACAAGTACGCAGGCGCATATGTTCTCCTGTCAAGGGTAACGTTCACCAACTTAATTTTCAAATTGCATGTGTACGTGTTAATTAAATATGTTTCGCAACTTTCTCTGAACTAATTAGTACACGCTGTTTTTCCTTTTAGGGGGCTTTATTGAACAAAAACACGAATTTGTTCCAATTCAGTGAGGCGGCCGAAAATTTTGTGTGCCGCATTATTCCACAATCTCCTTCGTCCAGCACACAATACACACAAGGTGAAAAAAAAGAAGAAGAGAGAGAGAATGAGAGTCTCCTGTTAGTGTTGATTATATATCGATTGAGTGAGACGACAATCTAAAGTTAAACTTTACCATGTATGTTTATATGTGTGTAGGTGGACTCATGTTTAAGCTATCAGGAAGCAATCTCCAATACGTAACAGCCATTAATTTTCTTCTTACAACTTACTCCAAGTATATGAGTGCATCAAAGCATACATTCAATTGTGGCGGCCTCCAAGTCACCCCACATTCTCTACGATTGCTTGTAAAACAACAGGTAATAACTCCGTGTTTGATTAGCATACAAAAACACACACATACACTTTGTTAATCGATGCTTATTGTTTAATTATGAGCACAGGAACTAATTCGCTTCTACTTTTAGGTGGACTACATTTTAGGGGTAAACCCTCCTGGGCATGTCATTCATGGTAGGATTTGGGACAAATTACCCACAAAGAATCCACCACAGAGGGGCATCCATACCTTCAATGAGAGACCATCCACAGAAAATATTTTGTGAAAATGGCATGGACTACTTTCATACACAAAACCCAAATCCAAACAAGTTAATCGGAGCCGTTGTTGGTGGCCCGGACCAAAATGATGGGTATCCAGATGGTCGTGATGACTACGATCATTCGGAACCTGCCACTTACACCAATGCCGCTTTGGTTGGCTCTCTAGCATACTTGACCACATTCGATTCTCATTAAGTAGCAAGACGCATAGATATATAAGTTACATTCTAATCGAAAGAAGTTTGTTACTCGTTACCCAAAAATACAATATGGGTGCATAGGTTATATTTTTATTGCACTTAATTTGTATATAGGTAGACAGTGTAAATATCTGTAATTTCGGATTTTACCACATATATGGAATGCCTAATTTGGACATCTAAGGCTTCTATGGCAATGGAATGATGCTCTCTCATCTATAGTATGGTTTTATTTAAATTTTTCGCAAAGAATTCGTTAAATTATTACATGTTTTCTTTGAAGAAAGTCTTAATTCCCCTAACGCAACAAAAGTGACGACGAGATAAATAAGAACAATTACGAGGTCGACTGGCATATATATACAAAAAAACACACGTACATAATCGGAGGGAGGGACACAAGAGAGGAGGAACTCCTTACGTGAATAGTTTATCTTTTATCGGCCATCCTCAAAGGTATGTGTATATATATACATGTATTGGTCAAAAAGCTATAATTCTACAACATTAAAATTAGTAAATCTCATAAATAAGACGATGAACTGTTCATCTATCTACTTGCATGGATGGCAAAAGTGTTCAAAATCATATAATTTGGAGCCATTTTTTAATTTTTAAACTAATTAATAACCTTATCTCTATTCTCTAGCTTGTGTGTGTGTGTGCTATATATCAATTTGTAATACTTGTAAACTCAATAATAAGTGTATTTACGCGAATAGGGTAACAACAACAACAACAACAACAAAATAATGGACTAGCTAGTAATTTTTTTCCCATTCTCGAGGCCTAGTACAACGTAATCCTCCAACATATAATTAATACCAAAACAAAAATAGGAGGATGGATAAACCCAATGGAAAGCTTACACACGAAAAAGAATTCGTGCTAATTAATAAATTGTGGTGAAATAGAGGTACAGTGAGAGAGTTGGAAATGAACTCCGCTTTCATATATTACGTTGATAGTAATAGTTAATTTGATACATATATACATATAAATATATATAACCAAAATATGTAGAAGGGACACAATTAATACTAAACACCTCCAAGTGTTTTCAGGGTGTTTGTATCATTCAAATCGTATGTAACAAAAATATTCTGCGATTGTATGGTTTTCTTTTACACTAGCCCATAAATTAATTGACAACACTTAAACTTAAAACCAACAAATTACAAGTGCAATTTAATCGGTACAAGGTTTTCTAAATTCGTGGTCTAAAACTAAAAATTCATTTCACTAACGGGACAAGTTTCAATTTTGAAATTAATGATCTAGAAACTCTCATGCATTCAAATTATAGCCATACTCCCGCGCATATTTTCCTGGTTTGCGCTCGGGTACTTGCGACTAGAAAAACCCTAATTATATTGCATTCCATAATCAATATTAAACAAGATTATAACACTCACATCGATATATAGGACAATATCACCGAGAAAACATATAATTCTAAATCGTTATACAGTAAAATAAGTGTGAAGAGAAACCCCTAAAAACACAAGTAGAACAATATAAATATGTTTAAAATATTAACGGCTTAACTTATTGATAGTTCATAGTGTTAGTGTCTCATATAAGTATGAGACATTGAAAATATTAATCTATTGACTGATCCTTCTTAGCATATGCCACCCTCATATTCAAATACAATTATATATTTTGCTATACATAGATTATTATTAAATTCATCAAACGTAAGCGCACTTAATTTTTTTTTTTTTTTAAATCTAGTTTTAAATGATTCCTTCAATAATCTATGTGTGCACCGCCGATGGATAAGATTGGAAATGTATGTAGTTGGTGCAATTTTTGTTTTTAATATAATGACCCATCCCCAAAATATATGGTCGGGTGAGCTTAAAATTAAACCACCACGAATGTTTTTCACATTCCAAATACGCGTTACCAGGAATCCTTCATTATATATAACAATTAACAATAATTTGTTAATACCCCGTAACCCATTATAACTAATAATAATTCATTTATAACAGTTAACCATAATTTGTTTATAACAGCCATTCGTTTCTTGCTTCACAGGTATAATTATATTAATTAAGACGGGTCCGTGAAAATTAACAAGCCAATTGGAAAAGCCTGGGCTTGCGGTTGCGGTTCCAATTCTATATAAATTGGAAGACACGCCAGAGTCGCCATTCATTGAAAGTGGTCTCTCTAACGCAACAGACAAGGGCCATTAAAGATTAGCATTAATTAATATAGTAGCGCAGCAATGGGATCGGCGGCTTTCTTCTTCTTCTTCTTCTTCTTCTTCCTTGTGGCGTGTTCTCGTCCTTCCAATGGTTCTGCTTCCGGGAACCCCGACTACCGGGATGCTCTGGCCAAGTCCATTCTCTTCTTCCAAGGCCAACGCTCAGGCCATCTTCCCATCGGCCAAGGGATGACATGGAGGTCCCATTCCGGCCTCTCCGACGGCATCCTCGAAAATGTATGTATATATATACGCACTCGTTAAAAATAAGCTAATTAACATTTTATATATTCATTTGCATATATATATATATATATATATATATACATATATATGTATGTATATATATTGCAAACATACATGCGCATGACAACGGGATTCATTCACGAAACTAAACTACCATATATATGATCCGTTTTCTTACTAGCTATTAGAAGCCTAATCACGTTCGTCAAGCGGATTGTGTTACTTTCCGTGACTAATCAATCAGGGATAAAATTTTGGCATGAAAATTAAAGAAAAGCGAAATGATTACATTAATGTCTAGAAGCACGTAGGCAATAGAATAGTGTAAATTGAATTAAATACAATTTGGTATTTTGGAATGAAAAGAAACACAGAGGTTAATTTCAGCTAGCGCGTATGACTATAATTAAGCACCTGATGGAATAGCAGTACGTGAACGTCTATATTTAGTGTGAGCTTTTCCTCTCGGCTACGAATTAACTGGAAGACTCACGTAATTAGTGTGTTTCGTTTCCAGGTGAATTTGACCGGCGGCTACTACGACGCCGGCGACAATGTCAAATTCAACTTCCCAATGGCCTTCACCACCACCATGCTCTCTTGGGGCATCCTCGAGAACGGCAAGCGCATGGGCGACGAGCTCAGCGCTGCCCGTGAAGCTGTCCGATGGAGCACCGACTACCTTCTCAAGTGTGCTTCCAGCCTCCCTGACCGCCTCTATGTTGGCGTTGGGGATCCCAATGCCGACCACAGCTGCTGGGAGCGCCCAGAGGACATGGACACCCCCCCGGACCGTCTACTTTGTCACGCCAGCAAAGCCCGGCTCTGATGTCGCCGCCGAGACCGCGGCAGCGCTGGCTGCTGCCTCCCTAGTGTTCCGGTCGACGGACCCAAGATACGCGGCAAAGCTACTGAGCACGGCGAGGGTTGTGTATGACTTTGCATCCCAGCACCTTGGCACGTACAGTGACTCACTCGGCGGCAGCGTTTGCCCATTCTACTGCTCCTATTCCGGATATCAGGTATAGCCCATTGTTTGTCCCTTGTTCCATAATTAATTGTGACATGATTTCAGCATTTAATTAAAATTGTGACGGGTTGATATTCTAATATATATATATATATATATATATATATATATATATATATATATATCAATATAAACATATGCCGATTCACGTCATGCATTTAATCTAATGGGATTTTCCATTTTTCCTTCAATTGGGAGCAGGACGAGTTGATGTGGGGAGCTGCATGGTTATTTAGGGCAACAAAGGACGCAAAATATTTAAGTATTGCCAACTCTTTTGGAACTAGCAATGCGCCGGACATCTTCAGTTGGGACAACAAGTACGCAGGCGCATATGTTCTCCTGTCAAGGGTAACGTTCACCAACTTAATTTTCAAATTGCATGTGTACGTGTTAATTAAATATGTTTCGCAACTTTCTCTGAACTAATTAGTACACGCTGTTTTTCCTTTTAGGGGGCTTTATTGAACAAAAACACGAATTTGTTCCAATTCGGTGAGGCGGCCGAAAATTTTGTGTGCCGCATTATTCCACAATCTCCTTCGTCCAGCACACAATACACACAAGGTGAAAAAAAAGAAGAAGAGAGAGAGAATGAGAGTCTCCTGTTAGTGTTGATTATATATCGATTGAGTGAGACGACAATCTAAAGTTAAACTTTACCATGTATGTTTATATGTGTGTAGGTGGACTCATGTTTAAGCTATCAGGAAGCAATCTCCAATACGTAACAGCCATTAATTTTCTTCTTACAACTTACTCCAAGTATATGAGTGCATCAAAGCATACATTCAATTGTGGCGGCCTCCAAGTCACCCCACATTCTCTACGATTGCTTGTAAAACAACAGGTAATAACTCCGTGTTTGATTAGCATACAAAAACACACACATACACTTTGTTAATCGATGCTTATTGTTTAATTATGAGCACAGGAACTAATTCGCTTCTACTTTTAGGTGGACTACATTTTAGGGGTAAACCCTCTGGGCATGTCATTCATGGTAGGATTTGGGACAAATTACCCACAAAGAATCCACCACAGAGGGGCATCCATACCTTCAATGAGAGACCATCCACAGAAAATATTTTGTGAAAATGGCATGGACTACTTTCATACACAAAACCCAAATCCAAACAAGTTAATCGGAGCCGTTGTAGGTGGCCCGGACCAAAATGATGGGTATCCAGGATGGTCGTGATGACTACGGTCATTCGGAACCTGCCACTTACACCAATGCCGCTTTGGTTGGCTCTCTAGCATACTTGACCACATTCGATTCTCATTAAGTAGCAAGACGCATAGATATATAAGTTACATTCTAATCGAAAGAAGTTTGTTACTCGTTACCCAAAAATACAATATGGGTGCATAGGTTATATTTTTATTGCACTTAATTTGTATATATGTAGACAGTGTAAATATCTGTAATTTCGGATTTTACCACATATATGGAATGCCTAATTTGGACATCTAAGGCTTCTATGGCAATGGAATGATGCTCTCTCATCTATAGTATGGTTTTATTTAAATTTTTCGCAAAGAATTCGTTAAATTATTACATGTTTTCTTTGAAGAAAGTCTTAATTCCCCTAACGCAACAAAAGTGACGACGAGATAAATAAGAACAATTACGAGGTCGACCGGCATATATATACAAAAAAACACACGTACATAATCGGAGGGAGGGACACAAGAGAGGAGGAACTCCTTACGTGAATAGTTTATCTTTTATCGGCCATCCTCAAAGGTATGTGTATATATATACATGTATTGGTCAAAAAGCTATAATTCTACAACATTAAAATTAGTAAATCTCATAAATAAGACGATGAACTGTTCATCTATCTACTTGCATGGATGGCAAAAGTGTTCAAAATCATATAATTTGGAGCCATTTTTTAATTTTTAAACTAATTAATAACCTTATCTCTATTCTCTAGCTTGTGTGTGTGTGTCTATATATCAATTTGTAATACGTGTAAACTCAATAATAAGTGTATTTACGCGAATAGGGTAACAACAACAACAACAACAACAACAATAATGGACTAGCTAGTAATTTTTTTCCCATTCTCGAGGCCTAGTACAACGTAATCCTCCAACATATAATTAATACCAAAACAAAAATAGGAGGATGGATAAACCCAATGGAAAGCTTACACACGAAAAAGAATTCGTGCTAATTAATAAATTGTGGTGAAATAGAGGTACAGTGAGAGAGTTGGAAATGAACTCCGCTTTCATATATTACGTTGATAGTAATAGTTAATTTGATACATATATACATATAAATATATATAACCAAAATATGTAGAAGGGACACAATTAATACTAAACACCTCCAAGTGTTTTCAGGGTGTTTGTATCATTCAAATCGTATGTAACAAAAATATTCTGCGATTGTATGGTTTTCTTTTACACTAGCCCATAAATTAATTGACAACACTTAAACTTAAAACCAACAAATTACAAGTGCAATTTAATCGGTACAAGGTTTTCTAAATTCGTGGTCTAAAACTAAAAATTCATTTCACTAACGGGACAAGTTTCAATTTTGAAATTAATGATCTAGAAACTCTCATGCATTCAAATTATAGCCATACTCCCGCGCATATTTTCTGGTTTGCGCTCGGGTACTTGCGACTAGAAAAACCCTAATTATATTGCATTCCATAATCAATATTAAACAAGATTATAACACTCACATCGATATATAGGACAATATCACCGAGAAAACATATAATTCTAAATCGTTATACAGTAAAATAAGTGTGAAGAGAAACCCCTAAAAACACAAGTAGAACAATATAAATATGTTTAAAATATTAACGGCTTAACTTATTGATAGTTCATAGTGTTAGTGTCTCATATAAGTATGAGACATTGAAAATATTAATCTATTGACTGATCCTTCTTAGCATATGCCACCCTCATATTCAAATACAATTATATATTTTGCTATACATAGATTATTATTAAATTCATCAAACGTAAGCGCACTTAAATTTTTTTTTTTTAAATCTAGTTTTAAATGATTCCTTCAATAATCCAGATGGTCGTGATGACTAAAGTCATTCGAACCTGCCACTTACACCAATGCCGCTTTGGTTGGCTCTCTAGCATACTTGACCTCATTCGATTCTCATTAAGTAGCAAGACGCATAGATATATAAGTTACATTCTAATCGAAAGAAGTTTGTTACTCGTTACCCAAAAATACAATATGGGTGCATAGGTTATATTTTTATTGCACTTAATTTGTATATAGGTAGACAGGTGTAAATATCTGTAATTTCGGATTTTACCACATATATGGAATGCCTAATTTGGACATCTAAGGCTTCTATGGCAATGGAATGATGCTCTCTCATCTGCAGTATGGTTTTATTTAAATTTTTTCCAAAGAATTCAGTTAAATTATTACTTGTTTTCTTGGAAGAAAGTCTTAATTCCCCCTAACGCAACAAAAGTGACGATGAGATAAATAAGAACAATTACGAGGTCGACCGGCATATATATACAAAAACACCGGCCAAGTCCATTCTCTTCTTCCAAGGCCAACGCTCAAGCCATCTTCCCATCGGCCAAGGGATGACATGGAGGTCCCATTCCGGCCTCTCCAACGGCATCCTCGAAAATGTATGTATATTAAAAATAAGCTAATTAACATTTTATATATTCATTTGCATATTTATACTAACACCTCCAAGTGTTGTCGGGGTGTTTGTATCATTCAAATCGTATGTAACAAAAATATTCTGCGATTGTCTGGTTTTGTTTTACACTAGCCCATAAATTAATTGACAACACTTAAACTTAAAACCAACAAATTACAAGTGCAATTTAATCGGTACAAGGTTTTCTAAATTCGTGGTCTAAAACTAAAAATTCATTTCACTAACGGGACAAGTTTCAATTTTGAAATTAATGATCTAGAAACTCTCATGCATTCAAATTATAGCCATACTCCCGCGCATATTTTCTGGTTTGCGCTCGGGTACTTGCGACTAGAAAAACCCTAATTATATTGCATTCCATAATCAATATTAAACAAGATTATAACACTCACATCGATATATAGGACAATATCACCGAGAAAACATATAATTCTAAATCGTTATACAGTAAAATAAGTGTGAAGAGAAACCCCTAAAAACACAAGTAGAACAATATAAATATGTTTAAAATATTAACGGCTTAACTTATTGATAGTTCATAGTGTTAGTGTCTCATATAAGTATGTGACATTGAAAATATTAATATATTGACTGATCCTTCTTAGCATATGCCACCTTCATATTCAAATACAATTATATATTTTGCTATACATAGATTATTATTAAATTCATCAAACGTAAGTGCACTTAATTTTTTTTTTAAAAATCTTGTTATAATAATTTAAATGTTTCCTTCAATCTATGTGGCGACATTCAATGTAGTTATAATACATATACGAGTAAAAAAAAGTAAGCACTTAATGGGAATTTTCTTGGACTTAGTGGCGGCATTGAACCACCGAAAAAGTATCACAACCCTAATAATCGTGATTTTTAATGAATGGCCGGAATAATTGCCACTAAATCATTTTGATTTTGTGACAGTTTACTTTTAACTTAGTGGCAGATTTAAACTTTCTCTAAATCTCTTTTTTTAAAATGTACTTAATAGGGATTAATAACTTCTACTAACTGCATGTTTTAAAAAAAATCGGCTTCCCATTTATTGCTACCACAACCTTCGATTGACTTCATCTTTAGAATAATTTGCTGTATATAAACAATGTTTAACGCTAAATCTCATGCGACCAGAGATAAAGTCAGAACAGATATCTGAGTGATATGAATCTCACCTCTCACTCGATTAGTTTCAAAAGCAATCCAGGTAGCTCAAATGATGGTTTTTGCTGCAAGGAGATGGAGATGGAGATGGGTGAGGCAACGAAAGGATTTAGATATTTCTCATTCTAGATGTATGAAAAACATGCTGCATTATCTTTCAAATGAAAAAAGACTCAAAAAACTCTATAATCGTTCATTGCTTTTAATTTAAGGCATCAGCTCATACAACTAATTGGGAATGAGAATTTATTACATAAATATAAGTAACATATACATCCTAAAAAGTAAAAAATTAGAAAGGATATAGAACAAATACCTTTTCCTTTGATTCTAACACATCTTCTGCTTCCTTCATCTTTGATGTTGAATCATCAACCCTGCACAGAAAATAAATCATCTTTAGAGGGTATATCAAGACCTAACGCTTTGTTTCTGACCCATTATTATTACGATTTCCTTGATTCGCCAAAGAATAAAACTCAAAAAAACTCGGGTAGATATTTTACACATAGACGAGACACAAAATTGACCAGAAGACATTCAACAGGATCCAACACTCCAATAAAAGGCATCTCTTCTTCTTATTATTATTCATCTTCATATATTCTTAATATAAACAAATTAAATAGTTTCTTAACAATTGAATCCAACCTTTATGGTCTACCACTAGCCTTTAAAACCTCTTGTGAAATTGATTATCTCAGATTTTGATGTGATAAAAAAAGGGGAAAAATGAGGAAGTCAACAAGATGGCTCCAAAAATGCTTATAGAATGCTTCAGCACTACATAAATGCAAGAGGAAACAATAAAAATAATATTAAAAGTCATTTTAGAATAACTAGTTGCGATTGGGGTTATACATCTATAGGAGATGTGACAAGAATATGATATGGTACTTACACTCATAAGTTGAAACAATCCAACAATTTGGTTTATGTTATGCCTTTTAAGAATGATCTAAGATATATGACCAACAAAAAAGACTTGTTCAAGTTTCCAATAAGCATGCTTGATCTATCTATCCATCCAAAATTAAGTGTCCACATAATGAAAATAAATAAGTATGAGAAACTCACCCATCTTCTCCAGCTTCTCCATAGATATTTTCCTGATTTTTTTTATAAATTCCAAAATTAGAAAAGGTTTAGCCATAAAATGACTTCCATTAGAACAATCATCATCACTGTTTGACGGCAAGAAAAAAAAAATCAAATACCAATTGTGTCTTTTACAACTTTTTTTGAGTTATAAATGCAAAATAACATCTTATATAACAACAGGCTAAACTGTGAAAATTAAGAAAGAAATTACCAAGAGAGCAAGACAAGTGACAGGTAATTGTAAAAGACAAATCATATTATGGACTTAATTCCATAAAATTGAAAAGATATGAAATCCTTTCTAACTTCATCAAACAATACTACAAAAATGAATGAATTAAAGGAGAATACCCATCAAACCTATTCTGGGTTCAGATGAAACGAGGTTGAAGCAGCAGTATAGGTTACTGTTACTATGTAAATGTGACAGTTGTAAACTTAGAATATTAATGCACCTGGCAATGCTTTTTTTCCATTGAACTGCCAAAGACACTGACAGACCAAAAACCGATACCTCCTCATGTGCTCCTTTTCTGGCATCCTGGGAGGAGTCCTGCCTTCCCTGGGAGGAGGCGGGCGGGAAGCGCTCTCGCGTTGGTCCCTCGGGAGGTGGTCCGAAGACGCGAATCGTTGCGATTTGGAACCCTCGCCGCCATCAATGCTGTCCCTTGTAGACCTCCTCTCACCTCTCTCCCTCCCGTCGTATCTCTCAGAACCTTTCTCCCTTTCCCTGTGCCTTCCCCTCCCATTCGTCTCCACCTCCACGAGCCTCAGTCGCTTCGTCCGAGAAGACGGAGACCGGGGAGGAAGTGATTTCGCCTCTGACTGCTTTGAATGCCTCTTCTCTCCATCTAGAGTGGACCTCGTCGCTGTCTTTCGTTAAGTGGTAGTTGCTCTAACTAGAGATATCGACCGCCGAGAACTCCGGCGACGAGCAGGAGATCGTTCCCGCTTTCGACTCAACGACGCTCCCGTAAAATGTATTATGCTTATTTTGTTGTGAAATAGAGAGAAGGGAGAGTTCAAAACGAACTCTGTTTTTATATATTACATACTAACTAATTTGATATATGAGTATCCGACTCCCACATGTCGAGGCCAAACTCAGGGACGCCTGGAAGAGAAAGAGGTCAATCGAAGCTTGGTTCCACACTTCCACCCACAACACATGTTCTGGTACGCCAACGTAGAGAGAGGCTATGTTCCTAGTGACGTAACAAGAAGCAACGGAGATTCATTTTTAAGTTCTCAATTTTTCAACTTTCTATATTTTTTATTTCTATATTCCAAAAAATATCTAGATCCACCAATATATCATACCGAAGAAGTTATGTTATATAGAAGAAAACTTATTAATATGAAATGAAGTGTGCGCGAAAAGATCATACAACATCAAGCTTTAAAAAAATACCCATAAACAATATCAGATCAGAAATATACGAAGCAAGAAGTCATTCCCTCAAATCCCAAAAAAAAAAAAAAAAAAAAAACTCTAACGAAAAATGTTCACTGTCGCCAAATACGCGAGCATACATACAAGCCTTTTGTGTAGGCCTTTCCACTTATACCACTAGTAATTTGATTGATCAAAACTAATAAAACGTTACTACAGCAAAGTGTTTGCAAGAAAAGCCTACACAAAAGGTTTGTACATCAAATTATTCTATAAATAGAGTAACTTAGGATTGGGAACTGTCGTGGAAAGGCAGCATATACCTTTGATTAGGGAATTCCTCTTTTCATGTATATGCCCTGATTATTTATATTTTTCCCTCTTATAATGGGTTTCCATTGAATCCGTGACTTTGGTTAGATTTCACAAATTGCTTTGAAATGCATCGGCTTAAAAGTAACTAATTTTAAATAAAACAAGAGCACAAACAATTTTCAAGGCGTCAAATGTTTTTCAATGTAACGTCAAAGGTACACTAAGATTTCCCAATACAAACACATCTTGGTTAAAACTCTTCGCCTGGTGACAAGAAAATCAATGCCAACGTGAGCACACAGTCATGTCATGGCGATAGATGGGATTTTTATTTTTTTTATTGTTTAAAAACACATACAAATACGCATGAAAAACACACGCACAAACACAAACTATGATACGAATAATTGAAAGCTCAATGAAAGACTACGAAGGTAGAGCTCATTTTAGAGATGTTGCGTTCTTCCTTCCCGTGAGGATTTCATTGTCTCCCGCAGGAAGCTTGATTAGCTTCCACTTCCGAGGCGAAACACAGAAATACTCAAAACCAGCTCACAGCACCTTGACCCATCTGTGAAGTGTGAACTCTATACTTGGCCCAAAACAAAGGCATTGCTGAGCTACATGACGTAATCATTTTGAAAAAACTAAACCCTAATATTGTGTGTCATCAAACACCCATGGTTCGTGCAGGAAAAGCTCCCGCCCATTCATTTCCTTTGTCCCAGCAGCAATATCCTCCGCACGTTTCCTAGCTGCTTCTGCTTTCCTAGCAGACGCATCAGCATCCTAGTAACAAGAAAAATACATTTTTTAAATAGCTTTATTATCAGAAATTAGATTTGTTGTAGCTAATTAAAATTATTTCATTCGTTCCATTGCCAAATGCAGAAAAGAACAGATGAGAAGGAGGGAAGTACACTGGTTGATCAAATTTCATTTATGAGATGCTGTAAGAGCAATCACTGGTTGATCAAATTTCATTATAAATACAAAGGATCCTAAAAAATTTATGATCTCCACACAAACAATACATTAGAACTGATATCCAAGTTTCCCAAATAAAAGACTAAAGAAATGCAAAGCAATAGTCCTTCATTAGTATAAAATTAACAAGAGGAAGAGTGATGATGAGCCCTTGAACTTGTTTTTACTCTGCTAACTCGAGTTTCCTAGCTCTGGTCCACACAGAATCTTAATATATCAACTTAATACAAGATTAAGAGGGTGTTTGAGGAAGTTTTTTTCTTCCCATAAATATGAAAAAAGACAAAAGCATTTTTAAAACCACTCTTTCCCAAAACCCTCTAAATGACACAACCACCAAAAAAACATAATACTAAATTAAGAAATGATATTACTTAAAATTAACTGTTCATTGTTCACATGGCTCATACCAATAGCATTAAGTTATATATAAATACTTCACTTCGCTGCAACAAAACAATCCTACTTAACATCATGAATTCAATTTGCTCTTTCAAGTATGAAATGTATATTCAACCTGATAATATGCTCATCATACCTCAGAATTGCAAAGATAGCAATGCAAGTATATCCAGATTACTTCAAATTAACACCAGTCCGAAGACCCAACTCATGCGCACCTGCTAATTACTAGTTCCCAACTCTGATCAACAGTCACATATTCTCATTAACATTTAACCTGCATTCATTTATCTTATAACATTCAAACATGTTTTGTAATCTTAACCTCACAATCATCTCTTTAAACTTACACTACAAGTTACCTCCTTTAAATCTATCCATTAAGTTCACCACACTTCCTGCTGATGTCAACTAGTCATTTTGAACCCAACAAATAGAGCATATAATCCAGGAAATCACTAGAGGAGATAATGGTAACGACCAAAAAAAAAAATGCCACGCATGAGCCAAACAGTAATCTTGAGTCTAATTCAATCCAGCCCGACTAAGCCATCTACATGAACCTTATTTCTGGAGTCATGGACATGCTTCCATGCCATTTGGCCGTGAAAGCATTCTATCAAAAATTGGAAGCTGTAGGCGCATCCTCTGAGTTTCTAACTTAATTTTTAGCAAAATTTTCCTTAATATATGTACTGAATATGATGTCTGTTAGAAAAACATAAAATAAGTAGAACATGACTCATGTTGGTTGGACTTGGCCAAGTAACTACTACTTCCTTTCTCATTGGACTCATTTTATTTCCATATAAACCCTTTTTTCCTAAGCCTTTGCAACTGTTAATTCGAAAAGAGGACAAACAAACAAAAATAAATAAATATATGTCCGGATGTTGAACATCTCAGAAAACCACTTCCTTATGCATTCCAATTCTCTGAAATTTCATAAATCTTCACACTCCCAGCTCAAATATGAGACCAAACAAATAAAAAATAATAATGCAAAAAAAACTGTAGCAAAGTTTGGATGATGATGAAAAGCGATAAGGGAAAAATGTAACCTTAAGGCTCTTCCAAGACAAAAACTGTGCCTTTGTAATCGGGTTCGATCGAAGAATCGAATTTGTGTGCTCACCGGGTAGATTCAGATCTTCAGCCCCCATAATTTTCCTCTTCAATCGTCGTTTGCTTCGATTGATCGATCCAGTAGCCGAAATCGAAACCCTAGAAATATTCGATGCTTTTCCGGGTCTCCGCCTTATCCTGATCCGGATTTGGGTGAGAGTAGTATTTTCTTATATATATATATATATATATATATCATATTTATTTGGGTTTAAGGCCAAAATTACGGTCATTAAAATAAAATCTTTTGCGCATGTATTATTTACATCATAAATTTTAATTTATTCTTGCAAATAAACTATGAGTTTGATGAGATAAATAAATAAATTTTAATTTATTAAAATTTAAATTTTTTCTAATTAAATTTTTATAAAAATTAACTATTAGATCGCCTTATAGTTATAATATATACTATATGAATATTCAATTTAACAGTCAATTTTTAAAACAAATATCAACAAAGTCCGAAATAAGTCAAATCACGGTGTTAACCGATCCAAACTCATAAAAACTATATGGTTGAAATCATGATTTATTATTTATTTATATTAATTATTTACTATCTTCATATAATATTCTAAGCTTTTTCAAAACACGTGAGTAAAACTGATTTATCACTAGGTTATTAACAAAAAGTATTTGATTAAAGCTCTTTCTAGATATTCTTTACTTCACACTTTGACATGGGCTTATCAGCTTATGGAACGACACCTTAATGAAATAATCATCTCCTTTCATATTATATATTATGAGTATTGGCTTTTAGTTGTCTTATTGGCACTTTTCAATAAGTAAACAATTTTCAACTTAAATTCTTATATACGAGCACATATTTCTTAAGTAAACAAATTTAATGTATTAATGCTAGTTGGTTTAGTTTAGTTTGATGAATATAATCCGTGTATTGAAACTTGAGAAGACCCTAAAAGAAATAAAGTGAATGCGAATGTGTTTTTCTATATAAGAGCAATGCATTCCAAAGCGTAAAAGGGAGAGAGAATGTGAATGTGTTTGGAATAAGACGATGTTTTCATTTGCTTTTATTTTATTTTAAAAGTTGAATGATAATGATAGAATTGAGGGTGTAAGCATTTACCAATATAAAAAAATTAGTTGCTATCTTAGTTTTCTATAAAAATGATTGCTCACATTTTCCTTGAAAATAATTATCCAAATTGTTTATAAGAAGTTTTATAAATAAATAAATAAGATTTCAAGTCTCTCCCATTCAAAGTGAGAGAAGGGGGCTGATCATTGTGGAAAGAAGGGGATATTAATATGTTAGAGTTCATTTGAAAACGTTGTTTTTTCTTGGTATGAATTATGAGTTATAACTTATAACAGGATAGTCAAAAACTGATCTGATAAATCAAATCGAATCAAATCGAATAATTTAAAAATAAATAATTTTTAAAATTAATTTATTTTATTTTATTTGAAATTTTAAAAAATTGATATATTATAGTTAATTTACAATTTAGTTAATTCGAGGACCGAATCGATCAAATAGGTTACTCACAAACCTAATTGCAATCCTCTTAAATGTAAAATCTTTTCTAAATTTACAATAAAGAATCAAATTTGCATTTATACAAGCTTTAATGGATAAATTAGGAATGTTAATGGTAGACAAATTATCCTGTTGATTATGTAACTATTTACATAGTATTTAATCAAGTCACACTATAAAGTTGTTACAAAAATCAATAGTTTTTTATTTTTGTTGGTTGATTTTAATTTATTATTTTTTAAAATCAATAATCTTCGGTTTGGTTTTAAAATACACATAAACAGATGGGACTGCCCGATGCTCACTCATAACTTATAATAATATGTCTCGCAAATTGCTTTTATTAGGAGCATATGAAGTAAAATTCAAAATAAATATCAAAGCTTTAGGATGCTTTCAAATCACTTTTGCAAAGAAGAAGAAAACAAATGATCCCTACGCTTTTGCTTTCTAATTTTGATGTTGTGCTCCATGTCAGGTAAATGATGCTCAGCTTAGCACAATGGTGGCAGAGCAGGTATATACTGATCATAAAATATATTTTATGCTTTGCCTTGCGTGCTGTTTACCCTGCTATGCCTATAATTTTAAGAAACTTAAAGCTGGAAAGTTCAATTTTTGATGAATTTATCCTTAAGTGTACTGCAGGTAGAGCAGGCAAATGTTGGCTTAGAGTCAATGTCCTTGTCCCTAAAGATAATCGATCGCCTTCGTGAGAACTTTCTTTCCATTGAAAAGTATGTTTTTGATAAAACATAAGAGAAAGAATGATGACATTTGACACAATGTTTCTGGCTATCACCCAATATACAGATATGATAACTTGGGGACTAATGCTATTGATTTATCTTCTACATCAGGTTATGTCAAGAATGCCAAACGTTGATTGAAAATCATGATCAGATAAAGCTCCTAAGCAATGCAAGGAATAACTTGATTACAACTTTGAAAGTGCATTATTTATTAGTTGCATGTACTTACGCATTTATTGAACACCTGCAATTACAATGTAAATTCTAGAAAAGATCATCTCCTCTATTTCTGTTTCCATTGTCTATTGTCTTCTTTGTCTCTTCCTTGTTTCTCAGTAAAAAAAAAGTTATTTATGGGACTCGGTGTTGCAAATTAGCAGAAAGGGATTTAGGTGTACCACAGTACTAGTAGACCATGACTCATGATATCTGACTTCAGTGGCCCCTTGTTTAGTGAAGTAGACATCAATAGCCGTATGATGTGCATAGCCTCCACATTTTTAAGTTTTGATGAATTCTTTTAATATCTATTATCTGCCATTAAAATTCTCCATATTTGCTGATGCTTGAGAAGTAAGTAATTTAGGATACAAGCAACTTGGGACACAAGCAAGACTTATCTTTCCTTTTAATTATTTCCTTTTAATTGCTAATTTAATAGTTTCCTTTTAATTTTTTTTATGCGAATTTCCTTTTATGTAATCCTTTGTGAGGCTATAAATAGGCCTTTAATTCGTTGTAATGTTACACATAAATTTTATTCTCAGTTTTATAAATCTATAGATTGATTCAATCAATTTATTCTTTGGGTTTGCTTGGATTGACAACCTGTTTAGGAGATTCGATCGTTGTTATCGATCCCTTGTAGCTTCCGCGCTACGTCATTTGCCTTGTGTTGGCTGTCTAGCTAGCTAATGTAATTCAAATGCCTAGGATGTGGAGGGAAGATGCCAATTTCTGTTGAAACTGCTAGGCGCAGGATTCTTTAACTGACGTTAAAGAACTTAGTAATACGTATGAAGAAAAATTAATCCTTATTGTGATATATATTATTTTTTAATTATACATCTATGCCTCAAATATTATAAACGGATTATCGTATTTGTGATCTGTATTCCGTTTACATGTATTTATTTAGAGATTAACAGCTCTTGATGGGAAGCGGAGGTTTGCATTAGCTGCACCTGCATCTCATAAAAGAAGAGGTTGGCAGATTGAGGTCTGCAGCTTATTTTGAAGTTCTTCACAATTGGCTTTTAGTTTAAGCTCAGTGTTAGACATGTATCCTTATCACTAGCATAGTAAGTGCTTGATGTTGTTTGGTCGAATGGTGGGTCTTTTGTCTTTATCATCAGCGTCCATTACCCAAGAGCCACAGGAAGATCAGGTTGTTTGGACACTGATGACAACACTATTAACTACCTGATTATCCCGGCCAACCACCAACGACTTTAGTCTCTGTCGGTCTCCCTCTCTCCTATCGTATGATAAATATTTGTAATTGTAAAATAAAAAATTAGAGCAGGAAATCTGCGAGAGATAGAGAGGCTAGAGGGGTTTGTAAAATCCGATTACAGTGATATTTTCGTTCTGGATGAAGACAAATTGCCGAACCACGTGATCCTATGTGTATGTTGCTTAGATCCTAACAGAGAAGATGTGGTAATCAGGCCAGCACAGGCGCACGGCGGCACAACCCACACCCACAGGCCACAGGCAAGGGCCCCTCCCATTCTCAATCTCAATTCTCAAGGTATGATTCATTCTCCATTTCTCATCATATTTCTCTAATTTATTTTTTTAGAATTTCAGGGCTTTTTTGAAATGCTCGATTGGGACAAATTGTATAGATCTATAATCTATTAATCTATTTTATGGCAATTAATTTGTATTATTGTATAGAACTCCATGTGTCATTTTATTTTTCCGATACAGCGGTACTATGTGAATAGGGTGCTTAATAAGATTTTAATGGACTATTTAATAAGATTGTAACTTATTCAAAGCTTTCACGTGTGAATGTGTACCCACAATCCGTAAATAATTGGCAATGCCATAAATAACATAGAAAGACTTATGGTTGAAAATTTTTAGAAGAAAAAAACTACAGCTACAACTTTTTTTGTAAATTGTGATGCAATGTGAAATCAAGCTATCTCTGAAAATACAAATGCAGCAGACAAAACAAGAACTGTTTCTCAAAATGATAAGTCTGTAAAGGATGATCTTTGCAAGATTAAATTTCAGAACAAAATTCTAACAGAAAATGTAAAACTAGAAATTAAATTAGATAAGGAAGGAGCTAGCTTTTATCACTAAGGCACACTGCAAATAGCTTTCAATGTTTTTTTTAATCAGTAAGATACTTAAGAACCAGGGAATGTGAACGTTGAGAGATCTTTAGATGTTTAAGCTGATGCAGAGAGAGTGAGAGAGATTTTCCATAATGTCATTGAGAAAAGTTTCCTTTGAATTAAAATCAAATACAAAAGGATGTTTGAAAAATAAAAAACTGATTATGTGCATGTGAGAGAGAGAGAGAGAGAGAGAGAGAGAGAGAGAGAGAGAGAGAGAGAGAGAGAGAGAGAGAGAGAGAGAGAGAGAGAGAGAGAGAGAGAGAGATACTAGATTTCAAAACTAGAAATTGAATCAGAGGAAGGAGCTGACTTTTATCACTAAGGCACAGTACAAATAGCTCTCAAAAGAAATTAACAGAATGAACTTATGATATTTAAGGTATCATACTTTGCAGATACAACTAACTTCAATATCTACATATAGGGTGAGGATCTCCACATTAGGGCAAGTGAAAGATATTTCTTTTTATTTTCTCACATTGCTAAGAGCATTCATACGTATTCGGTTTGGCATAATTATCTTTTTTTTATAATTTAGAAAAATAATATACAAATTTGCAAAACAAAAAAAAAATCTCTAAAATAAGATATATGAATAACAGTAAATTCTTATATTTGAGAATTTACTATTCATACTCAAATACTTTTCTTATAAATTTTAATATATATTATTATATTAGTCAACTTTTGATTAATTGTAGTAAATGAAAGAGAGTGAGAAAAAATAATAAAAAATAAATTAATAAATAAATATAAATAGAAATAAGAAATGAAATTTTAATATTGTTAAAAAAAAGTAAAATTTAAGGAATATATATACTATTCATCCCCAATTAGGAATGAGGATGTTAAATCAAATAAGAATGCCCTAACAGGTACAAAAGGACACAACTACAAAATGTCTTTAAAAAGAAGAGGGAAAACCCGAAGACTTTTCACCTTTTTTCTCTGTAGGTTCTCTTTTTCTTATGCAACATGTAGCACATATCTCAACATGAAAGCATTCATTTCAACCTTTTTAAATTTGGCTCTTCAAAATAATCAACAGTATATTTTTTCTATTTTAACAACATAATAATACTTTTTATTATCTTTTATTTTATCCATTTATTAATTAAACATATTTATTTATTCTTTTAAATGAAATAGTATATGTCAAAATAAATAAATGTGGTAAGGAAAGATATAATATTTTAATATTATATCTTTAATATAATAGAAAATATTATATCCACTAAATGTGGGTAAGGAAAGATATATTTTAATAAATAGAAAGATGAATAGTATTGAATTAAATTTAAAAAGTTACTAATCACTTTGTTAAAATTTTAGTTATAATAGATATTCTTAAAAGTTTGATTTTTATTATTTTCATTAAATTAACTTTTCAAATTAACCAAAAAATACAAATAGAAAGTCTATAGTGATCATTAGTGGATGCTCTTAGAGCAACTCCAAGAGGCTCTCTATTATTTACAAATAGAGAACCTATTGTCAAAAATGAGCTCCAACAGCCTCTCCATCAAACTCTCTATATCTACAAATCGCTACAGTGACTCTTCACAAATGAAGAGTCACTCTTCATTCTTCACATAATTTTTTATTATTTTTTATCTTCTTTCCCTCTCTCCTCTTTCCTCTCTCCCCTCTCTCTCTCTCTCTCTCTCTCTCCGTGTAATTAATATTATTATTAATAAATTATTATTTTAATACAAATAGAGATTAAAAAATAGAGAGGCTCTTGGAGTGTATGTTAAAAAATAACTCTTTACATGTGAAAAATTACGTATATGTGGAGAAAATTGTAAAGAGGCTCTTGGAGTTGCTCTTAGTGGTGTGGAGCAAGTTTTAGAAGACATTAGGTCTTTGGATTTCATTTTTGTGTGACAATAGATGATTTAGAGCATCCACTACAAACTTTTAATATGTTTTTTTTTTGTTAGTTTAAAGAGTTAGTTTAACAAAAATACTTAAAAATTATATTTTTCACTCACTATTAGAGCATTCATAATCAAATGGCTAAACCTTTATTTTTCCAAAAATATAAAGATAAAATGTAAAAAACTTCAATACATGCTTACACTCAAATTTCCAAATAGGGTTTTGAGATAAAAATAAATAATGTTTACTTATATTTGAGGATTCATTATTCATTCCTTCGAAAAAAATTCTTATAATTTCTTGACAGATTTTAGAATGGCTATAACAAGTACAAGAGAAAAAAAACAATAGATAAAAATATATAAGAATATCTTTTAAATAAAATAGATAAATTATAGGGAATGAAATGTAGGATTTTTTTTTGAAAAAGAATAAAATTTTAGAAAGTCTCATTTTTAGCTAAAATATAAGAAAAATTTTAGGAAAATTGAGGTAAATGCCCTTATAGTATTTACGTCAAGAACTCTATAATAATGTTTTTCTTATAATTTATGGATGTTTTTTAAAATTTTAGTAAAAATGAATTTACATTGAGTTCTCTTAAATAAAGGTTATATATAGAGCCACATAGTGAATCTTTATATTTAGATAATCACAATTTAACCTTCAAATAATATTTTGACATACATACACTTTTGATTGATTATAATAAATGAAAGAAATAAAAATTTTAAAATAAAAATATAATTTAAAAGAATAAAAATAGAAATATAAAATAAGAAATAAAAGAATAAATAAAATATGTTAAATAATATATTATTCATACCTTAAAACAGGGAAAAAATATATAAACCTGATTCATTATAATAAAAAAAATTAATAAAATAAATAATAACTATCTATATTTTATTCAACACAATTCACTCACTATTTAAAAATATTATATTTTCTTTCCTTAAATTTATTTTTTATTTATTTTCTCTCACTATATTGTCTTTTCGACTTAAAAGATTAATTAAAATATTTTTATATTTATTTTTTTATTTCTTTTCTCTCACTATATTGTCTTTTTGACTTAAAAGATTAATTAAATATTTTTAAAAATTATTTTAATTAATAAATACTTTTAGAAATTTAAAAGTGTGTTTTTAAAAAATAAATTTTTAAAATAACAAAAAACATTTAAATATTTCGAAGATAGTCAGGCGGAATGTTCTTATATTAATTTTGAATGAAGACTAAAGTGGTGCCCTCATCGTTAGTTGATTTCTTGCATTCTCAAAAAGAAAAATAATAATGCGAAAGCACAGTCCCACTCGACATCTGAAATTTTCGAGAATTCTTAAAGTTGTGACATACATAAATCTACATAAATACGGAACAAAAAAAACAAAAAACTATGTGGTAATCTGCAGTTGTTTTTCGTGCTTTGTTCCACCGAGCAGAATCATTAATAATGATACACTAGATTCATCCAAACCGGAGATTGGGTGAGCTGGTACTGGGCCCGGCCCATTCCGACCGTCACCACTCACCACTCTCCCAAACAAACTCAACAGCCACAAATGCAATCTGAGCTGGCGGCGACCGTTGGGTCCCACCTCAACCCTCACGACGGCGCTACTGTGCCACGTCACTACCCGGTCCTGGGCGCGAAGGCGTTTTCAGCTCTTGGAAGCCAATGACAAAGGAGAGAGGGTGAGAGAACCCCAACCCAACCCACCGCAACCACAACACACACACACACACTCTCAACCAACCCCAAAAACGGATTCAAGGCTCGCTGGCTCTAGAGAGATAAGAGAGAAAGAGCTGTTGGTTTAGAGAGAGAAAGTCATAGGAGAAGAAGGAAGGAGGAGGAGGGGGGCAATGTTGGTGGATTTTGGTAGAATTTTCGAATTCCAGGGACTTAGTTTGATGTGTTGATGCTTTCTCGTTCCGGAATGTTGGCGATTTCGGGGATTTCTGCGAGTTCCGGAGCTGCTAGGGGTCGGAAACTGTGTTTTTGATTAGTGTTTGGGCTTTCTAGGATCCAGAATGCTGGAGATTTTGGGGATTTTTGAGTGTTTCCTTCATGCTTGGGATCATAAATAGTGTTTGTGTTTCGGTTTAGTTGGATCAGATGGGGTTGGAGAGGGAAGTGGAGGGACTCAGAGTGATGGAGAGAGAGGTGGGGACCTGGATGGTACCCTTTCTGTTCATTTTCTTTCTGTCAATGCGGTGGATCTCTGCAAACTCTGAAGGTTTGTTTGTTCGATTTTTGTTGTTTTTCATTATTTCTCTACTCTGATTTGTTGCCACACAAGCCTGTGATTTTACTTTCGCTGATGGTTGTGTTATGGTTTTCATTTGAAGCGGCCTGTGCTTTGAATTTTTCCGTTTATTGTTGCGTGGTTTCAATTTCTGTTGAGTTTTGGGAAACGGGTTGTCGGATTCAGTAGTTTGGGGAATAATAATATAGGGAAACTTTTCTTTGTTTAGAGAAGTATCCAGATTCCGGTTCTGGGGATGTATTGCATGCTGAGATATCACTCCACTTTGAAACATCATTGTTTTATTGTTACACTACTTTCTCGCAGCAAAACAGCCTCATTTTTACTAGTTTGACAAATTCTATCTCTCTCTCTCTGCTTATTTTTGCTCCGCCATACAACAGGTGATGCTTTGCATACCTTTATGACGAGCTTAGTCGATCCTAACAGTATCCTACAGAGCTGGGATCCCACACTTGACAATCCTTGCAACTGGTTTCATGTAACCTGCAACAATGACAACCTTGTCATAAGAATGTGAGTATTCTTTTTAATTCTAGTATCCCGAATCTTTTGAGGTTATTCTATTTAATTAAATTTAAAGTTATCATTTAGGATGTTTTTTCTTATAAAATTTTCTTGTTTGCATTTTTTTAGTGATCTTGGAAATGCCAATCTATCTGGTTCATTGGTCTCAGAGCTTGGCACGCTTAATAATTTGCAGTACCTGTAAGTCGTGATCTTTTGCATGAAAAGCAGCTAAAGAATAATCTCTCTCTCTCTCTCTCTTAAACATAGAAATGCGTAATTGAGGAAACTACCACCATACTAGTTCACCAATAAGTCCTCACGAATGATAAAAAAACATCTTGACAATTATTTAGTTGTCATTGCATCTCTTTAACTGAATGCTAAAAATTTATGTAGATGGAAAATGGAAATGCTTAGCAAAAATGCTGCCACTTCATAGTTATTGCCCATTTTCTTCTCTCAATCTCTATACAGCACACAAATTTCAAGAGTTATTGTTCGAACTCAACTGAATCAATTGAAATAATATAAGGATGTGATTGTTTCAAATTGAACTACAGGGACACTACTGCAAGTCTGCTACCTTTTGAACCTTTATTACTTAATTGGTGTAATTTTTCTCATAAAAAATTAATATTTTTATTCATGACAGGGAGCTTTACAGTAATAACTTAAGCGGACCAATACCTAAAGATCTTGGGAATCTGACTAGCTTAGTTAGCTTGGATCTTTACATGAACAGCTTCACCGGTGGCATTCCAGAGACGCTGGGCAGGCTGCAAAAATTGCGTTTCCTGTGTGTATACACTATACGTGTCCTACAGTATATATATTTGTTATAATCTGGGCGCTAATATCGGCTTGCTTTTGTTGCTTTTTCAATAATTTTTTTGTTTCACTTGTCTCTGGACTGTTTTTGCACTTGTACAATAAAATGGTGGTGATGTCTGCAAAGTGGAAACAGAGGATCTTTCCTGTTTGGTTCAGGTTTACTTTGAATGTTTGATTCACTTGTGGTGGGAATGGTGAAGAGGTGGATGAATTTGGTGATTACTTGTTTTCTGCCGTTATTCTATTTTATGTTTTAACTGAGATCAAATGTTTCAAGCATGTATGTGACACGTGCTTGTTACAGGTGGGTCGTGCATAGTGCAGTCATGTGTGTGCGTAGTGCGTAGTGCAGTATGTGTGCGTGTCGTGCATAGTTGCAGGGCTGTGTGGGTCGTGGGTCGTTAGTCGTGGGTTGTGCCTACGTGAGTCTGCTTAGGTTGTTGATAAGGCTATTATATAAAGCCAAATTAGAGTCTTAAATGGAATGAAATTGAATTCCTGAAAACTCTCCTCCCTAACTGTATCTCTCTGCTTCTCAATTCTCTCCCCAAATTCTTCCGTATCAGTATGACACTGTTAATTGAAAGGATCTATCACCCATGTTGGTAAAACCCCTTGAATTTGCCAGGCTTCTCAAATGATTCACAATCTGAAAATATCCCAAATGCATACGAATGTATGATATGTGTGTTTTTTATGCATCCATTCTTACTTCATTGCATTTTTTTTTATTATTTATAAAGCCATTTTGAATTTTAATGTGTTGCAATCTTTGTATGTCCAAGGATAGCCGACTTAATAACAACAGCTTGGATGGTCATATTCCTATGTCTTTGAGTGGTATCAGAACACTGCAGCTGTTGTAAGCATATATTTGAATTTTGATCCCCTTGTTTCAGTTATATAAAATTATCTGAGTTATGTTTTCGCATGCCTCCTTTTTGTTTTCTCTTTTATAAGTTGATCTTGTTTCCTATTGCATGTTTTTATATGCTTTTTGAATTGCAGGGATCTATCAAATAACCACCTCTCTGGAGGGGTACCAGACAATGGCTCATTTTTACTATTCACTTCCGTCAGGTTTCTTATTATCAAATTTTGATAATGTGTTTAACCATTTTCAGTTTAACTGCCTCTCGTATGGGATAAGATTGAATATTTTATTTTTGTTATGCAGCTTTGCTAATAACCCTGGCCTTTGTGGACCAGTTACTGGAAAATCCTGCTCAGGATCTCCTCCCTTTTCTACCCCTCCTTCATTTGCCTCCGTGACCTCAGCAAATTCACTAGGTGATTTTCCATTTACTCCAATTCCTAGTTGATGGCACTTGACAGCATTTTCCTCGTAGCATTGAGCATTGCTATAAGTGCTTACAGGGTGAAAATGTAATGTTATAAATTTGGAGCCTAATTTGCAGCAAAATGGCTGAAATTTTAAACTGTTTTGCCAAATTTCAAATGCTTGTAACTTTTTTCAATGCACGTCTTGATTTTCAGAGTTTTATTTGATGTCCATCTGTTTAATATCTAAGCTTTTGATATTGACTAATAGAACTGAGGTGATTTGTATGTGATTTTATTACATCTGCAAATAAAAGAAGGCTTAGCCTTCTCCTAATATTTTAGTGGAAGCTGCGTTACTTTTTGTTAGGCAGAACATACACAGAGCCAGCCTAAGGATTTAGATGCCTTAAGTGAGCCCTCAAAAGAGTGTCCCTATTGTTTTTTTTTTTTTTTTTTGCAAAATTTTAGTTATTAAATCGTAAAATTTTTCATAAGTGAGGTGACCAGAGACAGGATTTACCCTAATTTTCTTTTCAATTTTATTTTAAAATTTTGTTTTAAAATGCGAATAAAGTGAGGTGTCGCGCTAGTTCGCCAAGATTCCAGAGACGCCGGCGATTCCATCTCTCACCCCTCTCCCTGCTCCTCCTCCTCCTCACTTATTTACAGTGAAACCCCCCAGGAGCGAGGGAGAAGCAACTCAGAACCCTGCATTATTTCTTCTTCCTCGACGATTTCTGCCGCTACTTCCCTCTTTCTTCTCCTGCCAGAAAAATTAGCAGACCAGTAATCCATATCATTCTCTCTATCTCTGTGTCTGCGTGACTCATGCACAGGGTTTGAGCGAGAGGCCTAACTCATGCACTGCTAATTACCTATTAGTACTTGAAATCTCAATTTGAGATTGAAATTATTTTAAAAAAGCCATTACTGGCAGTTTGTTTTTTAAAATGCTTTTTTTTTCAAGTGATTGCTTTGGTTCTGTCTAAACATTGTTGAGTTGGTCAGGCATTATGGTGGCTTTTGTTGTGTACATGTCAGTCATTTTTTCATGAACACGTATTTCACAAGATTATACTGATTTTTTGATGAATTAATAGAGATATGGGATCAATTCTGAAACGTTACTTTAAAAATCAGTATAATCTTGTGAAATACTTGTGCATTAAAAATGACTGAAGGAAGAGCGAACACCTGGTGGACGTACAGCTGCAATTTAAAGCTCAAGTAGAGATGATCAACATGGTTGTACGACAGAATCTTCTTCGTTTGCATGGTTTTTGCATGAACCAACCCTACGAAACGGCTACTTGTTTATCATTATATGGCTAATGGAAGTGTTACATCGTGTTTAAGAGGTGATCCTCACTATATGTGTCTTTCTTCACCTCTATTTTGTCTGTCATTAGTAACTCCTATTCTAGTTTGCTTTTCTCTTCATTTTCATGCCTTCCGTTTACCAAAAAAAAAAAACAACTCGAACTTTGCAAATTGCAAGCTGAGAATTGTTGTAATTTATATACATACTAATCATTTTATCTATCCAAACTTGTAGAACGCATGCCCTCTCGAGCTCCGCTTGACTGGTTGACACGTAAACGAATTGCATTGTCCTCTGAAGGGGGCTTTTTTATTTGAATGTTCATTGTGATCTAATGATCATTTACTGATGTGAAACTGTGAAAGCACCAATTATTGTATTGGATGAAGAGTTGGAGGCTGTTGTTGGTGACTTTGGATTATCTAAACTCATGGATTACAATTGGGAAAATAGCTCCAAAATACCTGACGATTTCGTTTATGGGATTTATCTTGCTTTAAATAATCTTTAAGTGAACAAAATCGTAACAAGTAGTAAATTATTTCTACAGAAATGGATGTTGAACGTACAATGATTAACTATAATATGTTGGGAGAAAATAGAAAATAAAAAAATAAAATTTGAGAACATAGATATTTTCTGTGTACAGAGCGATGCAATTTTTGTTATAGGAGAAAAATAACATTGAATTTTCAAGCTTAACTCTCAATTTCAAAATGCAGTTATACCTGAAGAGTTGTACTACCAATTCTCTACAACTCTTTCCCTCAAATCTCTATATAATTTGAGAATCACTTTTGAGATGAAAAACAAGCTTCTAGTCATGCCCGGTCAAATGTTGCAAATCTTCTTTGACAAAACAAAAATCAATTCCTAGTCAACTCCATTTTTCTTCATTTCATACTTTTTTTCTTTTTTTTTCTTTTTCAAACCATCAAGTGGAGACATAGTTGCCAGCCTTTTTTTCATCACCGACCATAGCTGTCATTTTTGACATACTATTGGCTATTAAAAATGTACTAAATTAAATATTATTTGAAAAATCAAAATCAAAATCGATTTTCTATTAGTTACTGTGATGAAAATGATTCTAAATTATTTTGTTTCGTTTAACAAACACAATTTATCGTTTATCCTTCTTTCTAGTTGTTAAAATTAAGTTACCTCTCATTAATTCATTAAAAATTTCATAAATCCTAAATATCTCTCTCGAATAATATCAAGAATATCTACAGCTAAAAACAATATATATATATATATATAGCAAATTTCATTAAATAGAGACTCATACTTTCAATCTTTTTAAAAATCATAGACGTAGTAACGCGTATCTATTTCTACTCAATCAATGATGTTTTAAATCTAGAACTAAAGTAACAAATGGCTTCATGGTATCATTGCAATTCAATAGAATATATAATATTTTAATAAAAGAAAATTATAGCATTAAGAATAAAAAAATTATACATTCATTTATGAAGCATTCTTCTGTGCAACTGGATAATCATAATATTTTTTCTTGTCGGGTAGACATGGATTGTTCGTTATCTATTGCCTGACCCCCAAGAATCAAATTCTGGATTCATTGCCCTAGTTGAACCGTAAGGTAATATAAACTTGTAAGTAATTTATTAAGATTTTTGATACATTCTATGTTATTGATTGTTTTTCAGGTATTATTATAAACTAGTAGTCACATTGGAAAAAAGAGACCGCTTACCGATGATTACGAGTTTAAATTTTCTATAATTACTACATAATATAATACATTAAAACTATATCATTTTTTTTTTAACATTGCATACCAAACCATGCGTTTTCGTATATAAAAAATTTCAAAATGATATAATTTTGTTGTACTGCACCATACTATAAAAGATCCTAATTTCATGATTATGTACTTGTTATGTTGTTCTTTTATTTACCTCTTTTTCTTTTGTGCACACATTAGCCTCATCCATAATATTTGACATAATTAAACTTTCATTGTAATTTAGAAAATACATATATAAATTTGTCAAAAATTATCGACATCAAGTTACTTAAAATAGGATATAAAAATAAATAATAAATAATAAATTTTCATATTTGTGAATTCACTCTTTATCTCATTTCTAGGCTTGCGAAATGAGATATTTAATATTAAAAAAAAATTAAGAAATATATACTATTCACTAGGAATGAGTATCAATGTTTATTGTTATCATTGTTTCTCATGGTACAATTGGGAAAATAGCTCTAAAATACTTGTTTATCAAAAAGTCTTTCGAAAAACCTAACGTTTTCGTTTATGGGGTTTATCTTGCGTAAAATAAACTTTAAGTGAACAAAATCGTAACAAGTAGTAAATTGTTTCTAAGAAATGGAGGTTGAACGTACAAGGATTAATGTGTTGGGAGAAAATAGAAAGACATGAGATATGTGAATTTGCGGACTAGTTTAAATGTGAAAGCACTAATAATATCAAATTGTCATCGGAGAGTGTTTTTGACTTGTTAACATATTAAGGGAAAGAAATGAGATACGTGAATTTGTGGACTAATTTATTCAAATAACATAACGATAAAATCACACAGAGATCCTCAAATAACGGGTTATTTTCATATTTTTTTCCAAATTCAATTACGCCACCAACTTTTTTTAAATATCATGGTTAATTACGGTGTTTCAAATTTATGTAAGGGAAATGCAATGTTTTCTCGAAGTTGTGACATACATAAATACGGAACAAAAAAAACCTATGTGGTAATCTGCAGTTGTTTTTCGTGTTTTGTTCCACCGAGCAGAATCATTAATAATGATACACTAGATTCATCCCAACCGGAGATTGGGTGAGCTGGTACTGGGCCCGGCCCATTCCGACCGTCACCCCTCTCCCAAACAAACACAACGGCCACAAATGCAATCTGAGCTGGCGGCGACCGTGGGGTCCCACCTCAACCCTCACGACGGCGCTACTGTGCCACGTCACTACCCGGTCCTGGGCGCGAAGGCGTTTTCAGCTCTTGGAACTTGGAAGCCAATGACAAAGGAGAGAGGGTGAGAGAACCCCAACCCAACCCACCGCAACCACAACACACACACACACTCTCAACCAACCCCAAAAACGGATTCAAGGCTCGCTGGCTCCAGAGAGATAAGAGAGAAAGAGCTGTTGGTTTAGAGAGAGAAAATCATAGGAGAAAAAGGAAGGAGGAGGGGGCAATGTTGGTGGATTTTGGTAGAAATTTCGAATGCCAGGGCTTTAGTTTGATGTGTTGATGCATTCTCGTTCCAGAATTTTGGCGATTTCGGGGATTTCTGCGAGTTCCGGAGCTGCTAGGGGTCGGAAACTGTGTTTTTGATCGGTGTTTGGGCTTTCTAGGATCCAGAATGCTGGAGATTTTGGGGATTTTTGAGTGTTTCCTTCATGCTTGGGATCATAAATAGTGTTTGTGTTTCGGTTTAGTTGGATCAGATGGGGTTGGAGAGGGAAGTGGAAGGACTCAGAGTGATAGAGCGAGAGGTAGGGACCTGGATGGTACCCTTTCTGTTCATTTTCTTTCTGTCAATGCGGTGGATCTCTGCAAACTCCGAAGGTTTGTATGTTCGATTTTTGTTGTTTTTCATTATTTCTCTACGCTGATTTGTTGCCACACAAGCCTGTGATTTTGCTTACGCTGATTGTTGTGTTATGGTGTTCATTCGAAGCGGCCTGTGCTTTGAATTTTTCCGTTTATTGATGCGTGGTTTCAATTTCTGTTGAATTTTGGGAAACGGGTTGTCGGATTCAGTAGTTTGGGGAATAATAATATAGGGATATTTTTCTTTGTTTAGAGAAGTATCCAGATTCCGGTTCTGGGCATGTATTGCATGCTGAGATATCACTCCACTTTGAAACATCAGTGTTTTATTGTTACACTACTTTCTTGCAACGAAACAGCCTCATTTTTGCTAGTTTTGCAACTTCTCTCTCTCTCTCTATCTCTGCTGGTTTGTGGTTCTTGCTACTTATTGGAATCTGACTTACAAGCACCTTCAATTTTTAATCTGCTTAGCAGTGCCTAAAAGTTTGAATGTGATGAAAATGTAGTAGTTCATGCGGTACCTGCTTATTTTTGCTCCGTCATACAACAGGTGATGCTTTGCATACCTTTATGACCAGCTTAGTCGATCCTGACAATATCCTACAGAGCTGGGATCCCACACTCGACAATCCTTGCAACTGGTTTCATGTAACCTGCAACAATGACAACCTTGTCATAAGAGTGTGAGTATTTTTTTTAATTCTAGTACCCCCAATCTTTTGAGGTCATTCTATTTAATTAAGTTTAAAGTTATCATTTAGGATGTTTTTCTTATAAAATTTTCTTGTTTGTAATTTTTTTAGTGATCTTGGAAATGCCAATCTCTCTGGTTCATTGGTCTCAGAGCTTGGGACACTTGAGAATTTGCAGTACCTGTAAGTCGTGATCTTTTGCATGAAAAGCAGCTAACTCTCTCTCTCTCTCTCTCTCTCTCTCTCTCTCTCTCTCTTAAATATAGAAACGCGTAATTGAGGAAACTACCACCATACTAGTTCACCAATAAGTCCTCACGAATGATTCAAAAACATCATGACAATTTTTATCATTGCATCTCTAACTGATTGCTAAAAATTTATATAGATGGAAAATGGAAATGCTTAGCAACAATGCTGCCACTTCATAGTTATTGCCCATTTTCTTCCCTCAATCTCTATACAACACACAAATTTCAAGAGTTATAGTTTGAACTGAACCGAATCAATTCAAATAATATAAGGATGAGATTGTTTCAAATTGAAGTACAGGGACACTACTGCAAGTCTGCTACCCTTTGAACCTTTATTACTTTATTGTTGCAAATTTTCTCATAAAATTTTAATATTATTATTCATGACAGGGAGCTTTATGGTAATAACATAAGTGGACCAATACCTAAAGATCTTGGGAATCTGACTAGCTTAATTAGCTTGGATCTTTACACAAACAGCTTCACCGGTGGCATTCCAGAGACGCTGGGCAGGCTGAAAAAATTGCGTTTCCTGTGTGTATACACCATTCATGTCCTACAGTATATATATTTGTTATAATCCGAGCACTAATATCTGTTTGCTTTTGTTGCTTTTTCAATAACTTTTTGTTTCACTTGTCCATGGACTGTGTTTTGCACTTGTACAATAAAATGGTGGTGATGTCTGCAAAGTGGAAACAGAGGATCTTTCCTTTTTGGTTCAGGTTTACCTTGAATGTTTGATCCACTTTTGGTAGGAATGGTGCTAAGGTGCATGAATTTTGTGATTACTTGTTTTCTGCCGTTATTCTATTTTATGTTTCAGCTGAGATTAAATGCTTCAAGCATGTATGACACTGTTAATTGAAAGGATCTATCATCCTTGTTGGTAAAAACCCCTTGAGATTGCCAGGCTTCTCAAATGATTCACAATCTGAAAATATTCCGAATGCATATGAACGTATGATATTATGTGTGTTTTCTATGCATCCATTCTTAAATCGTTGCCTTTTTCTTTACCTTCTATTAAGTCATTTTGAATTTTAATGTGTTGCAATCCTTGTATGTCCAAGGATAGCCGGCTTAACAACAACAGCTTGGATGGTCAGATTCCAATGTCTTTGACTGATATCACAACACTGCAAGTGTTGTAAGTATATATTTGAATTTTTATCCAAGTGTTTCAGTTAGTTGTGAGCGTATGTTTGTACAGGCGCATGCCTCCTTTTGCTTTTTTCTTTTATAAGTTGATCCTATTTCGTGTTGGCTGTTTTTATATGCTTTTCATAATGCAGGGATTTATCAAATAACTACCTCTCTGGAATGGTACCTGACAATGGCTCATTTTCACTATTCACTCCCATCAGGTTTCTTGTTAATGTGTTTAACCATTTTCAGTTTAACTGCCTGTGTTACTGGATGATATTGAAAATTTTATTTCTCTTATGCAGTTTTGCTAATAACCCTGGTCTTTGTGGACCAGTTAATGAAAAATCCTGCCCAGGATCTCCTCCATTTTCTCCCCCTCCTTCATTTGTCTCTGTGGCCTCAGCAAATTCACTAGGTGATTTTCCATATACTGCAATTGCAAATCGATGGCACTGGCACTATTTCCCTAGTAGCTTTGAGCATCTGAAGATTTCCATTTTTCAAAAAAATAAACTTAATTTTATTGATCATTTTGATGAATATATATGTAGAGAGTGCTTACAATTACACCCACAATCCAATTTGAGGTTGAAATTATTTTAACCTATTAGAAAAACAATTAATATATGTATCATATGTGGCTTATGTAATGTTATATATGAGATTGTACCTTGAGTAAGATATAATATATTATTCAACCTCTCTCCTCTCTCTCTTTACATGATATCAGAGTCAATAGGTGTAGGGACATTTTGACGCGGTTCGGTGACAATCTCTCGTCGACAAGACAACGGAGACAGCAAGCTCATCTAACAGAGACAGCCTCTCGTCAACTGACGACGATGGTGAGTTTGTCTACTAATGACGACGGTGAGCTCGTCTGACGATCAGTCTCCCACAACGATCGACGGCGATGGATGACCCTACCGCAACAATCGCCACCTAACCCTGCCGCAACGGTCTCAGTGATGCTCTCCGGTGACGGACGACGATGGAGATCCTCGTCTAACGATCGTCCTCGTTAGATGATTGGCCTCATTAGAGCCTTTGCATGCCGGTTGGTGAGTGAAGTGGTGACAACTACAATATACATATTGCTGCCTTAGTCCTTTGTATGTAGAGGTGGACATTGGTCTGTTTTGTCTGTACTACATTATGATGGCACATGCAGCATATGCTGGCATTGCTGATTTCCTTGAATTTGTTATTTTATACTGTGCTGATTATGAGTTTTTGGTTGATTTTGCCTGGATGGTTACAACTTCAGCACCTGCTACATTGACATTGCAACCATCAGATAGTCCTTCTTGTTTGCTTGCATCCAAACCTAATACCTGAGTCATAGACTTTAGCGTCACTCATCATATGACTGGTAACTCTAAACTCTTATCATCTTTTCAATCTATAGCTCCCACATCATCTCATCCTGATTGTTCTCAAACCTCTATCACTAGAACGGGGGGACAACACACTTAAGCTCATCTCTTTCTCTTTCAACCGTGTTGTATTTACCTCACTCACCATACAACTTATTATCCGTTAGTTCCTTGACTAAGGCTCTCAATTATTCTATAACCTTTTCATCTTCTGATAATATTTTCCAGGATCAAAAGACTAAATGGACGATTAATGGGGGAACTTGTTCTATAACCTTTTTATTTTCTATTACTTTGATCATACTATTCATTCTCATTCTGTTGCCACTATGGTTGTCCATCGTTCCTCTAATCACTTTCGGTTGCACTGTCGCTTAAGACATCCTTCTCTCAGTAAGCTTCAATCTATTTCACCCTATGCTACTTCTATTAAGTCTTTTTCATGTGAAACTTTGAGTTAGGTAAATACCATCATGTTTCCTTTCCTTCCCATCAAATAAATCAAGTGATCAAACCCTTTAAGTTGGTTCACTCTGATATATGAGGTCCTTTTCCTATAACAACTTCTAGTTTCAAGTATTTTGTCACATGTGTGGATGATTATTCTCACGTAGCTTGGTTATTTTTAATAAAAAATCAAACTGAAGTTTTCTCTTGTTTTTAGCAATTCTATCATGAAATTCAAAATCAGTTTCAAATCTCTATTAAATACTTACGATCTAATAATGCCAAGGAGTATTTGAGTACCTCTTCTGAGTTTTAGCCCTTTCTTGTCTATCATGGTATTGTGCATCAAACATCTTGTTCATATACTTCTCAACAAAATAGGATTACTGAACGGAAGAATCTCCCTTTACTTGATGTATTCCCGTGTTTGCTTTTACATATGCAACTTCTTAAATCTTTGTGGGGTTTTACATTTCTTACAACAAATTATTTGATTAATCGTATTCCCTCGCCTGTCCTTCAAGGACGCATTCCCTACTATGTTCTTTATGATATATTCCTCTTTTCTCTCCTCCACTTCATGTCTTTGGTTGTTTTTGTTTTGTGCAGTGGCTTGGACCTAGTCATGATAAGCTAGATTCCCGTGCTATTAAGTGTATTTTTATTGGTTATTCTCGCACTACCCATTGGACTACAACATTACGGATTGTCAAGTACTTGAAAGAAGCACAAGGACGAGGTCTTTTGTTTACCAAGCAGGGTAATCTCGATATTCATGATTATTCTTATGCTGACTGGGCAAGATATCCGATGGATAAAATTTCTGTTACTGGTTACTGTGTATTTTTTTTTAAAATCTTGTCGCATGAAAAAGTAAAAAACAACATGTGGTGTCATAATCAAGTATAGAGGCTGAATACAGAGCAATGACACATGTAGTAGGTGAAGTGACATGGTTGACAATGTTGTTACCAGAAATTGACTTACCCTCTTCACGCACCTCAGTGTTGCATTGTGATAATCAGTCTACTATTTACATTGCTTCCAATCCAATATTCCATTAACGGACAAAGCATATTGAAGTTGATTGTCATTTTGTATGTAAGAAGGTACAGAACAAATTCGTACCTTTAGGGAGTACCCGTGTACATCATATTTCCATGAAACATGCTAGGCTGGATGTACGAGGAGGCACGTCAATTTTCGATATGGATGCAATGGATTTGAAGTCCAGGGTTTGTGGATTCAAGGATTTGGGGCTTCATACTACCTCTATTATTGCCATTTGTTTGACTTTTCCTTTTGTTTTATTTTAGCTGGTCAGAGTTAGACTACTAGTGCATTGTTCAATGATTTGAAAATGGTTTTTATAGATTTCAGTCTGGGGAGCTCTTTGGAAGAAAATGTGGAGGCCTGGTATGGTGTTTGTAGGAAAATTCGGGTGTTCTATGACTTGGGTTGTGCAAAGGGGGAGATGGGGGAATTGATGGGTAAGAGCAAACACATTTTTATTGAATACTTAGAAGAAGTTAGATTTCTTTTGCAGATATTTGTTTGTCGAAAGGAGATTGCAGACCTGTTGCTTTGTGACAAACCCAAGATTTCCGTGTATATCAACTTTGTCAAAAGTTGAAACTATTTGACATATATGTTTCAACTTGGAGGGAGAGTATTAAAAAAACAATTAATATTTATATTATATGTGGCTTATGTAATGTTATATATGAATTGTACCTTGAGTAAGATATAATATATTATTCAACCTCTCTCCTCTCTCTTTACATAATCAAATTAACTTTTGCAGTTGAAAAGAGTCTTTACTGGCTGCAAATGCTTTTTCTTAAGCGATTGCTTTGGTTCTGTATTAACACTGTTGAGTTGGTCAGGCATTAAAGTGGTTTTTGTTGTGTACTTGTCAGCCATTTTTTCTTGAACAAGTATTTCACAAGATTATTCTGATTTTTTAAGTAAAGTTTCAGGAGTGAATAGTTATAAGGGAGCAGTTGCTGGAGGGGTGGCTGCTGGCGCTGCTTTACTGTTTGCTGTTCCGGCAATTGTATTTGCTTGGTGGCGTCAAAGGAAGCCACAAGAAATTTTCTTTGATGTACCTGGTCAGTAGTGTATTGAATTTGGCTACTAGTGAACATACTAATTTGACTAATCATCAACCTTTTTAAAAAACTTTGCAGCTGAGGAGGACCCAGAAGTGCATCTGGGGCAGCTTAAAAGGTTTTCATTGCGAGAATTACAAGTTGCAACTGATGGTTTTAGCAATATAAATATTCTAGGTAGAGGTGGATTTGGTAAAGTGTACAAAGGACGCCTAGTAGATGGTTCATTGGTGGCTGTTAAAAGACTGAAGGAAGAGCGTACACCTGGTGGAGAGCTGCAATTTCAAACTGAAGTAGAGATGATCAGCATGGCTGTACACCGGAATCTCCTCCGTTTGCGTGGTTTTTGCATGACCCCTACAGAACGACTACTTGTTTATCCTTATATGGCTAATAGAAGTGTCGCATCATGTTTAAGAGGTGAACTCACTATATTTCTTACTTCACATCTATTTTATCTGTCATTAGTAACATCTAATCCAGCTTGCTTTTCATTTCATTTACATGTCTTCGTTTACCAAAAAGAAAAAGCTTATTCTTGCACTTTGCATATTGCAAGTAGAGAATCATTGCAATTTATATGCATTCGTAATCATTTTATCTATCCAAACTTGTAGAACGCATGCCCTCTCAAGCTCCACTTGACTGGTTGACACGTAAACAAATTGCATTGGGATCTGCAAGGGGGCTTTCTTATTTGCATGATCATTGTGATCCAAAGATCATTCACCGTGATGTGAAAGCAGCCAATATTTTGTTGGATGAAGAGTTGGAGGCTGTTGTCGGTGACTTTGGATTGGCTAAACTGATGGATTACAAGGATACACATGTTACTACTGCTGTGCGAGGTACAATTGGGCATATAGCTCCAGAATACCTGTCCACAGGAAAGTCTTCGGAAAAAACTGACGTTTTTGGTTATGGGGTTATGCTCCTAGAGCTAATTACCGGGCAGAGAGCTTTTGATCTCGCAAGGCTTGCTAATGATGATGATGTCATGTTGCTTGATTGGGTATGCCTTCATAATTAGTTGCCTACTGGGATTCGCATGCACTTCTTTGCTATTTTTGTTTACATGTTAGTTGAGGTACTGTTAAAACTATTTATAATGGACCAATAAAATAACCATGCAGACTTTTGGCTGGCTATAGTTATGTTACTTGTTCAGTTTATATCTTCTTTTTTCCCGACACTAGAGAAAAACAACATGCTAGCCAACACAAAAGTCATGGGGTAGTCAGGCCGGTATATTTTTAGTGGTCAATGAAGTTAGGCTATTTTGTGAAATTAGGGATCACTAAAGTTAGGCTATTTAGTGAAATTTGGGGTCACTAAAGTTAGGCTATTTTGTGAAATGATGGGTCTCCTAAGTAAGGCTATTTTGCGAAAATGTCAGAAAAATGCCAATGTTATGAAACAACCACCTCAATTATGAAATAGCACATGATAAGATGTGATATATTTTTCAAATTCTCAGGATAAGCAAGCCCTAGGGATGCTATTTTCTGTTATGATCTTTGCCTGCCTTAACGACACCTCTGCCGCATGACTTGGAAGCTTCTGATCCATGTGTGCAACATCTCAGGTAAAAGGGCTTCTGAAGGAGAGGCAGTTAGAGATGCTGGTTGATCCTGATCTGAAAAAAAATTACATAGATGCTGAAGTAGAGCAACTAATCCAAGTTGCTCTACTTTGCACACAGGGTGCGGCGATGAGTAGGCCCAAAATGTCAGATGTAGTAAGAATGCTAGAAGGTGATGGGTTGGCAGAAAAGTGGGACGAATGGCAGAAGGTGGAACTTATATGCCAAGAAGTGGATGCTAACTCTGACCCAAACTCTGAATGGGTTATTGATTCAACATACAATCTAAATGCTGTTGAGTTATCTGGTCCAAGATGATCTGATCAAGGTTCAAACAGGCAACGACATTCTTTATGGTTGCATTTCCTCATTCTTCCTTTTCCTTTTAATATGCATTCTATCTGCTAGTTTCTGTGCCGTGTTACTTCTGTCATCCTTTAAAACCTTTTTTTATATTTTGCAGTAATGTCTCTAGACACTGATGTAATTATTTAATCAAAACAATTTTTCTCTATTTATTACCATGGAAATTTGAGTCAATAGATATTGGAATACGTCTTATTTGTAACCATTTATTGGAATGAGCCATTCTAATAAGTGCCTTAACCGAACATATGTATTTTTCTACTTGGTTTTGAAGCCGTTTCTCATATTTTGGGGACCCATATTGATAGGCAAACATTCTATTCCGTTTTTGAGCTGATGCTTGTATACTTCTTATTTGAAACCCCTTTATTGGACTGAGCCATTGTAGTAAGTGTGTTAACCGAAAATATGTATTTGTTTTCTTGGTTTTTGTATCCGCTTCTCATTATTATCTGGAGTGGAGGTAGGGTTAAAATATTGTTGTGTTGTATTCATGATTAATAGAACATAACGGAATGTCTTAGATCAATATGATCAGTTGCACTAGGTCATCTACTATTGAATAAAACTGGTCAATGAGAAACCTAAAAGCTTACATATTGTTGTGTTTATTATATTTTTAGATACAAACTGTTAAGATTAGTATAAACTATATCTAGAAGTTGTTATCTCAAAGTGTAATTAACACAATCTAAATCATAAGTAATAGTGTGAAAATATAAAAAGCTTAGCAAATCTTCCTATAATTAAGTTAGATAACTTTTTAAAATTATATAATCTATTTATTACTATTTTAGTTAATAATATGTTCATCACAAACAATTTGGGACAATTATTTTAATTGTAGCTATATATATTAAAAAAAATCCTAAATTTTGGGAGGACCATGACACCCCCCCCCCCCCCCCCCCCCCCCCCCCCCCCAAAAAAAAAAAAAGGATTTTCTAAAAATTTTAAATCAAATAAACCAAAGTAATTTTAAAAATCACGTATTTTTAGTTTATACGGTTCAGTTCTGTTTATCAATCTGTATCTCCTGATACTCTAGTGTTAGCTAGACACTGAAGAAAAGACTTGTTCTAATGAAGTGACAAGTCATTCAAATTTGATCTATAATAAATCTTCATATAATGGACATACAAATACTAGACCAAATAGCCTGCAACAAAGATGCTTAAAATTGGCACATAATTTCAAAGGTTTTAATAAATCATATTATTAAATTATGAATGACAAGTTATTTATGAAAATAATGTAACAAAATGCCAAATTAGTAAGCAACACGTTGAAACAAACATCATATAATAACTAAGATATTTGAATACAAAAATGACAAACAAGCACAACCCATGATGCCAACAGGCCCATAATGGTGACAAATCTTTCAAAAATGTCTAGGCGTAAACCATTAATGACTGCATCTACTATAATGTTATTCGTACTAAAATATTTCTACTTTGTACTTTATTTTAATGGCGAGAGATTTTACCTTCATGTGTATAGCTACTAAAATCGTATGATTGTTGATAAACATTAATGTGCCCTACTTATCATAATACATTTGAATCAACTTGTTCATAAAATCAAACACAGTCAAGTCACGAATGGAATGCTGCTGCAACCAAATAGCTTTATCAGTTGCTTCAGATTTGAAAATAAACTCATCCTACATAATAAAAGAAGCTAAAGAAATTTTGTTTCCACTCTCCCACGAATAATTTATCCTGAGGTTACAGAAGGTTTAGAAAGATACCCCGGAATCACTTTTTTACTAAAACACCCACAACCCTAACATTCCAGCCCTATACTTCAATTGTTCATCCCGTCGCCCGCCCAACGCCATCCCATCACCGTCACCTTGGACCAAACTAATATCACTGTGCATCAGTTTCTATTTAACTGCGACCCTTTCTGTGTTTAATATAATTACGGCCCTATTGAGGTGAGAGAGATTTAGGCACAGGGATCTCTGCTAGTCTAGTCGACCATTTTCAGTGTCATATCACAAAAAAATCACTGAAGATTCAGAAACAAGCATTTCTGGGTATTGTTGGGGATGGTAAAATTTACCGAGTAGGCATCGAAGAAGAGTTGCTCTGTTTTGGGGGTATCCGTGAATCTCCTTGGACGGAGCCAACATTTTGAGAGATGGTAACAGGCTGAGAGAAGAAGCAGTTCCACATGGAGGAACACTGGCGTCGTGGTTTTCTCCGGATCATCGGGCGAGGAAGACGATGAAGAACCCCTGACGTGGGCAGCCCCCGAGAAGCTCCCAACCTACAATCGCTTGAGGAAAGGTGTATTGACGGCATCCCATGGACCTCCAACCAAAATAGACATCAGAAACCTCGGAATTCAAGAAAAGAGGAGCCTTCTCGAACCCAGTTCACTCCCACAACCCCTGCTGCCCGCATCAGTCGCCCCTTGGAGAAGGGGAGCTTTCACAACCGAGTCACAGGAAAAGGAGGGCTTTAACGTAAATTGTGCTCTAAATTCTTTTCATTTCTCAGGTACCAAACAAGAAAATGTTAATATCATTTCCTTTAATTGTATTCACACATACTATAAAGGTAATTAACCACGTTATACTGAAGACTTGCAAATCCATAACTACTATGCACATGCTTGTGTTGAAGTGCAAAAACAGTGAACAACATCGTGTGCTCCTGTAGCTATAGTAACTAACATGGCTTCTCCCATCAATTCCAGCCTATAAATAGAGCATTCTCTTCCTCCTCCTTCAACACACAACACAATATAAAATAAGTACTCACAATTCTTATTTAATACACAAAAAAATGCTCCACCATTGAGAAAAAGAAGAGGACAAAGAAGAAAAGAAGAAAATTCTAAAAAAAATAAAATAAAAGGGAGAGGTTTTCAAAGCGAAAGCTAGTTATATGAAGAGGATACACGAAATGATAAAGATTTATATTTGGGTGAGGTTATAACATAGTGTCTGGATGGTGTTAATAATAACTAAATAGTGATGTAGTCATCGATAATAACAGTTTAATTATAATTAGGTTATATTTATGCACATTCTAACAAACTGGCAAGTTAATTCCGTGAATAGCACATTCTAGATGCATTTTTTATATTAAAACTCCATTTGATAAGACCTATATAATAATTTACAATAGGTACTAGATGTTATGACACATTTTTTAGTCACACCAATAAATTATTGGGTTTGAAAGATTGAACGCACCAAAAATGAAATGCTCAAACACGATAATCACCATAATATATGAATCTCTCGCTTCACTCTATATATAACACCATTGAGGGAAACTATACTCTCTACCTCTCTCTGTTTTGTATGGTATTTTCTCTCTCATCTCCCCATCTCTATTTCTTGTTGCTCTATTGATGCTACACTCACCTTTTAAACATACACATATTTACCCTTTTATATAATTCAACCAAGGTTATATAAAATTATAGAAATGTTAAGGAGAGAGAATACTCTTCATGTGTGGCCCAAGTTCTTTGTATATACCACACCAGAAGTGTGTAGCCTTATTGTTGAACATCCCAACTTGGGAGGGCTAGCCCCACAATCTCCCTTGCAAAACCAAACCAGGGTACTATACTAAGTTGACTTGTGATCAACAGAATTCATATTGGAATTGTTATCATTTGTTTTAAATATCAAAAGTAGTCTTTTCAATCACATCACATATTCAATGACACCTCAAATCAATGTGTTTAGGTTTAGAATAGAATTGTGGGTTTTTGGTCAAGTAAACTATGATGATTGCGAATGACCAGCACAATCCCACATCGGCTAGAGCGTAAAAATGAAATGTCCTTTTAATGAAGCATGGATACCTCTTCTAGCAAGATGCCTTTTGGGGGTTGGTGACCTATAAGGAGAAGTATAGCCCATCAACTGGAGCATAAAAAATGAAGTGTTTTCTTAAGGAGACATGGATATATCTCTCCTGGAACAGGACCTTTTGGTGATTGGTGACCTACAAGGAGCAATGCAGCTCACCAAAAATGAAACTGTGCAAATTTATGTTGTTTAAGACTCAATTCTTCAAATAATGCCTTTATCCACACAGGCTCCTTTCCTTTTTCGGTAAGAGGTATATATAAGGAGTGATCTATGGGGGGGGATTATTTTTTTTAATATATATATATATATATAACAACAAATAGAATTTATTAATAATATAATTTCCCATTTCAAGTATTTGTGATGAATATCCTATTAATTACAATAATAATAAATATATTATATGATTTAAAAAAGTTATCTAACTTGGTTATAAAAGGATTTAGTGAGCTTTTTATAATTTTATGTCATTACTTGTGACTTGAGTGTTAATCACAGTTTGAAATAACAATTTCTAAATATGATTTACAATAATTTTAACAATTTATATCTCAGTTTCCTAACCGAACTTCTTAGATCCCTCTTTAGTCATATACTATGCTTCAATAGTAGATAGTGACACTCTTTTATGCAATTTTAATTTCCATAAAATCATCCCCAATATAGAGCATCAAATATCATAAATTATATTTTTTGATATCCAAATCTCCACCCAAATAAGCATCACTATAACCATTGAATGATGGTTCATGCTCACCATAACATAAATACATGTGATCCCTCTAAGGTACTTGAAAATTCATTTTAAGGTTGCCTAATGGTGTTTTCCATGATTAAATAAAAATTTGATCATGGCTCCTATTGCATGAGTTATATACGACCTTGTGCATATATATCATAACATACATCAGATTTCCAACCTTAAAAGCGTAGGGTACATTCTTGATCATGTAATATCCTTCTTCTTTCCATGTAATCAGACTTCTAACTGCAGAAGCATATGGTACATTCTTCATGTAATCTACTTCATCTTGTAGGACACAGAAATGACTAACCAATGGAGTGCTCATAGGTTCACAAGTTGTTTATCTTACATTTTAAAATCTATGCACACCGTGCTTGATGGTTCAATTATACATATGTGATCTACCAAAGCCAAAACTATAATTGGGTGTGGGTTTTCAGAAAAAATAGATCTTCATAACCTGTTCTTGAGATTGTAAATAGCTTTCTAAAAAGAAATACTGCCTGAAAAAGGGCAAGCATAGGTAATGGATCACAGCTATTTTATTTTACATTTTAAATTTGTTGTACATCAAGCTTATTGGTTTTCCCCCCACCATAGAGGTGCTACCATCAAATATCCTTCGAGATGCAATGGAGCTAAATGTCAAATAGTGATTTCAGTGGTGGAACTAGATAATTTTTTTTTTTTTGGGGGGGGGGGGGGGGGGGGGGACTCTGTATGAATATATATGGCTAAAGCATGCTTATAAGACGACGGTTGGCCTCCCTTGAATATCCTTCAATTGTAATTTCATAAGCAAAATTAGCAATGTGGGTTTGGCTAAACTAGAGTAACCCAATTGGCCCCCTTGACATGAAGTCCTGGTTTTGCCCCTGAGCGTGATTGCACACTTCATACTTGACCCACAAAATAATTGTATGAAAATTTCAGAATAATAGAAATTTGATAAAATTATAGTGCAAAATAATGTTATCAATTAAGTAGTTTTTTTAGTAGAGAGATAATGGGTTGTTAATTTTAAGATTGCAGGATCAATTTCCAAAAGGCAAAAGAACATCTATCAAATGGACCTAATGGCATGCTGCCATGGTGCCAAGAGGCACCATTGTTCGGAGCAAATTGGTTGCACAATTAGGCATCGTCATTTGGCAGATTGCATCTTTTGCTAACAATTACTTGAAGCAACCTGTTCAACGAAAAAGCACATCTCTTCCCTTTTCAAACCGATGCATGGTTATGTTTTGAAAAATAGAGCTCCACCAATAAGTTTATTATTTATATACGTTCGAAAATTTACTTTAAACCGCAAGTAATCTTTAAAATTAAAACCGAAAGGTCCACTTTTTAAACAGTAAGTTCGCATGCCTCTTTAAAATGAAAGTTCTCATTAAACCTTAAGTTCAACTCTTCCATTATTCCGCTAGTTTACAAACCACAACTTTCTATTATTCCACAAGTTCACAATATCAATTGCACGCCTTAAACTTGAGTTAGAGCCCGTAGGATCCATTAATTGCACGCCTTCGACTGAAAGTTCGAGTTAAAGGCTATATAAGATCCATTGCATGGCCTTGGACGAAACGTTCAAGTTAGGGACCGCAAGATCAATTGCACGGCTATCAACTGTATTTAATTGACACATTAACCACGCAAGAGCCTTTCAAATATTATATAAAATAATTTTTGTAAAAAGAAAACACCAACAGGTAATCTAGTTTCTTATTTTTGAAAAAGAAAAGCAAAAACAAATAAACAAAACAGGGGGAGGGCTTTGTCATATTTTTTTTACTACGCGTTTTTTTTCCTGCTTCCACACTGCACCTCCCAGAGCTATATGTAGATCGAAGGATAGAATCTGTTATTTATTATTTCATTACTTTCTTTTTGTTCTGTTTCTACGCGGCACCGCCTAGAGCTTTATGCAATTCAAACTATAGACTATATTTTATTATATTTATATAGTTGTTTATTATTATTCATTGAATTTGACTTTTGAATTCTTGGTTATATACTTATATTCAATCAAATTAGTATTACCCATTGTAAGACTTAAAATTATAATTATTGTGACTAAATCTATATATCACATTTTTTAAGAAAAATCTACTAGTACATTAGTACATTATATAGATAAAGAAGTTCATACTAGAATTACTATTACTATAATCATAGTCAGCTGGAAGGTAAGCAACTAACGTGGGTGACTTAGATTTTAAATTTTGGCTCAAAAATAAATCATTATCCACTCGAAACGCATATTTACTCTCAAAATTTTTATTTTACTCACTAATAATTTTTACCATGTGTATTATATTATATAGCCTTTTTTATTGTTGTATTTTGTTTTAATTTATGATTTTTATAATGATATATATCTTAAAATTTTATGTTGTACCTACAATTTCTAGTAAAATAATAATAATAATAATTTTATTATTTTAAAATATCAGAAATAAGATATCTAACTTACATTTCGATTTAGGCAACTTTTTTCCCTGGCATTTTTTTTCTTTTACGTATTTGTACGTTTAAAATATATTATTCGAAAAAAAAGCAAAAAAGAATAAAAAACACACGCCCACACACACCACAAGAAACGGTCAAATTCAAAGTACTGGACGCTTCAAATGAACTCCATAACACAACAATTAGCGGGAGCAAAATCACAGGCGAGTGTGACCACAAATCAGACAAGACAAACAATAACTGCAAGGAGTTGAAGACCTACGACTAGGACTGACGAGAGCGATGGAGAGAGAGGTGGGGACCTGGATTGTTCCCTTTCTGTTCCTGTTCTTTTCGCCATTACGGTGGATCTCTGCAAACTTTGAAGGTTCGTTCGTTTGTTCATTTTTTTTTCTCATGCTGCTGCATTATTGTTTCTCTACTCTGATCTGTAACTACATTCGCCTGCGATTTTGTTGCCTCTGATTATTGTGTTATGGTGTTCATTTCGAAGCAGTCAGTAGTACTCTGAATTTACCGCTTATTGTTGTTTCATCTTACAACAGGCGATGCTTTGAATGTCTTTAAGCAGACCGTATCTGATGACCCTAACGGCGTCCTACAGAGTTGGGATCCCACTCTACCCGATCCATGCTCCTGGTTTCATGTAACGTGCGACCTCGAAAACAATGTCACGAGAGTGTGAGTATTTTATTAATTCTACCGCCCAAATCTTTTGAGGTCAAGCTTATTGTTCAACTTTTAGAGTCATTTTTGGATGGCTTTAATTACTCTTAAATTTTCTTTTCTGCAATCTTCTTAGTGATCTTGGAAATGCCCAACTATCCGGGTCCATGGTACCAGATTTTAGCAAGCTTAAGAAGTTGCAGTCCTTGTAAGTCATGATCTTTTGCATGAATCTCTCTCTATCTCTCTCTCTCTCCCTCACACGCGCACACACACACACACACACACAAATATAGGAGTACAGAATACACTACCCCAAAACTGTTTCACTAATAAGTCCTCGCAAATGTTAGTAACATGAACATTTTTTATGTTAATTTTAATTTTTTGTTCTTGCATCTACTCAATCGACTTCTAAAAATTTATACAGAAGGAAAATAGAAATGACTTTGCAGCACTGCTCCCATGTCGAAGTTATTGCCCACTTTCGTTTCTCAATCTCCCTACAGCACACAAATATAAAGATTTATAGCTAGTTTGAACTCAACTGCATCAATCCAAAGAATAAGGATGTGATTGTTTCAAATATTGAACTAGAGGGACACAACTCCAAGTCTGCTACACTTTGAACCTTTATTACTTCATTGTTCAAAATGTTCACATAAAAATTGAATACTTTTGTACATGACAGGGAACTTTACAGTAATAACATAAACGGATCAATACCTACAGAGTTTGGGAATCTGACTAGCCTGGTTAGCTTGGATCTTTACAATAACAGGCTCACGGGTCACATTCCTGAGAAGCTGGGCAAGATGCAAAAGTTGCGCTTCCTGTGTGTATACCTGTCCTCCAGTATATATATATATAATTGCTTTCTTTTGTTTCTTTTTCATTAATTTTAGATACTTGTCTACGCACTCGTTTTGCACAATAAAAAGGTGTGGACGGCTAGAAAGTGAAAACAGAGCAACTCTCCTGTTTAGTTCAGGGTTACCGTAAATGTTTGATTCACTTGTGGCAGTAATGGTGATAATTAAGGTGGATATATAACTTTAGTGATTAGAAGTTTTATCCCTTTTTTCTATTTTAAGTTCAACTGAGATCAAATGCTTCAAGCATATATGACACTGTTAAATGAAAGGATATATCATCCATATTGATAAAGCTCTGTAGATGACTAAGCTTCTTGACAATCTGAAAATATTCCTAATATATAAAATGTATGATGTTACGAGAATGTTTTTTTATTACGAAACCCATACATTTTTATTTCTTTGCATCCTGCTTTTTTTTTTTAAATCTAATAAGCTATTTTGAAGTTTAGCATCATCATGTCATCTTTTTTATGTCCAAGGATAGCCGGATTAACAACAACAGCTTGGATGGTTGTATTCCCACTTCTCTGACCACTATCCAACCACTTAAAGTGTTGTAAGTATATGTTTGATCCCAGTGTTTCATTTAATGAAAATTATCTTGGATTGCGTGTTTGTTAAAATTATGATTTTATTGTTACACATTTGAGTATCACGGTAGAAGTTAATAATATAAATAGATCTAAGAATAGCCTATCGGAGGCAATTAATTTTAAAATATTAACCCTTAAATTCTAATATGATGTCAAAGTATATTGTGTTTTTCAGCCTGTGAATAGTATGTTTTCAATGTTCTATCTTACGTATAATATATGGTGGTCTATATTATTCATGTTATCATGGGAGGGAGGTGTATTAAAATACTACATTAGATAAGTTACTGACCAAGTAAATCCTAATATAAAATCTTAATTGATTTTAGGATGTTGATAGATTTTAATATTACCAACTCTCAAGTATTTATTAAGATGAAAGGTTCAGATGTTGCTGTGTGTTTATGCAGGTGCATGCTTCCTTTTGTTTTCTGTCTCTTTTTTCTTTATGTATCTCTGTGGTAAGGTTGGGGATGATGTAACGACCCGAGCAGCGTGGTGCTGGCGGGACGTTTCTTAGTGGCACGATTCAGGAATGGATTCGTGCTACGTAAAGGAGAGGGGTTGGTTGAAGCGTAGATGGTGCGCAGCGGGAAGGTTCCAGGCAGTTCGTGGAGGAGAACGGATGGAACCCCTTCGGAGTTCAGACGTGCCGACCCGGTTGAATGCGGGGAGCACGCCGCTAGTCGAGGACTTGACGTTGAAGAAGGGATTTGGCCATCCTTACACAAACCTGGTCGGGAACCGGAGCCGTTCTCCGATGAGCCCAGGTGGCAGGGCGAAACCGGTCTACGTGCGCTTCAACCCTCAAAGGCTAAACTTAGCGGACCGTGGATAGAGAAGCTAAGTGCCGCAAGGGGTTGAGAGGCGCAGGAAATCTGACCCCATGACAAAGTGGTATCAGAGCCGAACCGGCCCGTATCCTGAAGACTCGCCGAGCACTCTCGCGAGTAGCGTGATCCCAAGGTGGGAGCTCACAGAGGTGAGTCGACCGATAGTGTCTTGCACGCCTTGCGTCCATAGAGTTGGAGTATCCTAGAGTGTGATACGAGTTGGGCAAGGGAGTACGAAGGAGCGCGTCGGAGCGATCTTGGAAGCCTCCTATCCTTTGGACATTGGGCGAGTGGGGCGGGCATCTTGGTAAAGGTGTTGCAACTGCGGGGAAGCGATGTCCAAGCCGTTGACATTGGGCGAGTGGGAGGGCGTCGAGGTAACGATGCCATCGCCTGCAGGGAAGCGATGTCGACAAGCGCAACGAGGACGTTGCAAGGATTGGGTGGAGGAGAATGTCACGACCCGAGCAGCGTGGTGCTGGCGGGACGTTTCTTAGTGGCACGATTTAGGAATGGATTCGTGCTACGTAAAGGAGAGGGGTTGGTTGAAGCGTAGATGGTGCGCGGCGAGAAGGTTCCAGGCGATTCGTGAAGGAGAACGGATGGAACCCCTTCGAGTTCGACGTGCCGACCCGGTTGAATGCGGGGAGCACGCCGCTAGTCGAGGACTTGACGTTGAAGAAGGGATTTGGCCATCCTTACACAAACCGGTCGGGAACTGGAGCCGTTCTCCTGATGAGCCCAGTGGCAGGGCGAAACCAGTCTACGTGCGCTTCAACCCTTAAAGGCTAAACTTAGCGGACCGTGGATAGAGAAGCTAAGTGCCCCAATGGGTTGAGAGGCGCAGGAAATCTGACCCCGTGACAATGAGGAAGGTCGATCCTAGTTTTCTGTTCCATGGTTTTCTGTTACGACGCGTTTTAAAGCCGTGCGGGTCGATGTGGCGAGCCCAAAGCGGACAGTATCGTGACACTTAATCGAGCCTTTATCTATGCCCGATTCTAACAAACTGGTATCAGAGCCCAATTGTCCTGTTATCCCTGTTAAGTGTTCCGTAATATCGAAAGTCTTCTCGGCGTTGTGTGATCGAGCGGTGTGTCCCGTTAGTGCGGCGGTATTCGGGTTATGATGTCACTTTAATATCGAACCGGTTTGATCTCTCTACAAGGCGTGGATTGAGGGGGAGTTATAATAAAATCCCCAGTTACGGTATACGGTCGATGTGTGACAAAGGGGCAGATTGTTGGGATGTTTGTCCCACATCGCTTAAGGACGAGAAAGTTAAGGCATATATAAGAAGAAAGAAGGCTTTAAATGTTATGACGCGTTTTAAAGCCGTACGGGCCGATGTGGCGAACCCAAAGCGAATAATATCGTGACACTTAATCGGGCCTTTACCTATGCCCGATTCTAACAAAATCTTTTGTGTAACCTCTCTGGACCAATACCTGAGGATGGCTCATTTTCAAAGTTTGGTCCCATCAGGTTTCATGTTGATGAGCTTAAGCATTTTTCAGTGTAACTGCCTCTGGTATGGGCTAGCATTAAATACCTTCTTTTTTGCAGTTATGAGAATAACCTTGGTCTTTGTGGATCATTTACTGGAAAGCCCTGCTCGGGATCTCCTTGTCCCTGACACCTCAACAAATTTCACTCGGCAATTTTCCCATTTACTACAATTAATAGCAAGTCGTTGATGGCGCTTAGCAGCATTTCACCTGTCGCATTGAATGTTGTCATTAATGAAATGTGTGACTATCATTTCGATGCCTAATTGGTGGCCGAATGCCAGTAATTAAAAATTGCGTTCCCAATTCCCAGATGCACATCAATTAGTGCAAATCTGTACCTTGATTCATGAATTTCCATTTGATACCCATCTCATTTTAGTCCTGGTCTGAGCTTTTGATATTAACGACCTGACATCATCGGTGACTTGCGTGTGATTTTATCACGTCGCCGAACATAAGTCTAAAGGCTCGGTCATTGCCTTCCATGGCAATTGTGGCCCGACACGATTGTTGACAAATCTAATACTTTTTGAAGTATGATGGGGGAAGCATTGATGGGTTCGTTTATTTTTAAAACCATTAATTTTCGATTTGTTTCAATTAATCTCGATTTTTATCATAATTAATACTCAATTAATAATTATTAAAGTAACAAATAACTGGGTAATAATTTTATAGAGTATATTGACTAGGTATTATATATATGACATCGCTTTAAATTTTAAAGCATTTTTAACCTTATTAGCTAATGACTTCGAAGTGCATTATTTATTTATTTCTTCTTTAATTTTAGTTTATCAATTTACCTATTGACATGTATTTTTTTCCTTTCAGCCGACGTCTTTTTTTCTTTCACGCAATCTTCAGCCCTTAAGATTTGTGGCAATGAAGGAGACTTCAGCCAATTCCTCTTGGAGACAAGAGGACAGTAACCCAATGGGAGCCTACATCGATAAATCAACGGAGCCGACGGTAACAATCTGTGTAGCTCGTGCACAATTTCTCTCCCCTGACAGAGCAACACAGATTGTCAGGGAGAGAAATTGTGTTAATACATTAAAAGAGGAACACATTTAATCAAAATCATATTCAAAATAACACATTTTTGTTTTTGTTTTTTTTTTTCAATTTTTCGAAAGAAAAAAAAAACTGTTTTTTAGATAACTGTTTTTCACGACCTTCAGCATATTTCTTTCTTTCTTCTTCCGTATTAATGGGCCTGCATGAACCCATGGGCCGATTCAAACGTTAAAAGAGGATAACTCCGCCCAAATAAGAAAATACTTGAAACGCAATAAAAAGACGCCACGTGAACCACGCAATCTCCTAAGAAACAAACATGAGGCCACGCTTCGTAGAATCCAGATAATCCTCCACCATCGACCCATTCGATCTTTCAAATCCCTGCAAATCACAACCATTCATTCATCCCCACCCAACACACACTACCTGTAAATTAAAAACAAATAAATAAATAAATAACGAAGACAAACCCAAACTCTTCTTCAACGGTTGTTCCCTCGCCACCTCGACCGCCGGTGAAGAAGCATGGCCGCTACACTTCAACGCACCCCCTTCACTCTCCGATCCAGGCCCATACCAGTCAACGCCAAGCTCCGATCCCACACCAATCCACCATCCCGGATCTCCTTCTCCGGCCTCAAGCTTCCCTCCTGCCCCGTCAAAATCGCGGCGTCCCGCAGATCCAAGCGCGGCGGGGCGAGGATGTCGATCAGCCCCGCCGAGAGCTACGCGGTAGCCCTGGCGGACGTGGCGCAGTCGAACGGAACGCTGGAGTCGACGGCGGCGGACGTGGAGAAGCTGGACGAGGTGTTCTCCGACGGGGCGGTGTTGGATTTCTTTGCGAACCCGACGGTGGCGTTGGAGAAGAAGCGGGAGGTGGTGGACGAGATCTGCAGGGCGGCGCAGCTGCAGACGCACACGGCCAACTTTCTGAACATTTTGGTGGAAATGAAGCGGGCGGTGCTGGTGAGGGAGATCGCAAGGGAGTACGAGGCGGCGTACAACAGGGCGACGGGGACGGAGTTGGCGTTAGTCTCCTCGGTGGTGCCGCTGGAGTCGCAGCACCTGGCCCAGGTCGCCAAAGTGGTGCAGAAGCTCACCGGGGCCAAGAACGTTCGGATCAAGACCGCGATTGACCCGTCCCTGGTCGCTGGCTTCACGGTCCGCTTCGGCAGCGGGGGTTCCAAGCTCATCGACATGAGCGTCAAGAAGCAGCTCGCTGACATCGCGTCCCAGATCGATGCGGGCGACTTGCAGCTCGCACTTTGACTCATTGTTTTGTTTTGTTTTGTTTTTCCTTTTTTCCTTCCTTAAAATAAATATATGAATTTGTTTTTTTTTTAATGTTTTTATCGGTTATTGTTGAATTTTGTATGTAAATAATACATATTTAATTTGCGGATCGCAAATCAACACGCACGCGTGGGTGCAGCACCGAAGCCCTCCTTTTAGCGGAAGAAACATTTAAATTTCATTCTTCTTTATTAATATTGAATAATAAAGATTTTACCGAACGACCTTCAAAGTGGATCCGTGGCGCAATGGTAGCGCGTCTGACTCCAGATCAGAAGGTTGTGTGTTCGATTCACTCCGGGTTCAAATCCCCTTTTTTGTTTTTTTTTCCCATTCTACCATTTGGGAATTGTGATTTTTATACCCACCTACATTGGAGCTAAGAATACATGCGGACCAAACATACAACATGACAAAAGCCCAGTTTGTGAATGCTTTTGAAAGACTAACAAAAAAAAGTGTTTGGTAAAATTAAAATAAGTACTTATAAAAAAAGTTTCTGCTTTTTTTTTTGCCTAAAAGCAGAAGCAATCCAAGGGTTGCTTTTAGAAGCTGCTTTTTTAAGAAGCAGTTTTTTAAAAATTAAAATGACAATATTATCCTCTCTCTTTATCCTCATCTTACGTCAACGAGGGATGCGTGCATAGGAGGCCAACGGATCGGGGAGCACGGGGGCAGCGGCGTGGGGGCGGGGCGGCGGCGGGAATGGGATCGGGGGTGGGCGGTGTCGGCGGGGCAGCGTCGGGGGTGGGGCGACATCGGCGGGGCGGTGTCGGGGGGTGGGCGGCATTGAGGGGCGATTGGGATGGGATCACGAAGCATAGAGGGGGAGGGGCGGGCGGCGTCGGAAATGGAGGAGGGAGCAGGCGGCGTCCGGGATGGGAGAGGGAGCGGGGGTGTGTGCAGCGGGATGGGGATGGGGGTGGGGTTGGCAAAGGGAGGGTGCGGCAGGATGGGTGAGAAGGGGTGCGACGGGATGGGGAGGGGAGGGATTAAGTTTTTTTAAAAAATTATAATATAATTAACAAAGATATTTATGTCTTTTACGTTTCCACAACACTTTTGCTTTTAATTTATCAAACACCTATTACCTGCTTTTAAAATTTAAAGCACTTTTAAAATTATATTTTACCAAACACTCACCTGCTTATTTTTACAGCAGCTTATTTTTCCAGCACAGCTAAAAACAGCTTCTTCTAAAAGCACATCATTACCAAACTAAGCCAAAATATCATTACTCCTACAGATATACATCTACATATATGTATGCATTCTTGATGGTGGTATAAAGATCTAGAGAGAAGTTGTTCTCGAATTGGTTAGATGTGTGAAAAGTCAACACTTTGACGACGTCCCGAATTAATATATATTTAATTTATTTTACTTATTTTAGCACTTAAATTCGAAGGCATGAGAGTTTCAATTTATTTTACTTATTCCTTTGCTTTTGTTTTATTAAAAAATATTTTTTATTTCAAAAATAAAAAAAATGGTTTGAAAATATGCCCCGAGAATTCTGGGAATATAGTTTGGAAACCAAGCGAATCTATTCCTGAGTTATAATCGTGAAGGCTGTCCACTTGACCCCCTCAATGCCGGTAGCCCTCGGCCCACTTCCAACCCGTGATTGGAGTTGTTTCGGCTCCAAGAAATACCTTCATAGGGGGATTTCTCGTCAGCCACACATCCTAAAATTGCTCTAATCATATCCTCACTCACCCGTGGAGTTCCTAAAAACTAACCACTATCAGATCAATCACATGAGGTATCCTATGAGTTTATGACTTAATTCGCAAACCAAATAGTACCATAAAGTATACAATTTTAAGGTCGAAGTTGAACGTCCAAAGTCCATGCATATTTACATCTAAGGGATATAGAACATCTCGGAATAAATTAAAAGGTAATAATATTTGAGAGAATCTAGATTCCAAGCGAAGCCTCCTTTTAATGAACATTCAGGCCAGTTTGGTATGCCAACCAAATCCAAAAACTATGAATTCATTTTAATTTAAAATGAATTTATTATTTAAAATAATTTTTAAAAAAGCAGGTCTCGTAAGTATTTTAAAAAAAAATGGTTTCTAAGAATCCATTTGTTAAGAGTTTTGATTTTTGTTTTTAAAATTCGATTAGAATTCGTATTGAATTTTAACTTTAAAACAAATTCTATTTTATAGGAGTGAGAATGTATTTTATTTTTTATTTTTAAAAATAGTAATAAAATTAAATTAAATTAAAAAAATACAAAATTATTTAAATATGATTAAATTTAGATTTATTGTCCTACAACAATTTCTTTTCTCAAATTTTTCTCATGCAAAAAAAGGAAATACAACCTTTTTTTTTAAGGAAAAGGAAACGGATAGGAAACACAACCTTTCTTCTTCCCTCTTTTGTGATTTCAAGTGGTGAGAATGCAATTCTCCCTACATTTATGGAGAGGATTAATTCCCTTGGTGTTGATCCTCTTGCCTTTTTGAAAAGGTGGATATTTTTTGAAAAGGGTAGCGGTTGTATAGATTCTTTTTCTAATGAAAAGACTTTTTGTTAGTAGAAACCTCGTCAGTAGAGGATCTATATCGATGTCAAATCCATCTGTATAGATCCAGTGTCTATTCCAATAAACGATTTGTCTGTTGGTATAAATCTCATGGTCTATTCCGACAAAAAGTCTTTCCAACGGTTTAAACCTCGTCGATATAGATCTATACTAATGACAATCCGTGAGTATAAGTATATAATCTATTTCGATGGAAAATTTATTCGTCAATATAGACACTATCTGTAAAGACAGATATATCCATCAGCAAAAACATAAACTTCCATCTCTATTGACCTATGAGCAAAAAATCTATGCCAAAGCTTAACCATCTATATAGATCTATAACAACCGTTCTTCATCAAAATCTTTTAAATTAATGGAATCAATTATTTAATTGGTAGTTTTATGCCATTCAAATTTCAATATACAATTGCATATATATAAAAATCAACAAATTAACCCCAAAACAATTTATTTTAAATAAATTTTAATATTTCATTAAGAAAATTAATAACAAAAAAATATATATTATAATCACGTCATCAACTATATTAATTATTCATAATAAACATCTTAATTATTATTACAATTATTTCTTTCATTTCAGCCAGACATACTTATGATCAACTTGACCCAACACTAATTCTGATTTATTTTTATTGTCCAACAAATCCAAACTTATGATCTCTTTCAATTTTATGGCCCTTGGTCACCTCTCAATCACTGACATCCCACTTCTCTAAAGACTAGTATCCTTCTGTTCTCGTGGTATCTTCCTTGTTGCACCATTTCCAATCCCTGTTTCCGCATGACAGAGCCTATCGATTGGGGTAGAAGAGAGTGAACCCACTTGAGGGTTAACAGAAGAGCAACCTTGAGTGGATAACACAGTCTGTGATTTTGTTGATTTCACCTTTGCTGGTGCATCCTAAGATAGAGGATAAAACAAGAACTGTTTTTATGGAAAGGTGTAATGCAATTACTTGACATGGTTGAGATTTAGTTTTGAAATTCTATGATAGCGGACTAATTTGTAAACAGCTAGAAAAGGAACTTAATTAACTTTATTTACAAGTTTAATTATATTTCCAAATGAGTGTTGAACAAGGATTCGAACGGAAAAAAAATCAAAGAATATGATGCAAATTTTGTTACACGCCTTTTTGCATCCTGATCCAGGCAGCAGTGAAGCTTGCTGGTAGAAAGAGGGCATGGGTATTGTTTTATCTATGCTTTAGTCTTTTCCTGAGGTAGAGAAATTGATGACATAAGATTTATACAGCCTAACATACGTAAACAATAAGAAACATGCACACCAACAAAATTTAACAATTTAACTTACCATAGTTCTTGCTTGGACCTGGTTCTTCACTACCTCCTTGGCATGGAGTTTTTCCTCCAACCTCATGTACAACCGTATAAAATGAGACCGGAAAAAAAACAATAGCACTCAGCTCAAAGATAATTATTCAAACGAGGCAGACCACAAAAATTCTTTTCATGGTTGATGTACACATTAACCACGGCATCTCCTAGCATTCAGCTCAAAAAACAGGAAAGAGGAATAATAATGCGAAGAAGTATTTTTTATCAGAAGAAAACAATTTATTAAGGCACAAAATTACAACTGATAAATAATAATAATAATAATAATAATAATAATAATAATAATAATAATAATAATAATAATACATAGAAGCCATAATGATTGTCTGATCAGTCATATAAAAACGTCTATAACGATTTGTTAATGGATTCATCCAACCTGGGCCAGATGAATTTCCCCCCAATTGAAGCCATAATGTGGCTGAAAAATGATGAAATTGTCTGTTTCAACAAGAACAGGAAGATCACTGTTAAAAAAATAGGGAATTTTAAATATAATGTATTGACATTGCAATTTCTTGTGTGAGCCTACATAGCACAAGAAATAATTACCACCTACTGAGCATAGATCCACAAACAATGATAAATTAAGATCACATATAGTTAATTTTAAAATGATATTAATTTTCCATTCGAAACTCTCAGGTTCATTTAAAGTGATGGACAATCCAACGGGTATAGTATACAACGTAAAAACAATGGCTGTCATATATCTCTTATGATTCCCATTCAGAGAAGAATTATTGGCCTTTATGTTTTGAAGGGGTTTATGAGTTTCCAAAAAAAAAAAAAATTAAGTTTAAGAGCAAACACGTTTGTATTTATACAAAACATTTATAAAAGAAAAAGAAAAAGAAAGACTCAAAACTTTGTCGTTGAAAATTTTGAAACATATATATATGGATTACACCACAGTTTCCAATTTTATTTTTTAGCTATCTGTAGACTATCATCTAATTTTGTTTTGCATGAAAACTGAGAACAGCTGCCACTTTGCAATACCAATGCACTTATATTTGGCGTTGAAATTCAATTTTGTTTTTTTAAAAAAACAATACTTCAATCATTAATATTGGTCGGAAATGTCACTCACCTTGCTTCCGTTCCTTTGATTGCTGAACTTTATTTTTTAAAATTATTTGTTATGTATTTTCTGAGATGTAATGCCCTATGGGGCTAGTTAGGGAGTGTTCATAAATCATATATATGAAACTATATAATAATAGGTTATGAAACTTCTGACCCCTTGAATCGTGGAGTATACTATATTAACTAAAGTGAGAATAATTAAAAGATTTAAAAAATTGTGGCTCACATGACAATGAGCATGTATTGGCTATATAAATCACTGGCCATTATTAGATCACATATTCACAATAGATAAAAATGGCATAAACTAGTCATATTAAATTAATTACATTTATATTTTATGTGATTTTGAAACACAATATTGATTAAAAGAATATAATAAATTCAATGATAACTTATTAGTTATCTTTTGAGTTTTAAATTAGTATATTTTAAAATTTAGATTATAATTCAAATTTATAATGTTACGATATAATTTAATGATGCATTCATTACTCATCCAACCTTTACCACATGCATTTATCGGATTCAATAAATTATCCTGCACTAATTATATTTAGGAAAACCCTTTTCTCAAATCTAATGTAATATCAAAAGTATTGCATGAAATGTAATATTTAATTTGAATCATTAGATCTGTTTTCAATAATTCATATTAAAATTTTAAATATTAAAAATAAATTTAATACTAAAAATAAATCTAACAATCCAAATTGCAAGCATTAATTTCATGAAACGTTAATCCCCTCGTGCGGATTCGTATTACCTTGGGGTCTTAGTTAGATGTTCTGCGTTCGAGTATACTCTTGAAAATTTTTATGCAATTGTTTTAATATTATAATTTTCTTTAGTCTATATCAAACGAGTTCAGAAATAATTAAAAGTGCAGTGGTTATTGGTTCTACTAGCGAGTAGCACGAAAATATTAAATTTTGAGAGAAAAAAATGTTGCACGTGGCATTACATGCCGGCAAAAACATAATAAATAAAATTAAAAGAAATATCAGCACAAAACCGTTTATATTTCCGTCACTTTATAAACCGACAGCAAACTAAATCATATTTACACCGATCAATTCTATGTACATGTAACAAAAGTTCACAGTTCACACCTCAACTGTAACACGTGCAGGGAAAGCCCAACATTAATAACTCAGAACAAATGCATTGAAGAAACATGCAGCATTCGCTTATCCTAACAGACTGGCGTGTTAATCCAACTAAATCATTACTGGTAAGCCCGTGAATGCCACGTTCTATACGCATTTCTGATATTGAAATCCCATTCCATAGGACCCCGATAGTAACTTACAAAAGGGGTTACCTGTGGCCGCACATTACTTTTTTTTGGTAACATCAACGAACATGGCTCGAGTCCAGTGCTCAACGTCCTCATTCTGGGATGGGGGTGGAGGGAAAGTAGGATGCTCGACCAGATCCCATTCTTCAATCAGGCTTTCATTCTTTCCAATGTCAGATACCTCAGAAAGGCAACTAGCAGCAGAACTCGGAAGGTGGTTATCATAAATGTTTTTCTGCGATAAAGCGCAAAGCTTACGCATGAAGCAAGCACAAATAATACAAATGAAATATACATACAGACACACAAATATATACATATATATATATCAACAGATGCAAAAGAAAAATAACATCTCATGCACAATGGTTTCGATTTAAAACACAAACAAACTAAACTGCACACACCTCAAACTAGCTCAGGGTTAAGACCACAAGAGCAAGATGACAACAAGTAGTGGATTTAATTTCATCCGTCAAGGATATTCCCTTCCTCTCACTTGAAGGTTGGATCTTCCAATTGTACCAATATTTTTATCATTCCAATGATCAAAGAGGCCGTCTAATTCAAATATTGAAAAAGAAACTGCTGAAAATTTTATTGCACAGTTAAGTATATAGGCCATTGGGTAACAAATTTTTTGCCTAAATATACTGTATGCTTAGTACTATAGAAAATAGAAAGAGAGTTGATTAAATTTTCATACCGTGTCCATAATTAATAAAAATTAAAGATTAAGAAACAGGAAACAAGTATATGCGCATCAGAAGCTTCTGAAGTTAATTGTATACAAATTAACAGATTTCCCTCTAACAGGATTCTGAATGACATAGAATGACGGAAGTAATTACCATTAATGGTAACATATGCACACTGTCAACAAGAGTGCTTGATGAAATTGCAGAATTTACTTTCCAAACTGACTTGTTAAATTGTTGAACTTGCTTACCTGACCTGAAAAACAGAATTAAATGTTGTGAACAGTTAACGTTGCTATATGGTAGGGCAAGCAGAATGGTTAATTGTTGTGAACAATTAACGTTGCCATACCATAAGGTAGGGCAAGCAGGAGGTAGGTCATAAAATTAAATAGGAGGACGAGGAAAAACATGCCTTGAACAAGCCATTTTTAAGGAGGAAACGGAGCGAACTTCCTTAGTGGAGGATAGTGTGGACAACAGCTTTGCAAATGCTTCGAATGTAGATGCATCAGAAGGAACATCTAGACATAATGAATTATAGCCATATGCTGTTATACATGCCACACTTTTCTTAAGCAACGAAATGCCTTTTTGCAAATCCTTGTGTGTTTCGATAGAATGCGAAGAAGAGGAAGAATAGTTGAAGCTGCCGCTTCCAGAAGGATCCAGATGAGGCCTCCTTTCAGATTCCATTGAAGCCACACCAAAATTGCTTGAGCTTCTATCTGACCATGAAGCTTCCCCACTACTTGAACAGTAGTTCACACGTGGTATAAAAAGGGGATATTCATTGCTGTAAAACAAATTATGATGAGTAGAAAACAACAATGAAAAAAATAATACGAGCATGGAGAACACCTAATTAGAAAAGAAAATAATTTAGGTAATCTTAAATCAGCTAATAAATAATAATATTACAACATATTCCAACTCTCCCCTCAATTTTGTGCAAAAACATCACAAATGTCCAAATTAAACAAAGATATATAAAAAGAAACATAGTAACTCTATGATTTATCATATCAGCTAGTTGAACCACTTTTTAATACACCATAATTTATATTATCATCGATGTAATTCCTATCAAGTTTAATACACTTGGCAATTATATTATCACAAAAAATAATCATTGGCTTTCAAGAGTTATAACCAAGGTATTGTAAGAGAATACACAACCAAATAAATTCTGCAGTAGCGTGATGAAATGCACAATATTCAACGTCTGTACTGAAATGCACGATATTTATTTCTCCAAGTCATGAAAATTTCACCCACAAATGACACATTCAGAAGTAGACTATATGTCCAATTTTGATCCACCAACGTCAAAATAAGTGTTTCACACAATATCTAAGTGTCCATATTATGGAGAGGACTTTAGATATGTCATAATATTCAAAACACTAATGTGTCAACCATTCAGATTATTACATTATGTATTAATTGACTCATAGCACTAAGGTCATGTTTAGTACGCGGGAAACAAATGAAAGGGAATGGAATCATTAAGGGAATGAGATTGCCAAGGGAATAAGAATGGAAATCAAAAATTCCAATCCTTTGTTTGGTATACACAGTAAAGGAATGAAAAATATTCCTTTAACCTTGTTTGGTACACGAGATTTAACAAAGGAAGGTTAGATAAAAATCCTAAATTACTTTAAAACCTAGGGCGGAACTGCGCTAGACCGTAGCAGCGGTGTCGGGCGGGGGAGGGGGAGCGAAATCGCAGCAGTGGCATGACCCAGACACGGTTTCCTGGACTGCCATGGTGGCTGTATATGATTGGGGGAGCCGGAACTGCAGCGCATCGAGGGAGTTGACTACATCGAAGCCTTGGACGGTGGAGCTAATTGGGGGGGACCGTAGCAGTGGCGTCGGGCGAGGGAGGGGGAGCGGAACCGCAGCAGCGCCGTCGGGCGGGGGGGGGGGGAGCGAAACCGCACGCAGCAGCGACTTCAGGTGGGGGAGGGGGAGCCGGAATGGCAGAACCGCAGCAGTGTCGGGCGAGGGAGGGTGCTATGTCCTCCAAGATCTGGGTGATCGGATGCTATGTCCTCCAAGATCTAGTCGGGTGAGCTGATGGGGGAGGGTGGGTGGAGCTGAGGATGAGGACGAATTGTCCACCAGCGGCGATGAAGCTTCTGTCAGAGGAGGAGGAGATGGTGGTCTTGGAGACGCGTGTCGATAAGGAGAGGGGTTTTTTAGGATTTTTGATTAATATTTTGATTGATCTATGTAGGGGAATAGATGTAAACCTGGTCTGTGGGAGGAATCAAGATTGCCTTATGTGGGGTAAATTATTCCCAAAGGAATTGATAATTCCATTCCTTTGACCGTACCAAACATGGGAAAGGAAAGGTATTTGATTCCTTTCCATTCCTTTCCCATGTACCAAACATGCTATAATTGTATATGATAATTTAGGTCTAATACGAGTCGTAGATAAACTCCTGCCTTTGATATCTCTCCTTGTTTATTAGAACATAATTGAGATAGTTAAATCATAGTGCTTCTCAATAGGAATATCTATAGATTCACATGCCAAGTTATCAGTTTCAGCTAAGAGATAAAAAAAATATACTTTTATTGAGAGAGAAAAAATACCTTGGATTGGTAAACTTCAATACCTAAAAAGTATTTTAAAGCCCCTAAATCCATCATCTTAAACTCTTTCATCAAACGACATCGAAGCTTTTGTATCTCGCTTATATTATTACCGATAACAGTAGTGTCATCGGTAAGATTGCCACAATATGTTTTATAGAAGGAAGTATGATCAGACAAAACAGGCTTGAAATCATGTCGGCATTAAGTGGCTCAACAAAACAAACGAAGCTCTTTGTGATTGTTTCAAACCATACGAGGGCCTCTCTTTCTCTCCCTCTCCCTCCCAAGTATTGTTAGTAGAAGAAAGAAAACCAATTTAAAATCATTCGAGGCATATGAGAAGTAGATAGAGGATTTTTATTTTGTGTATCAATTTGAACCGTCTCACTCTCTCCAAACTTGTGAACTGCGAGCTCACGCAAAAATAGTGTGAATAAAGAAACACATTGCACCCAAAAAAATTCTATGTGACAAACTCCAAATTAACAAAACTAATAATTTTAGGGTTTTAAAGAGCATGTGCGATACACCACAAACACACCCCAAAAGAAAAGTCCACACGTATGAATAGACGAGTTTTCACCTAGAAGAAACTTCACACATTGCGTGCACACATATGACTCAACCAAGTGATTGATGCCTTTGCATAGCAGCTCCACACAATTAGAGTCCTCAACTACATTGAAACTAGGAGGCTCGATCATTTTTTGCCTAGGAGCAAACACATGTAGAGCGACAGAGAGCCACACTCACATTGTCGTTTGCATGTGCACGAGTTGGTTTGTCTTCCTTGTAAAAGGTCGCCATCGAAGTCAACGAACAACCTCCCATCAAATAGAGTCAAAAGCCTCGAACTACCATGAACCAAACCAGAGGCCACCGCTGATTTCCGATTTGTAGCTAACCTGTTACTAGCAATGCAATAGATTGGTCGGTTTAGATGGAAGCAGTCCTGAGCAGCTTCCAATCAAACCACCAAACACTCAACAAAGTAAAGCGAGTGAGTTTGGCTTTGAATGTGACGTAAATAGGTCTATAAATAATCTAACACATTGGACAAATAGCTTGATACCCGCCCGGTTAAGCTAGAGCTTGACAATATACAAACTCAACTCGTTAATGTTCAAGCTCAGCTCGATTATTATGTAAGCTCAACTCGATAACTATATAAGCTCGGCTCGATAACTATACAAGATTGGCTCAGCTTGACTCGTTTACAAGTATGTCTGTAAATAAGCGATATAATCGACAACTCACTTGATATTCACTCGACTAAGCTCGAGCTCAACGCTATGCAAGCTCAGCTCATTACTATACATGCTCAACTCAGTTGTTATACATGCTAAGCTTGGCTAAACTCACTCGGCTCGATTCATTTGCAGGCCTAAACACATAAAAGGATGAAAGGAAAGATAAGTTGTTAGCCACACAAGGACATAGCATAAGTTACACTTGCAAGGTTTTAGCGGTCAACATATCATCGGATTAGGGTTAGGACAAATTTTTCTGCTTTAATCTAAATACCAAGTAAAAAACAACAATAGAAAATAATATTTATTCTCATATCTAATTCAACAATTACAATGTATGTACATACAAGGTTGGAAAAGACCTAATTAGGAAATAAAGTAATTTTGAGTAATCTTAAATTACAGATAAAACAATAATATCACAGCCCATTCGAACTTAATATCATTCATATAGTTGACTGAACAGTTTTGTCATGCTAACAAGAGAGCCTTTCATAAAAACTACCTTCTTGAAGGAGGAGGAGCATCCCAATAAGAACCCCGCTGCCATATTCTAGAGCACGAGCCCTAATGAAAAAAAAACTATCAACATGAATGCAAGTAGATAGAATCATTAAATATGACATAATGAAATCAACAGCTAGCAGCATGATAACTCCAAAAATAAGGCATAGAGAATAACCAAAACTGTCACACTATATTGCACATTACTACTATTACCAAATTTCTCGGAAACCAAATGAACTGAAAATACATACACTATTAATGTCCCTAGGCAAGATAAGGAAGCACGATGTACGCATTACACCCACATCAACCAAAGTTGTCAGTTTCAATTATCATGCAAATGTGATATGTAAGCCTATAATTTTCAGTCACAAACGTTTCCCGGAACATGGTCAGAAAATCCACACGACCAATACTAACTTTCATTGAAGAATGATGATCTAGTTTAAGAATTTTGACCAAAACGTTATAAACTAAATTATGAATAATTAAGGAATCTTCTAATGTCCTTTACCAGTTATATTAGCAATAACATCCTTAGAATTACCTAAAGTTTATAAGATGACGGATTTTTTATGAAGTTTTCAAGGCATCGCAGCAAAGAAAATTAGAGGCTTACTGCAAAGCCAGAGTTATGAAGGGCAGGAACAGCCAAGTTCTGAATCACCAGATTTAGAAGCTGAACCATATATCTGTCATTTTTCAAATAGTGCATTGATTAATTTATCATACAAGAATTTTTGGCGGGAAATGAGAAGTGCATATAATTCTAAGCATGCCTGATAAGTAACAATTGAGCTGCAGAACACAACACACACACACACACAACAAAAGAAATCAAGGCAACATGTAAGGGTTGCCACCCATTTATGCGAGTCAGATGTAAGTCACCTGTCTAAATAGAACTGCTTGCAAAAACCAACAAAAAGACAACATGCAAGGCTTAAAACTCATTTGCACAAACCACATTCGAATTTCCTCTCTAGATAAAATTGTTTGTATGCAAAACCAATAAAAAAACACATACATTTGCAACTACATGTGGCACAAAAAACACAAATACGGGTAGATAGACCTGCAAAAGGCAGCATAGAGTATAAAGAATTTAAAATATAAAGAATCAGCAGCCAGCCACAATAAATGGTTTTTAATACAGCAGAATATGAAATTTAAGATAGGTTAATACGTCAAACTGTTGATACATGGGAATAATGGAAAAGGATTAAACGATATCTCAAAATACTTTGGGAAACTAGTTAATAAATTTCATATTTGATTTAATTTTAACAGTTAAGTGAATCCAATAAAAATAATTATTAACTAATATTTAAGCTCTCAAGTTACTTTAACAGGTCTTTATACTAAGGACTCTAGTCACTCTTTGGACCTACTTTTCACAGGGTCTATAACCACAAGCGTGAATTCCAGTTACAAATACAGGAAATGAAGAACAAACAAGATCATCATAATTTTTACTTGCAATTGTAAAAATCTTTCTAAAAAGAAATGCTGAGGGAAAATGGGCAAGCAAGTGTAAAGTGGGTGTTCTGGAAAAACAGATCTTCATAACTTTTACTTGAGATTGTAAACAGCTTTCTAAAAAGAAATACTACCTGAAAAAGGGCAAGCATGGATAATGGTTCACCGGTTATTTTATTTTACATTTTAAATTATGTACACCAAGCTTATTGGTTCTATTACATATGTTCTATTAAAGTCAAAAATACGTGTCTATGAAGAAGAAGAGAAAGAAGAAATAACGATAATAATAATAATACTATTATTATTCTTAACTCCACATAAGAGGCAACAAATGTGAGACTATGTGTGCCTCTGTGTGTGTTTGAGAGAGAGAGATTACCCCAAAGAGGCACCAAGCTCATCTGATGGGACAGAATGAGGGTCAAGTCCCCTTGGCAAGCGTGCATTACAAATTTGATCATACTGACCACCAGATCCATCATTCTTCTCAACGTCAACTATCACCTAAGTCATGACACCCAAAAAGTATAGCCAAAAATAGATAAATGACAACAGTTGGAAAAGTCATACTGCTAGAAAAACAAGTGCCGTCAGTAATAAGTAATCACTGCAGAGTACCACAAAACAATCACTGTCAAGAATCAATGTCTAAATAATAGAAATTTAGGGACTCAGTGTTCGCACAGACTCTATTTTAACACCAACTAGTGGATATAGTTAAAACAGCCTCTTGATAAAAATAATGATTAAAACAACCTCAGCATTATACCTGTAATCTACACCTGGGGGGAAAAAACCTTCTCTGCTTGTTGAAGGGACATGTAGTTCCTTAAAATAAGATTGAATGAATATAAATACACTTTGATCTAAAACCTCAGTAAACACCAAGCCCTGATGTCTCCCATTAAGGCTTATTTAAATTAATCAGAAAACAACCACTTTCACTGTGCATTTCATTCAAACTTCAAACTTCAAATTTGATGGGGGGAACAAACAGCCACTTTCACTGTACACTTCATTCATACTTCAACTCAAACAGATTTTATATATGTATATATATAGTTATGCTACATGGAGAACTTGAGGCCAGTCCTCTTAACTCATTGCTACCCCTCTCTTTTCAACTTTCAATTTAGTATTAATGTCGGCAGCCAAGGAGAGAAGGAAAGAGAAGCTCACCGATCGGGACTGGCATGCAACTTCGACAAAGGTAGGGTGGCAATCAACGGCAGGAGTGAGCATGGTCGATTGGCAGCGAGGCGCAACCATAGTTGTTAAACGCGTGCCTTAAGGCACAAGTATCAGGCAGGCGTAGGGTCTGTGTCCCTTTTCCTCGCAAGCGAGGCGTCTTCTGCGAAGCGCAGCTTAACCCACATTTGTATTCTTTTCTTTTCTTTTCTTTTTTTGTGTTGCACGTTGCAAGTTGCAAGTCTGGCATCTTACATCTCTCATCTCTTAGGTATTTACAGTTGTTTGTATCTTTCTTGGTCTGCAGCCTTTTTTTCCTTTTTTTTGTTGTCTATTCTTTCTAGTGTTTCTATCTTTTCTGCCTTGTTCATATAAGCTACAAGTCTGTACCTAACATTTTTTTAGCCTACTATTTTTTGCTCTGTTTCAGCTTCTTCTATCTTCTCCCTAATTAAAAAAGTCTGTACCCGACTTTTTTTTATCTTTTGCATTTTTTTCTACAAGTTTTTATTTGCTGATTAAATGTGTATATTATCTAAAAATCTAAAATGTCTCTTACTTTTTTTTGTTATTAGATATGTGTAATAATTTTACATTTGATTAGTTTGCTATAATTGAGAGTATTGAGTCTATTGACTTATTTATGTTTAAATATATTTGTTTATTTGATTAGTATATTTTACAATTTCTTTTATAAAAAAGTACAACTCACTTCCCTCCGGCCCACTTTTTTTTTTTTGCGTTTTACGCCTAGGCAAGGCGTGATCTTTGCACCTTGAGTGCACCTTGCACCTTATATAACTACAGGCACAACAAGCGTTCAGACTAGGCGATGGTAAGGAAAAGGGGTGACGATGGGATCGAGTGTGTATGTGTGTGTGTTCACATTTACTTTCTTCAATTGCATAATTGTTTGGTTGGAGAATTTGAATTTGAATTTACAGAGCTTTGTATTGAAACTCCGGGAACCGGGTTTTCTTTTCCTGGTTCAATATTGAGTTTCAATTGGCCCATTTATGATTTACTCCAAACATGATCGATGAAAGATGAACCTTCCTGATGATCGGGGGTGTTCATAATTGACAAATTATTCAATGTCAGTGGGGAATGACTGGTTTTGTTTTACCTACATGCATCTTCGTTCCTCAACCATAATACTGGGAACAAGAGCTATCTTTGGACTGACTACCACAGGTCATTCCTCACCGACCAAGCATCATCCTCCATCACTCTACCGTCCGCCACAATGTCTCTCACTGCTACGTCCAGGCTGATGCAAATCATTGAAGTAACCGGAATCGTCCCGAAGAAAACGTCCTCTATGAGAACCAGCCATCCCTTCTTGTACACCTTGTTTGGGGGGTTTCTAAAGCAAGAGGCGTGAACCATCAGATCTCGCAACCATCACAGAAGATGATGGAATCCAACTAGCCTCCATCTGAGCCCCCGCAGATGACACACAGACTCGACCTCGTTGTCACCCCTCTTCCTTACCGCTTGTTGTGCCTTGCTGTTGATCGACCACGCTTGCCCCTACCACTAATTGCCATGCTGCCTTTGTTGAAGTTGCACACCAGTCTCGATCGGTGAGCTTCTCTTTCCTTCTCTCCCCAGCTGCTAGGCATTAATACTGAGTTGAAAATTGAAAAGTGAGGGGTAGCTATGAGAGTTTACTTTTAAATTTTTAATCAAATATTATTATTTGATATTATTAATACTTATAAATCAGACGGTTGTAATAGCAGTTCTCAAATTAAGATGGCTGGCCTCAAATTCTCTGTGGCATAACACTCTCTCTCTCTCTCTCTCTCTCTCTCTCTCTCTCTATATATATATATATATATATATTGGGGCACATGGGAAAGGAAAACAATTTTGCCTCAGATACATGATCATTTGATTTCTGAAAGCTAAGTACCCTTCAAAACTACTACAAACATATGTATCTATCTAGAAAAGGAAAGAAGTTGGAAAAGGAACTATAGCATTCTGATCTAAATAATAATGATAAAGCAACAAACATTTCGAATAATAAAAAATCAATATATCTCATAAAAAAAAGTAACACTATGTAACTCACGAATACTAGGATAGGAAGTGAATACCCGGCGTTGTGGAAACAATTTGCATATTTGTTTTATAACCACGGATTGCTTATGAAGGCGTTCAGAGGTGATTGCCATCTGTGGTATGAAAAAAAGCTTAAGGATCATGTGTCAAAATAAAAAATACAAATTGTTATTTATAGATAAAAAAAAGTATTTGTTGCATTTACAATAATTATTTAAATAATTATTTACAAACAAAATTCTCACATAGCTTAAGCTCTGAGTGCAAATAAGATTAGGATAGAACTTTTCCACTTGTTCCACCCGATTCTTTTCCAACTGCAATTAGAAATCCAACACGAAACAAATCCCCATGTTTTTAAACAACAAAGTAAAATGACACAAAACATACATTTTACTACTTTAAATCATTGAAAATATATTTTAAGCAAGTGATATTTATGTATGGGAAGAAATGATATACTAGCCTTCAAAATCTTGGTTGTGAAACATCATTTTGGCCAAATTAATAAAAATCAGTATATTTCCCCCATGCATATAAATGAAAATACTCATACCGTGGACATGGCTGATTCCAGCAAGTCACATTTGATTTTCATGTCATGAGACATCTTCTTAACCTTAGCCTTCCCTATAAAATTATCAGTGGGTACGACAAATTTTCTCAAGTAAGAAAAAACAAAACTTCAAGCCAACCTTGCAAGAGCTTTTCTTTGCTGTGATGAAGCTTCTCTTTCAATCTTGCAAGCTTCTCATTTTGAAGCACTCTCCAACTGCGTTGATCATCTTCCTTTCTCTGGTATAGGCTCAAACCCAAAGAGACAACAAGCTCAGAGAAATAAACACAACCTATCATATAACCTTATACGAATCTCAAAAGGCAAAAATACTATATACTGTACATAATGGTGGTAAAAATATTAAAGCAAAGGAGGAAGAAAAGCAGTGGCACCTTGCATACAAACCACAATGGTCAAGTACTTGGCCATTGAATTTTAAATAATTATGTATGATCCATTTTGGGGTTTTACAAGTACCAAACTTTCTACTTATTAACATTTTAGGGAGAAAGAAAGAGAATCGATGCATGTCATAGTTATTAAAAGTGCAAGGCACAAAGGCCACACCTTGCCTAGGCACAAACGGGCAAAAAAAAAAAAAACACGGGCCAGAGGGAGGTGACGCGCACATTTTTATAAGTTTTTTTCTAAAATATACTAATAAAATAAGCAAACCAATTTAAACATAAATAAGTGAATATAAGCTATTTTAAAAGTTCTTACGAATCATCTTCCTATATTTCTTAAAAATTTGCCTCTACTTCCTCATATATTATATTTGGCGTTGACATAGAATACACATAAAAAAAACTTTAAGCAAAAAAGAAGAAGAAGACAGTAGTAAAGAGCCAGGTACGCAAACCACAAGCAGCAGGATAGTAGACAAAAAATAGAGAAGCAGCAGAGAGCAAACGACATAAAAAATAAAATGAGTCAAATATGTATAAATAATATATCATATGCTAGATGAAAAAGAAAAAAAGACATTTGACCCAAAAAAAAAAAGTTGGCATCGTGTACGCAAAGAAGAAGCAGAAAGAGACGAGAGAGAGAAAAATTTGCCAGCATCAGTTGCAACAGCAATCAGCAAGAAAGAGATAACTGAGAAGGGACAACAACACTAAAATGCGAAGAAAAAAAAAAAGAAGAAACAACCGATGCGGAGAAGAGAATTGGGAGAAGCAAAAAGACAGAAGAGAGAAGAAGAAGAAGAAAAGAAAAGACGACACACCTGGCAAGGTTAGGGTTCACTTTCCTCCATTCTGTTTTTTTTTTGTTATATATTTACGGCCAAAGCTGAGTCATCTCCTCAAGGCGCGCCTTTGTGATGCCTTGCACCCGGGGAAGAAGCGCAAAAAAGCATGCCTAAGCTGTGCTTCGCAGAAGACACCTCTAGAAAAAAAAAAAATAGGCCACGGACCCTGCACCCACCTGGGATTTGCACCTATAACTAATATGCATGCTATGGGCAGCTTCCAAAAAAAGTAATATGGATGACAAAAAGTACCCTGAATTCCAATTTATGCAGACAAAAGTGATGCTAACGTTTCTATCCAAACTTTGCTTTTGCTGTATCCTTTTCTTAAGTATACATCAGTAACCCAAAAGGCACTTGCCAAAAACAATACCACAGTTCAGACTTACATCTGTGTATAACATATTGCCCCTGAAGATAGAAACAGTTTTCACCTTAACCCTTTCCATAGCTCAAGACCCCCCCTCCTAAACCCTCTATCATGACAGGGAAATTAAAGAGAGAGAGAGAGAGAGAGAGAGAGAGAGAGAGAGAGAACATATCTATGAGATTCACATTCACAAGGTAACGGCTCAGTATATTAGCTGGTCTTGGAGAAGAAAAACAAAATGGACACAACCCTAAGAAAGTATAGTAAGGGAGATTCCAACCTTTGCCTCAAGTAGTTCCTTCAGTCTGAGATACAGGGACTCCCGACGACTCTTCAAGGATTTCAGGGAGACATTGTACTCGTTCAGCCTGCAGCCAGCAATACATCAAATAAAAAAATGGGAACCCATTGGTATTAATGGCACACAATCTTCCAATAAGTTAAAATTTAACCATCTACGTTGGGTCATTTGAAACTGAAAATAAAAGCTTTACACAGTACATTGAAATAAACATATAAGACTAACAGAAGACCACCACTCGCTCAGAAGATAACCAAAAAAAAAAAAAAAACACAGCAAACAGTTAGGAAGGCCCAGATGACATACCTGTAATTCACACAAATCGTGCAAATAGACGCGAGATTCGAGTTCTCACATATGGCACAGTTAGTGGCTTTTCTGGTCATCATATAATTGTTCATCTATAAACCACACTGCGCCCAAAAAAGAAAAGTCAAACGGTTCCTATAGTGGCATTACAGCCTTTGATAAATAAAGAACTAGAGTATTAACCCTTAACATCCTGGGTGTGAGGCAAAACGAATATCTAAACCCTAGTAAGGTATGCCAACAACTATATATCATACTCATACGTACAATGGGTCGATTCCTTAATTGTGAGCTAGTAATTTTTTTAAAATTTTAGAATAAGAAATCACCCAAGCTCGCGAGAGAGAACTCACATCGGCGGTGGTAGTGGCGGTGGTAGCGGCGGAGGGTCGCCGGAGATGCAGAGATCGTCGAGGAATCGCACAATCTGGAAATCCAGGGTTTGGGTGCGACTTGCGCTTCTGGTGAGGCAAGCAGAAAAATGTTGCCACCAGTTTTGTCTTCTTCGTCCGTACGAGCTTCGAAATGGAATTGAGAAAAAATGCATTTGTCGCAGTCTTTACTCCAACAAATGTTCGTGTACTTTTATTATAATAATTTATTTTTTTAAAGCACACCTTTTAGGTTATATATTCTAATCTTTCACTAATTAAATTATTTTATTTATTTATTTATTTATTTATTTTCACCTAAGAAAAATAGATTGCAGAAGAAGAAATAACAAAAAATATTACGAGAGAAAATATAATAATTTAAGAAATAAAAAGTAAATAATATTAAGTTAAATTTGGATAGATAATATTTATTTTATTAATTATTTTATTAAAATATAATTTAAAAAAATATTATATTTAAGAATTTTTGTTAAACTAACTCTTTAAATTAATAATATATATATATATGAAAATTTTACGATAAATGATATAAGATTGTGTGAAACACACTTTTTGGCCTAGTTTAATAAGATTTAAGATTGTGCTTTTAAACAAATTACTTGTACCGACAAAAATTACTATAAAAGCAAATATGTGAATATTTGATAAATTATGGTTTTAAAACTAAATAATAGGTATTTAGTAAATTTAAAATAAAATTACTATAATATTTGAAAAAATAAAAATATTATTACTTTTAAATTTTTAAATACACACATTTTTCTTTTAATTTTAAATTATTATTAATAATAATATTTTATAAATTTCAAAATCTTTTGACAAAGTAACTTTAAAAATAATTCTAACTTTTTATCATGAAAAATTTTATAAGTATTTTTTTAATTTATCAAATAAATTTTACCTAACGACATTTTATACCCTCACCATACATGCAATTTAAAATGCTCTAATTTCAATTTGAAGCAAAGAAATCAATATATTAAAAAAAATTATTTCATTTTAGTATGTTTTGGAAATGCTACTCTTATGGGAATCCATCTTCAAATGATTAAAGCATTGTAACAAATTTCTTATAGAAGTTTGTTTATCTATATTAAAAAAAAATTAAAAAAAATCATAAAAGTCGTATATTTAACTTTCTCTATAAAATTTATATAATATATATATTAGAAATCACTATCCAAGTCCTATAATTATTAAATTATATTTAAAAAAAATTCTCTCACCTCTCTTCTTCACATTTTTTATAATATTAACTTTTATTTCATTTTAAATTATAAAAAATTATTATTAAATAAAATAAATAACATAAAATATTATTTTAATAATATAAAACTTAATTTAAGAAATTTATATAGAAAATCAATAAATAGTTGTTATTAGTGCTCTTACTTAGTAAAATAACACCATTTTTTTATTTTTGGCTTGGAGTTGGATCTGAATTTTTTTTATTTAGTAAAAAATTCCCTATAAATTTTCATAACAAAAAAGAAAGTCAAAATTTCGAATTTCTTTGGAAAACAATTTTCCAAATGAAGTTAAAACAATTTTCAGGGATCCGAAACTCGTTAAAACTCATGTGACCATGGCATACTTAAAAATGGCGATATTAAAATAATTGCAAGCTAAAATACACTCACCCTTGGACTTCGCAAGTTCAAAAAGTACACAGCAAACGAGAAAAAGGCACCTCTACAATCTACACGTTTATATACTAGATACCACCCCCACTCCCACCCCACCCCTTCCGTTGAAGCTGACCTTAAAAGATCAGTTTATGGACATGTTCTCAAGTTGGATTCGTATGTGAGGTCTAAAATTACAGGCTCACAAGGACAAATTTGGCGAGTATTAATCAGTGACTCAAGGGTTTGGTGTTCTGGGGACTACTATCATGCTATACAAGGCGGATAAAATTTGGGATGTACAGAAGCATTAACGCTACCTCTTACAAGAACCTCTTTTCCACTACTTTAATCAGTTCCTCCATCTTTTGGATCACCTTTGGGTTCATCAAGTCCCTAGCTTCCTTTATGAGTGTTCCTTCTCTACTGGAGTGATATGCATCCACCACTATCTTCATCCAGGTGTGCAACTTCTCAGGGGTCCTGCAAGAATTTATGGTAGCTTGTAACTCGCATAAATAACTAAAGACATTTAAAATACAACTGCATCATCAAAGGACAGTAGCACATTTTTTTACGAGTTTGCAAATTCAGAGAATGAAATAAACCATTCAAACTCAGTCACATCCAATCGCAAAGTTACACGGAAAAGGAGAAAGAAGTGATCCAGACAGCTGAGGATCCTTGGTCTCAGCAAAACTTTAATACCAAACAATTCAGTTCTCGTAAACATACGTGTAAAGGCAGTCTACATCCTTTCCTTCAATTTCTTCTCCAGGAGTGAATGCATCTTTTAGGGTACTCTGTACTTCCTCAGGATCTTCAATCATAAGAAGGTGCTTTAGTATTCTAATCTCTTTCGGCATGAGCCTTTGAAGATTGTTTCGTGCAGTCACGTACAAATGATATAGTACATCTTTTACCTGCAGTAAAACAAAATAAATTAGCAGTCTCAAGCAATATGCTCCAACATATTGATTCAGATAGCCTTTTTCCCAGGCAATTGGATGGAATCTGTTTGTTGAAGCATACAAAGTGTCAACTGTCAAGTGCACTTGTTTCATTTGAATATCCAATCAGACCTGGCAAAAAAATGCATATAGCGTCTGCATATCATAAAATAAAAGACATGTACTGGAAGGTCAAAAAGGTAAATATCCATGAATGTCCCTCCCCATGCCACCAATCAGAAAGGCAAAAGGAAACCAAAAGACAAACAATTACATATCAATTGCATTCGCTCATTTTCAATAGTGATTTACATGTCACACAAAAGTATGTGTACCTATATAATCCAAATTAATATAAAAGATCTATAACAATACAAGCATCCTATAATTTTTACATGTCTATAAGAATAATGTAGGGAAATATTTGTGTTTGTGCATAGGACAAAATGGGAGAATGACGTTTAAGGTGCTCTGGACATTTGTGACATAAGCCCATGAGAGTTCCTAAGGAGTGAGAAGATTGATATGATTGCAGTTTAGCAGTGTTGGAGCTTTAGATATATAAATTATAAATTGTGAATGAGAAGTGTTCCATATGGAAAAAAGAGACGAATGAGAGATGGTTTATTTAGAGGGAGTTTCCCATTTTTGAGCCCCAGGGGGAATCCCACTTTTGTGGAAGGGAAGGACCTATGCTAGGCAAGGTTCATACCCCATACACGCATGCACCATTGCTAATGTACAGTCGGCCAGTTTGGCTTGGTTTGGGTAGGGAACAGGCCGTTCCTGCTATTATTTGTTTGAATTAATTTATTTATATTCTCTCTCTCCCTTCTTCCAAAACAGGTGACAATAAAACTATTGGAAAAACTGTTCCAGTAAGTTTTCAGGCAGAGGCATCCCATGAAACCAGTGTGACTGCCTAACCAGAACCGTGACTCTACACACTATTTATTGATCCATCCTCTTTGCGAATTACACACATATTTACCCCCTTTTTCTCTTCCCATCATTTATCTGTTGTGATTATTCTGCTATCAGTCTGTTTGGAGAATTCTACAGGAGCAGTACCACTTCTTTGGAATTGCTAATTTGTTCTATCCTGGGAGGCAATTGTTCATAAATTTGGGTATTGATGGAGGGGGCAAATTGTCTTAAGGAATAAGGACACAACATTTTGTTGGGCTCAGCCGCTCAAATAATTCTTTTTCCTTGCTTTCATAATTTTATTAGGTTTGTCCAAATTCATTTCTTCATATAAGAACACATATCGGATAGACCACTGAAAACTTGAATGCAAACTCTAAAAAAGGTTATGAGTGTTTTTAGAATTAGATGAACAAATAGAGATGAGTGGCATCATAGAAGTCATGTAGCCAACTTTTAATTTCATTGTTGTTCGATATAGCCGACCTCAAGCCTGGCAAGGCTACTGTGTAACAAATAATTTAGGAAATAAGGAAAATGTGTTTGTGTTCTTTGAAAACATAAATTAGGAAGTAGTAAATTAATATTTTTAATGCCAAAATAAAGAGGAATATTCTGGGACAAGCAGTCACCCTACCTCATCTTTTGTCATGTTTGTCTCCTTGGCAGTTGACCAGGCTTTGGTGATCATTAAAACCAACGCAGAATCGAGTTGATTCTTGTCAGCTAAACTGTCTATTTTCTGGCAAGCAGCATCTAAAGAAGGAGAATTGATAATATCTTGGAATTTCAACTCTGCAGCATTCAAAGCTTCAAGACTTTCAGATGTTGAGTCATAAGCTTGTACAGCAGCCACACACATATTTCCAAGTTCTGCCAACGCTGGTCATACATAAAAAGAAAACAAATTAGCTGTAGCTCATTGCAGTTATTTTAGAGTGAAGATGTGACTGTATAAGGTCTCTCTGGCCTGAGAATGTTTATTTTTACTCATTAAGCTCCTATAAAGCAACCTCTTAGTTATGGGCCAATTAAATGGATGGTAAAACTTTCTTGAGTAGATTCTCAGAATGCCCATCTCACTTCAAATATAGCACCTACAGAAATCCAACTCAACCTAGAATTTTGAGTCTGTTACTGCTTATACGAGGAGCTCATTAACTAACTCAACACAAAGTTAATCAGTGTTGCATTAACCTAGCAATCGCATATACTTACATAACAAAAGATAACCACCTGCATAGATATCAAAAAAGAAATAGTTCTTACATGATGAGTTACAAGCTAAAGTTAAATAATTTCAACTTTTACCAGTTTGCTCTGCCGTATCGTTATAGTAGGATGCAGCAACAGTATGAAGATGCACGAAAAATTCTTTTGTGAAATCTTTACGACGCCTGGAAACAACTTCATTTATCTCAGATGGCGCCCTCTTGATCACATCAAGGAGTTCATTATGCCTTTGCACATCTTCATCAATCTAAGAAACACAATTCACGGTAAATTCTCAAACAGAAACAGTAAAAAAAGGTACAGCCGCACTGTTGAACAAATAAAGCCAGGAAGAAACTGATGCCAACATCTCTGGTAAATGAGGTCTATCATGGACAGTGAAAACCCTTCATTTTATCAAGCTAACTCAATTATCACAAACACATGTAATCTAATCAAGGAGGAAGCAAAAAACTGACACAGATCAATTTCTAAATTCTTCTTGTTGAAAAAAATAGTTATTCTAAATTAACACTATAGCCTATAACTAAGAGGCCCACCTCTTTCAGCTTCCTCCCAAGCTTATGAAGCTTGTGCTTCATTTCAGGGTTATCCTCACGATCAGCTCGCTGCTGGCATTGCTTAAAAAAATGGGGTCGAATGTTATTCCATTCCTTGCTGACAGTTAGCAATCTTCTCCAGTCGGTCGGGGTTGGCTTGTCAACCAGGAAAACATCAATTAGTTTATCGCATACTCGCAGCATCTTCTGGCCACTCAAATTCTCATGACAATCCTTCTCATCCTCCTTATCGGCACTGTCAACTTGAGCCACACAATGTGTAGACGAATCCGATAAACTCACTTGATCCCTTGTAAGGTCATCAGCAACTGCACGGCCAGCTATTACCTTCACTGAGGTTCGCTGCAGTCGGCATTGATTAACAACCAATGAATTACCTGTGCTCATAATACTAATTAGTAATTGCAAATGCGATCCCCATTCCATATTAACAAAGATGATCAACATTAAAAATAAAAAAGAAGGTTGCGTGCATCAAAAGCAGTTAAATTCACGTTTGGCAATCACACAGAACTAGATCATTGAGGACTTAATAAGCAACTAAATCTCTTTAATAACAGTTTTTCAAGAAACGAGACGCGAATCGGGATAAGAAATGTAATGAATACCCACGTTACAGTAAACATATGAAACATAGACATTAAACACACAATAAATGTCCGATATTAGAAGCAGACGAATAAAACCAAAATAAACAAAAGCCAACACCATCGAACTATGAAATTTCCATCTATGTTTCTAAATTTTCCCGAAAAAACAAACGGATTAGGAAAAGTTACCTTTGACTCTAGGGGTCATAGAAGCGGACAGGATTGAAGAACTGAAGCAGTTAGCTTTCCGTGCCGAAGAAAAGCACGACACGCGAAGACTCGTCGCAGCAGAAGCCAAGTCCATCGATGTTGTTGTAGATGTCTGAGAACAGACTAGGGTTTTGGTACGTAGGGCTTTAGAAATCCGAGACAGGGACGGGACGAGGCTACGAGCTTGCCACGTCACCCGAAACACCCAAAAAATGCGGGTTGAGCCTAAAACGGCGTCGTATAATGTGGACGTGAAAACATCCCCGGCAGCTCCGCCCAGAAAGAGCACAGAGACGAAGATCGAATCGCCTCAGAGTGGACATCTGAGATTCTGAATTCTTAACGGCGATGCTCTGTTCTTCAGTGTTGTCCTCTTCCAGTGTCCTTCGTAGCCCCGTTTTCCATCTCTCCGCCCAATCTTCATCGTTTTCCAAATATATAAATTGCGTTAACACCAGAAGCGAAAACAGTGTGAGTCCCACGAAATTTTGGAGTTCATCGGCAAATGGCCCATTGTGTACCACACATTCCTATGATTTATGCTCCGAGCGAAACCCAGATGTCGAAAACTCTAGTACTCTGCCAATGGCTCAATGGGTCGATCCAGGTTGCCTTCAATTTTGGCTCCAGTCGTCTCGTAGCATCGAAGATGTTAAAATCATTCATTGCATTGTTCTTAAATTTCTGGGGACTTATATGCCATTTGTTTATAACAACTTGATCGGCGTTTACCTGAGATTTGGTAGTCTGGTGGACGCCCGTAAGGTGTTCGACCAAATGCCAATACGAAATGTAGTCACCTGGACTGCTATTCTCAATGGGTATTCAAAGTTTAGGCTTGATGAAGAAGCGCTGTCGCTGTTCAATCTTTTTATCGAGGGTGGTGGCCATCCCAATGGCCAGACTTTTGTGTGTGCCTTGAATTTGTGTGGCAAGAGGTTAGACTTGGAGCTTGGGAAGCAAATCCATGCTTGTGTCTTGAAGGGTAATGACAAAAGCATGATTGTGGATACGGCCATTGTACATTTTTACGCAAAATGTGGAGATCTGGAAGCCGCATTCTGCGCATTTGATGGGATGCCGGAACGGGATGTAGTTTCTTGGACGACCTTGGTGGCTTTTTGCTCCCAACAAGGACGTGAAGAAGAAGCCTTTTATATGTTTACTAGAATGCTGTCCGAACAAATATTCCCTAACGAGTTTACTGTGTCTAGTGTCCTCAAGGCCTGTGGCGGGAAGAAGATATTGAAATTCGGGAAACAGTTGCATGGTTTAGTAGCCAAGAAAGTTGTAACATATGACGTAGTTGTGGGGACTTCTTTAGTGGACATGTATTCCGAGTGTAGGGTGATTTCAGATTCTAGAAAAATTTTCGATAGGATGCAAAATAGAAACACGGTTACTTGGACTTCAATGGTAGCAGGATATGCTCGCAATGGGCTTGCATCAGAGGCCATAATCCTCTTCCGCTCGATGATAAGACAAAATGTGTTTGCAAACAACTTGACCATTGTGAGCATTCTCCGCGCTTGTGGTTTAATTGGGAATTTTCTGTTGGGGAAAGAAGTTCATGCACGAATTGTGAAAAACTCTCACTTAGACAACATCCACGTTGGAAGCACTCTTGTTTGGTTTTACTGCCAGTGTGGTCGGCACCCCTGTGCCTCCAAAGTCCTTCAACTAATGCCTTCTAGGGATGTCATCTCATGGACTGCCATGATTTCTGGTTGTGCTCGTCTTGGGCATGAACCTGAGGCTCTTGAATTGTTAAAACAAATGGTGGATGAAGGCGTGGAGCCAAACCATTTTACCTATTCATCAGCTCTGAAGGCGTGTGCTAAACAAGAAGCGATTTTGCAGGGGAAATCGATCCACTGCTCAGTGAACAAGACTCCTGATTTCTCTAATGTTTTTGTTGGAAGCGCCTTGATTGGCATGTACTCAAAATGTGGATTGATGTCAGAGGCGCTTAGGGTTTTCAATGGCATGCCAGAACGGAATATAGTGTCTTGGAAGGCTATGATTGCTGGTTATGCAAGGAATGGGCTCTGCAAGGAAGCTCTAAAGCTCATGTATAGAATGCAGGCAGCAGGAATTGAGGTGGAGGATTATGTTATCCCAACAGTTCTTACTGCATGTGAAGATGTTGATTGGACAGCAGACCTATCTTTGGTTCATCTATTGCGGTCGAGCTAGCTAGTTAGTATCTTTGCCACTAGAACTTGCGTTTTAAAGTTGGGGAAATAAAAAAAAAACAGTACATCATTTGCTGAAAAATATGGGGTGACACATAATATACGCATAATATCAGTTTAATGGCGAAAAGGATGTTAACACATAATATACGCTCTTTGTGGATAACTGCAATAAAGGGTCGGCCAAAAGGATCAGCGGAGCTGAGCAGCAAGAAATTTTCCCTTTATTTTTAAACCACAATCTTACAAGCGTGGAAAATTCTGACTGCCATTGGTTGCTCGAGGTAGATCAGAGGCACCAGAATTCAGGGGTGATGTACTAAAATAAAACTCTTCCAAACAAATTAATTGCTTTCGGTCATAAATAACTAAAATAATACGTAAGTGTTATATAATATGGGAGAAAAAAGAGACAAGGAGTGGGGGCATTCATACACCCACTACCTCTAACATTTACAACATTATAGTCACTCTTCATTCCTTTTTTTTTTTTCAAAAATTATTATAATTACTCTTCTCCATGAACAATAACTATTCACTTTTTATATTATATAATATTAATTTTTTTTCAATCATGAATTAACAAGAAAAGTAAAAAAAATAAATTAAAATTAAAAATATTATTTAAATAAAAATAAAAATAAAATAAAGAATAGTATTAGAGTTGCATTTATAAAATAGTTGTAAAAAAATTTATATCTGAAAAAAAAATAGTAGTAATAGATATGCTCATACAATATTTCCCTTTAGCATTTATTGATCATCTCATTACAAACTTTTTCTATTGCGGATACAAAATTAAAATGAAGGAAAAGAATAAGCCATTTATATACTTTAAATTATATTTGGAGAAGATGGGATCCCTATTTTATGTACATGTTTCCTTAACATGATGACTTGGTGAATAAGTCAACCAAAATGTCATTCATGCTGATTTATGGTGCATCTATGGCTTCATTATTCAATAGTTCTTGTGCATAGGTCAAAAACTTTAGCCGTATATGTTTAATCCAATCACTTTTGATGTACTCTTTCTTTAATTGAAAAACACATATAACATTGTCCTTGAATGATGAAATTAACTTCTTATTAACTTATTGTTAGGATCATTGCAGTGACTTTTATTTTAATCTGAAAAGATATTCATTACTAAATGAAATAAAAACAATTCAATGTTGTTTAAGAACGATGTTAGATTACGTGTTTTGCTTTCTTGTATGATATAATATCATAAGATTTTAATATTTGTTTATGTCTATTAATTATTGGATATGTGCATATCACATACAAAAGATTCACTTATTAGATTAAAATATAAATTGTATTCACAATTGGTAAATAAAGTTGAAACTTTTTATTTTGATAAAATTATAGTGTGAAATATTTTTCAATACTCTAATCTTAAATAAATAATAGTGTTAATATATTATTACACATATTGAATATGACATTGATAAAATAAAATCTTTAACATATTTATATATTATTTCTTTTACGGAATTTCATGAATTAAAAAAAATATTAAATCAAACTTGTTAGATTTCATTTTATCCAACACACACATGTTCATTTCAGATTTTATATATATCCTATTACATAAATCAATAAAGAGCCGCCATTACCAAAAACCATGTGAGCCAAAGAACCAATCCTCCAAAGAGAGAGAGAGAGAGAGAGAGAGAGGAAGGGACTACTCCATCTCCCTATCATTCTGCTCTCACGCCCAGTTCACCTATCTCCACGTCCAGATTTTCTTTTGTATTTCCACATCTTTTTTCAACACCCAGCCCTCTTCTCTATCCCATCTCACACCCAAAGCTTCCAAAACACCCACGAGAGAGAGAGAAGAGGGACTGACACTTTACTCCATCTCTCCCTATCGTTCTGCTCTCACGCCCAGTTCAACCATCACACCCCCCCCCCCCCCCATCCAGATTTTCTTTTGTATTTCCACATCTTTTTTCAATACCCAAACTTCTTCTCTATCCCATCTCACGCCCGAAGCTTCCAAAACACCCGCAAAAAAACCAGAGAGAGAGAAAGAAGAGGGACTGACCCTACTCCGTCTCCCTAACGTTCTGCATGCTCTCACGCCCAGTTCACCCATCCCCACGTCCAAATTTTATTTTGTATTTCCACATCTTTTTTCAACACCCAGACTTCTTCTCTATCCCATCTCACGCCCAAAGCTTCTAAAACACCCGCAAATGCTCGTCTCTCGCCCTGGTTTTCTCTAATTCCTTAGTTTTTTTTTATTGTTATTCTTTTTCTTATCCCAAATTCCAAAAAAAAAAAAAAACATGTTTATTTATAGTTCCGAGCGGCAGTGCCAACCTCCGGTCAAGCTCTAATCGGCTCCGGTGTCTCACTCTCCCGCCATCGTCGCCATTGCTGGAGTCTACGATCACCAATGCAAAGTCGGTTGCATTTGGTTTAAATTTAGTCACTATTTTTTTTTTGCTCACTTTATTGCAGTAATTGGTTTAATTGTTTGTATTATTGTTATGTTAATTTATTTTGTTGTATGCCTAATTCTAATATGTGATATATGATAGTTAAAAAAACAGATAGTAAACAAAAGAAAGAAAAAAAAAATAAAGAAGAAGACAGAAACAATGCCAGAGTTTTTAATCATGGATGTTACCAATTACACACTATCACTTTTATTTGTTTCTTCTTACAAATGCTTTTCAAAAAAAAAAATGTTTTCCTAAAAAAAAAAAAGAGAGAGAAGAGAGTTTTATTGTGGATGTCCAATTACACTCCAGGATCAGAAAGTTGTCAAAAAATTGTTTTTCCTTCAAAAAAAACAAAGAGAAGAGAGTTTCCAATCACACTCCAATATAAAAAAAATATTTTCTTTATTATAGCGTAAAGGTTTCTTTTTTTACCTTGAAATGTAAATAAAATAAAATAAAAATACTTTCATTAAAACTCAAATAAAAAATATTTTCCCCCTTTCGTCTCAAACAAAAATTAAATTTTCATAACTGAAAATTTTTCTTTAGAAATTTTGTTGAGATTACCATTTTGGCTCACTTAATATTGCTTAGGAAATTAGATATAACGTCAACCTTAACAAATAAATTTAAAAACTCTAGGTCCTTGAAAACATGACCATAGTCTTAGATAAGTGAGAGCCAAAGCAAACAACTAAAGTCAAATAGAAATCTCTGAAATCCTAAAATATGTGAGAATGCTAAAACTTTTCTTTACACGTAATAAATTTTCGAATTCATTTCCCATAACATATATCATTTCTAAACTGCTCAAGTATATAGGATATCATATTGTAATAAAAAACAATTGATAGCAACTTTCGTTTTCTCACCATAAATTTTGGCTAAGTTCATCTCAAACGGATCTGAAAGGAATTCATTGATGATAAAAATGAACATCATACTAACTGTGAATCATTCAAGTAGTTAGTTCAGACTAAACCATAAAGCATTAGCTTGATTTTTTTAAGCAACCGAGTCAATTTGGTTTGACTTTCTCTACAAAAAATGATTTGAAACCCGGTTCAAATCAAACCCATTTCATCCCTATTTGGCATACTGCGACTAATCCCGTGAGACTCCAACTAACGACCATACAACAAGCCTCCCGTGTGCAGTGCCGTTGTCCTATTAATTGCAAAATAGGTGGAACTTATCCGTAATGATATGGGAATTGGGAACCATACGCGAAATCCATTGTGTCATGTAATTAAGGACCGTTATTTAATTCCATGATTTTATTTATAGCAATTATTATAATAAGAGAAATAAATATTTGAATAATAACCCATTCATAGAAAGCTACTTTGACTTCCATTACCGCACCATCGGTTTCTTGAATTTACACCTTCGCTCATCGCTCGATTCGTAACGAATTATTCTACCTTAAATTATAAAAACAATCGTTTGAGATGCAATATTAAAACAATTTTTTAAAAAGCTATCATATTTGTTTTTTTTCATTTATATATATATATATTTATGAAATAAAAGTAAAAGAAAAAAAGCTTGTTCGCAATGGGTAAATAAAGTCAAACATGAGTTTGGTCGGAAGACAATATAAAGAATAAATTTAACTATTTTGGATTTTCAAATGAAACACGTTACACATGAACAAAGTCGGTGGTTTTTATTTTTATTTTTTTATGTCTTTTAAAAGTATCAATTTTTTTAAATTTTTTTTTTGGGTTGGGTTGAAAATTCAAATGTACACAAAGACAAGAGACAGAGGTACACATGCTTTCTCACAGAGACAAAAAATGCATGATCTATGGGACGGGGTCAACGCTGTTCCCGCTTCTCGCGCTCTCGGTTTTTGTCTCCTCTCTCTTTGAAACCAAAAATTCAAGACCCCTCCCCACACCTTCCAATCTAACGGTTACATTTCAATCCAAACTCGCATCAATTTGGAGCCTAATTTATTACCGTCATCAGATTTTTTTTTCCCCCTACTCTCTCTCTCTCTCTCTCTCTCTCTGTTCGTTTGTTTCTTTTTTTTTTTTTCAACTCACTGTCTCTCGTCTTCTCAAATCTTCCCGATTTCAACGACAGCGATTTTCTTGCGTTTTCCAGGTTCGATTCGATCTCGGATCGCTTTGCCTCCCTTGTTTTTCGAGCTACGTGATCGTTTCTTTTCGATCAGGTGTTTGATTTTTGTTCGTGCGTGTGTGTTGTGTTGTGTTGTGTTGTGTTGTTGATGTGTTCATACTTCGCAGCGGCCGAATTCGAATGGAGTGAGTTCATTTTCATTGTCTTTTAGGCAATCGCGTTCGATTTAGCCACTTTTTTTGTTTCGTTTTCTCAGTCGCGCGTTCTCTCTTTCTAATCTCGCAACCCGAGCTTTTAAATCATATAAATTTGTTTTTTTCGCGCGCATGTGTTCTTAGCGCGGCGGATTTGAGTTTGATTTAGGCTATTTTGTGTTTTGTGTTTTGTTGTTGTTGTTATATTATTATTATTTAATTTTCTTGTTTGTGATTATATAAATTTGTTTTTTTTTTTTTTGAGGATTCCATGAGCATACGGATGGAGTGAGTTTCATTTCGATGGTGTTTTAGTCATCTTCTTTGGTGAAAGCATTTTGTGTTCATTGTTTGCTTGGATATGATTACGTTGAAAATAGTACATTTAAAATCATTTAATTTTGGTAATTTTTTCCAAGGAACAGAGTCGGAGTGTACCCTTTGTTTGAGACATGTATCGACTAGTATGGCCGTTCATTTGACTTGGTCGCCTAGGTAATCAGGCGATTTCTTGTATGCGGTAGCCTGCAAATCATTTGTGTTTTTGGGCATTGATTGGATTAGCCTTGTGGAGAGCTCCTCAAGGGTGACGCCTCAGGGTTGTTCTACCAATAACTTTTATGGCTCATCTTATTTTTCATATGCATGTCTGTGGCGGTTATGAGTTCTGAATTTCTGGGCGCCACCATCATTATGACCTGGAGATAATTTTTGTTTCATTCTCTGTAGATTGCCTTGTCCGGTTGTAAGGTTGTGTTGAAAATCTTCAATGGCTTGGTGCTTAATGATGTTCCCCCGTTTTCACCTATCATAGCTTTTGAATAGTCTGGCTTGTTAACATTTGCTCAGTTTGAATTTAGGGAGAAACAAATCTTGCATGTCTTTCCCTGCTCGCCCACGCTGCCAATAAATTGTGTCAGTAATTAACTCAGCATGTATTAGTGTGGAATATGGACGTGACTCTATTACCTTGTTCACTCTGTTGCAGGACATTTCAATTGATTATTTCTTGAATTTTGATGACTGGCAAGTGTTAGACATACAGTGAATTAGAATTTAGACTTTGGGATAATGGAGAAGGAAGACTTTGCAGAGAAAACTGTTCCAAATTCTGCAAAGCTGGAGAGCGATACGCCAGAAGTTCAGAGAGAATTACCAACAGAAGTGGAATCTCGGAACATCAATGAGGGTCCTGATCCAGTCCTAGGCAAGGAGGCTCATGGAGAATCAGTAAGCGAATTAAAACATCAAAGCATTGGTGAGAATGGTCCTGATTCAGACAGAGGCAAGGAAGACAATGATGACTTGGAGTCAGAAGTTCATAAGGAGGTTCAGAGAGAATTACCAGCAGAAGTGGAATCTCTGAACATCGATGAGGGTGGTCCTGATCCAGTTCTAGGCAAGGCGGCTCATGGAGAATCAATAAGAGAATTAAAACATCAAAGCGTTTGTGAGAATGGTCCTGATTCAGACAGAGGCAAGGAAGACAATGACAAGGAGTCAAAAATTCTTGAAGATACAGATCATAAGCATAAAAATGTTGAAGAAACTAGTCATACAGCTGAGGAAGTTCTAGGGGAGGGAGAGAAGGAAGACCCAGTCTTTGATGGGACGGAGGTTCCTGGGATGGAAGCCAACAGGAGTACATCTACACGTTCTTCTCTGGATGGGGAGCCTGAGACACCAGGCTCTGTGTGGCCTGAGAAGGCAACAGCACTTAAAAACTTTGTAAAAGAGAAGAGTGTAGTTGCAGTATCTACTGTTTTGCGTCGCCTTTCTGGAAAAAAAGATGATTATTCAGAATCTGTTCCTGAACTGGAAGCTAGCATGAACAATAATGATGGTAGTAGTGTTAATGATGTTGCAGATTCTTCCAAAGATGCTGCTTCCCCAAAACCAGTAGAGCGTGCTACATGGAACCCTTTAAGCTTTATTAGAGTGTCCCGAGATGTTGATGCAGAAAACAAGACTGAACAGACAGAGGAGGTTATTGAAGGATCAATTCATCCAATAGCAATGAAGGGAAGAATTCTGCTTTATACACGATTGGGTTGTCAGGATTGTAAGGCAGCTAGGTTATTTCTGCACTGGAAAAGGCTCAAATATGTTGAGATTAACATTGATGTCTATCCAAGTAGAAAGCTGGAGCTGGAGAAGATCTCTGGGTCTTCTGCTGTTCCTAAGGTCCTCTTTAATGAGACCCTTATTGGGGGATTGAGTGAGCTAAAGGCATTGGATGAGTCTGGAAAGATGGATGAGAGGATCAGTTATTTAATTAATGAAGCACCATCAATGGAGGCTCCTATTCCTCCACTTTCTGGTGAAGATGATGAATCTGATAGTGGGGCAGTTGATGAATTAGCAGTTATTGTTCGGAAAATGAAAGGTTCTGTTGTTGTTAAGGACCGTTTTTGCAAGATGCGCAGGTTCACCAACTGTTTTCTTGGTTCAGATGCTGTGGATTTCTTATCAGAGGATCAGTACCTTGAAAGGGAAGAGGTTTACATTTTCACTTATTAACTTGCTGAAGCCAACAGTGACTTTCAGATGATGGTGATACACGATTGTCATAATTGTAGTACCAATTTGTTTCTTCAGTGTCAATGGCTAAAAATAGGTTCTCACCTGGGAAACCCATTGTTCTGGAGAATTCTCTTAAATTGACTATCGTTATCCCAATTTTCAGGCCACCAAATTTACTGAAAATATAAACCATACTTGACTGTAACATAAATACTTAAATAATTCTGCGACCCCATTATTTTGCATTATGATGCTTACTGGATTGTTTATAGAATTATAGTAAGCTTGTGCTTGATTTCCTGCTATTGAGTAATCTTGCTTGAAATTTTGATATTTTGAAAGACTTGCGTATTGATAATAGTGTCAATGGTCTGGTTTTTGAACTTCTTTTCTCACTACCCACACCTTTGGCCTCTTCTGTATACCCAACACTGCCCCCACTATTCCACCCCCGGCAAAACTCCTATTCATAGTATCTGTTACTGGAAAATTTCAAAAGTGGATAATTTGAAGTTGTTTTAGTTTTATCGTCTAAGGGATTTGTTTCTCTACATAGATTTTGACAAAAGGTGTGCTTTTTCCATGCATTCTTTTTGTTTACAGGCGTCCTGTTTGAGTTTGGCTGTTCATGTATTTGCTTTAAAATTGCAACTCTGCAATTGCTATTACTAGTTTTTCTGTGCAAAATAACAAATGCATCTGCTAACTCAGTATGTACAGATCCTGAGTGATAGTATTGTTTTCAACGATGTCATGTTACAGGCCATAGAATTTGGACGAAAGCTTGCAAGCAAACTCTTCTTCACACATGTTCTTGAGTGAGTCCTTTTTAGTATTTTGTTTGTTTGTTTCAGTCTTGTTTATTTTCATTTTCTATTTTTAATTCAAGTTGTTCTGTGATGCTCCCTGTTATAGTGAGAATGTCTTTGAGGATGGTAACCACATATATCGCTTTTTGGATGATGACCCTATTGTGTCTCAATGTCACAACATCCCAAGGGGCATCATTGACGTGAAGCCAATGCCTATTGTAGAAATTGCATCACGACTGAGATATGTGTCATATGCGATCTTTGATGCTTACACTTCGGAAGATGGAAAGCATGTGGATTACAGAAGTATCCATGGGAGTGAGGAATTTGCTAGGTCTGTTGGAGTTCCTAGTTAAACATTTAAATGACCTTGCTGTCGTTTCTTATCACTACGTTTATTATTCCATTCTGCACAGATACTTGAGACTGGTTCAAGAGCTCCAAAGAGTAGATTTGCAGGATATGGCAAGGGAGGAGAAGCTGGCATTCTTCATAAATTTATACAACATGATGGCCATTCATGCCATATTAGTACTGGGTTATCCAGTAGGACCACTAGAACGAAGAAAGTTGTTTGGAGACTTCAAGTATGTTGTTGGTGGGAGTGCCTACTCACTCTCAGCTATTCAGAATGGCATTTTAAGAGGGAATCAGCGACCGCCTTACAACCTCGTCAAGCCATTTGCCATCAAGGACAAGCGTGCAAAGGTTAGGCATTTTAGCAATAGTGAGTTGAAAATTTTTCATTCATGGTATAATTTATCCCATTTTCTCTGTTTTTTAGGTAGCTCTTCCATACCCAGAACCACTGGTGCATTTTGCACTTGTTTGTGGCAACCGATCTGGGCCCGGTCTTCGGTGGTACTCACCTGGGGACATTGATAAGGAGCTGGTGGAGGCTGCACGCAATTATTTGAGATCTGGGGGCCTCATTGTAGATTTTAACGCTAAAGTTGCTTCAGTAAGCAAGATCCTCAGATGGTAATTATTACAGCTACTTGCTGCATCCTTGATCCCTCTCTCTCTCTCTACTAATTAATTGGTCCACTATAATTGACGTAGGGGCACTACACTTGTTAAAAACATCCAGGTCTCTGAATTAGGTCTAGAAACACCAATTATTTAATTCCTCCTCCATTCTCTGACCAGAATTGAAAATCCCTGACACTGGCATCGATTTTGTTTTTTGTCATCTGATATACAATCCCCCCATTACATATGAGCATCTGAAAATAAAATGTTTGAACATAAATTGAAAATTGGCATTTCAGTAAATTAAGAATTTTAAGGAGCATAAATATTATGAAAATGGTTAAATTTACCAAAACAATGGGTTACATGTACCACTTCAGTCGGTGTAAAAAATCTGTTTTTTTGATTTGTCCTCTACATCCTCTTCTCAGGTATAGTGTGGATTTTGGGAAGAGTGAGATGGAAGTACTCAAGCATGCAGCAAATTACATTGAACCCAGCGACTCAGAAGCTCTGTTAGAGCTGCTTGCCAATTCCCAGTTCAAGATCGCGTATCAGCCGTATGACTGGGGCGTAAACTGTTAGTATCGGTTTTGTTTTCTTTGCTCATCGCACTGGATGAAAGATTGCAGAGAATTTATTAAGGGATTTATGCTCTTTTAAACTCTTAAAAGCATTTTTCCTCAAATAAACTGTTTTGACTTTTGCTGGCCCATCCACCTCGGGAGGCAATTATTGTTTAATGAAACAGGTTTTATGCCAAAGGGAGATAATACCCTAGATGCATTTTTTGCTGATAGAATAAGTACAGTTGTCCTATTGATACATGTCTTTCTCTATCCAAGTCTATGAGAACATTCATAGTGTCATTTTTCTAAATTTGTTGTCTCTATAATAGTAGGATTTTCAGAGAAAACCTCAACCTCAACCTCAAAATCCAAATCCATGCATAATAATTCCACAAAAAAAGGACTAGAACTATATATACGCTTGTCTCCCCGAAGGCAAGAAAAGTGGCAGGGGAGCCTCCATGACATTTTTGGGGCCCCATTCAGCAAGAAGGTGATAGAGGTTGGCACCTAGGTGAGTGGCTGTTAGATTTGAAAAGCACAAACACAGTGGATTAGTGAAACATGAACACGAGCATAAAATTTATCAGATATTACTAAAAAAAATGGAATAAAGTTGTATATTAGTTGTAATTTTACTGCAATATTAGGTGTAATTAATGATAAATTAAATTATTCAAACTAGTTTCTTACCCAATAAGAAATTTTCTATTCTTTGTATATATGCAGGTTGTAATCATTTTGCTAATGAGAAAATTTTTCGTTTTCTTCATTTTTATTTGGTACGTACTAGAGCAAAACAAAATCATAATCTTAATGAGAGGAATAGTCAATCGCCACTTTTTGGTTGACTAGCTTCTCATTCCTATTATCTTCTCTCTCCTCTCTGTAGTGAGCCACGAACCATTGTAGATGTCGCCCCGTTCTAGTGCTAGGTGTTGCGTCCCTGACCGTGACAACAATACAGTACCATTACATGCTATGAAGTTGGCATATCATCACAGTGAGTAACTATCATCGTCATTACCATTGTTGTCGCTGCCCATTGCCACCGTGAGGTCCAAAGCACATTGTTACTAGTTCAAACCACCAAAGTTTGACATGACAAAACTCTCTATAATTTGAGACTCTGTATTGGTTTGAAATCAGTGCAAGTTCGAATTCTTTGCTTAACTTAAAACTTCTTTGTTTGAATCTTGTTTGAAAGTCCCTATTTGAGCTTGTTACATTTGAAAATGCTTCTTTGAACCTTCTACCTCACTTATAGCAGTCTCTTCTATCATAACTGACGATAATTTTCATGTGGTCCCGAATTGCAAGATAAAACCAATTGTCACCATTCAAGAAACCAATATCCCACTCTATGTTAAATAGATGGTGCAAATTATTGTGTTTGTTTTAAGATTTTAGAGATGCATAAGAGTTGTTTAGAATGTGTGTTCACTTTTATATTTTGATTTCATGATTTCAATCTTTATTGAAATTAAAATTTGAGTTTTAAATTTTAAAAACAAACTCAGTTTAGTATAATATAGAATGTGTTTTAAATAGTTTTTTTTAAATCTGGTCTTACAAAAATTAAGAAAAATATAAAATATGTTGGGTTTAAGTAATAAAGTAGATAAAAGCCAAATTTAAAATTTAAAAAATAATTTGAATATTTTACCAAAATGAGTTTAGGTTTGAAAATAAAAAATAACTAAAAAGTTATTTTTGAAAATAGATATTTTATTCATAAAATAGGAATGCTAAATGACTTTTGAATTCTATATTTTGTTTTTAAAAATAAAATTATTTTGAAAACAAAATCCATCATGTACCAAACGGGGCGATATTGTTAGTAAAAAAAGAAGGAATATATCGTAGGAAGAAAGATTGCACCCTCAAAAAGTGACATAACCTATGATAAATAAAAAGTTAAAGATGCACTAGTTAAGTCTTGACTTATCAACTCCATAACTACTAATTTGATATCACATTTTATGCATTTTATAACAATTAAGGAAGTATAGGATGTTATTAAGAAGAGTTACCTTAATGCATCTGATTCTTCTCATTTGTATAAGTTAATGAAGAAGTTATTTCAATAATGTCACAAAGGTTGACCTCTCACAAAATATTATGAGTTGAATTCTATTTTCATGGGGTTAAATTATTGACGACCTAATAATATAGTATATTGTTGATTCTGAGGGGTACATCAAGTGTCTATACAAAAAATCGAGTTTACATGTTTTTTGTAGACATTGATCGCAACTTGGAGAAGAATCATTATTGGAATTAGTCGATTTAAACCAACCCTGAAGTATAAGGGAGAGAATGTAGGGATTAGTTGGTAAGAGTAAAATGAACTCAAGCTTCAAGCTAACTCTAGTATAAAATAATTTAATCATTAATATTGGATGTTATATTTAAATAATAACTTTGTAAGGTGATCTTAATTGAGTGAGCTTGTAGAAAGAGTCATTGGGTGACATTTGATATAAAGTTAAATATATTTTAAGTATTTAAATCAATTGGAAAAGTGAAACAAACTTTTACAAATTCAAGTGGTTGATGTGGCAACGTGATGTAGTGAGAATGACCACATTTGTTATATTAAATTATCTCGGTTCGAGTTTAGGATAGAAAGCTATATCTTGAAGTAAAACTAGACGGGAGGAACTCAAGACAGAGGAGTTCAATTTGAGATAAGGAGTTATATCTCAAAGTAAACCCTGTTAGGAGGAGCTCAAAACAAAGAAGTTCGGTTAGAGGTAAGAAGTCATATCTCAAAATAAACCCAGCCAAAAAGGTCTTTAGTCAATGAAGTTCAGGTTTGAGATAATGATTTATTTATTGAAGTAAATGTTTGATATCTCAGTGTTGAATGGTGTCATTCTAATTAAATGATTGTCATAAGGAAAGCTTATGATGTGACCAACATTACTTATGATGTAACATGAAGGCAGTGAACTAGTATTGAAACTAAATGATGTCGTTTCACTAGTAATGATGTCATAAGACTTGCTTATGAGGCGATCAATATACTATCGTCTTGAGACAAGCAAGCTACGTGGGGCAATAACATTTTGTCTCTTGATAATGTAACCAGCAGTGTTGATGACAAGAATCTTTGATGACATAACAAGCAACACCGGTACCATAAGAAACGTTGATGACATAACAAGTAGTGTTGATGATGTAACAAATAGTGTTGGTATCATAAGAAACATGGATGACGTAACAAGCATTGTTATTGATGTAACAAACATTATGTATTCATTCAAAAGACATTACGACACCGTTTTACCTTATTGATCAATCTGTTATTGCTTATCTTCTCGAAAACGTGCAATGATTAAATTTAGTAAACCATTGAAGATAAATTGAAGAAATCTACACATCAATGTTCGGTTGTTTCATATGTTTATTTACTGCAATATTAATTTGAGGAATTTATCCATTAGCCTACACAAGATTTGACCCCTAGATGAAAGCCTATTTATAGGTAATGTCTTTGTCATTCAATTTATAGCATTTTAACATGAACATTGAGACAATAGAGAGACAAAAAAATAAAGTACAGTGGAAACAAGCAACGATCAAAGTGCAATTATTGAGCAGGCATAAGAATTTAAGTGGAAGTTTTATGAAAGCTTAAAGAAGAAGCATTTTTGTCTTCAACATCATTTGCAACAACCATTCACTGAGAATTTTCTTTTTTCTATCTTATTATATATAATTGTTGCAAATTATGTAATTATTTAAATTATATTTTTATTTGATCAAGGACCCTTTGTATTAAGCTTCCTCGAAGGACTCTTAGATTGTCTAAGTCTCATGTCCAAAGTACTAGACTTAGAGAGTTTGGCTGTGAGCTAAAACAGTTGAGTTTTTAGTGAATTCGAGAAACTGACTTTGTATTGCAATACTATGTTAGAAGAACCTTTCACTTGTTTGTGTAAGAGAAGTGGAGTAGGAGGTGTTTACTCTGAACCACTTTAAACTTGTGTATTTTTTTTAGTATTTCAAATTCTGCGTATCTTGTTTTTATTTTTGTGCATGAGTTATTCACTCTCTTCTAGCTCACTTTCAAGAACAACAAGCATATTTCCTAGTTCGACATGAAGTATAAAGACAATTGAGTATAGAGGATTGTTATGAAAATTCAATACTTCCTCTCTAGAATGGCAATTTTTGGTTAGACCCTCCTGTTGGACTTTCCATTCACTGTTGCACTCATTGTAACAGTACTATACATATGGTTATTACCTATTGGAAGAAGCATGACTGTCCATAATGGTATAACTCAAGAAAGCTGAGAAGCAAAACAACAAGAAAGAAGTTATCTCATGTTGCCTTGTTTGACGCCCTCATTTTTTACTTCTCATTTGTTAAATATGCTCATTTTCTCGTATCATTTGTTTTTTACACCTTAAGTTTTTTTACACCTTAAATATGCTCATTTTTAGTATTTAACATATACCATTTTAATGTCTTATTAAATCTTGTTTTTGGCCCATATTATTGCTATGTAACCTTTTATGTCCCTCATGAATCATAAACCATTACTCAACAAACTATACAATGCACCTTGACCTCCTTGCTTAAAGCACTTACATTATAATAGTCAAATATTTTAATGATTTCACATACGTGAAGTAATATTAACGATAAATTCAATTTGAATTATGTATCTTAATTAAAAATTTTATTAAATACTGAACTTTAAAATACTAACTAATCAAATTTGATTAATTAATACCTCAAAATTAAATATTTAATAAAACTTTTAATTAAAATATATATTTCAAATTAAATTTATAATTAATATTACTTCATATTAATAAATTTATTGAAACATTTCACTATTTCACTATAAATATTTTAAGCCATCATTTTAATATTCTCTATTGTCATTTTCAAACGTTCTTTAGGCTTTTAATATCTTGTTGACAATGTAATAGGCTGACTTTAGCACCTTTGTCATGACTTAAACATCAACTGACATGATTTATCAATAATGGCGGTAAATAACATGATAAATGAAGAAGGAATATTTTCTGAGATATGCACAAAAAAAACTAATTTTTAAGAAGAGATCAAACATGCCATAAATTTATTAATTCAATTTAATAATTAAAGAGGGTGCAATTTATAACCTTGGATTTATTTTATTACATGTAATGGGTAGGCCTGAATTTGGACCGACGAACCTGGAGGATCCCTATCTTGGTAAAATAGAAGGAGCTCCATTAATACGAGCCCAAATTCAGACGTTATCAATTATCATGTGATGATGTCTGGGATTTGAGAAATGTAAGAGTCTTTCTTCGAACTCATTTTCCACCATCAGGTGATCAAGACCAAAACTGGCAGCTGAATTACATTGAATGCTGTTAAAAAATATCAAGGAGACTGCAATATTGATGCCTTCCATAGCTTCAGCATCACTCTCTTCAATGCCAAGCATGTTGCAGCTTTTGCAATGCTCCACTCCATCCAGCAGAGGCCAATTTCCTCATTAAGGCTTCTCGCCTGGATCAATCTGTATGCCTTTTTGGTGATGTTTTCTTGAGAATAACGCACCAGTTTGATTTGTCGTAAAACTGATCAACAACGACAGCATTTTCCATTCCAGACACCAACCTTGAAACATTTTTTTTTTCAAAACACTCGTAAGCACAAACATGAAAAAAAAAAAACAAAAAAACAAGAACAAGCGGGGAAGTTCAACATAAACTAAATGAACCAATTAAAAGCTCGTGGGATTTGTTAAAAGATTTGGTGCATCACTAAAGCCTGCAAACTATCTATATGAATGCCTCAATCTCTACATCTGCGAGGGAAACCAAAAAAAAACAGGGCTTAAGACGTGACACTAGCTGGGCATGTCAAGGGTCGAGTTCCAACCCTTGCAGTAAGTGCTGACAGTGAAAGACAGACAAAGAGGACACATGTTCCGCATCAGTACCATGCAAGATTATGACACTAAACACCAATTTGAATCACTCATAAAATAAAATAGAACAAGGAGAAAATTAATTATAAATAAATAAGTAGGATAAAAAAAAGAGAAAAGATGTTACCTTTCAAGCTCGCCTTCGCCAAAAACATGGTAATATCTATTGTACACTACAGCACCCTTCTTGTCATCCTTCTTGGCCAGGCCATCTGCGACAGCAGCAGCAGAAGCACCACTCACTTCTGCCCGATGATAAGGTAAGTGCCAAGGGACAAAATATTCTTGCTGCTTCTCAATCTGCTTCCCACTTTCGCCACACACCAAATCACCATCCCTACTGGAGGTCAAATCAATATCTTCCCGAAGCTTTTTGATGGAAATATCATTAGAATAGCCTCCGAACTGTCTTGAACTATTATCCATTTCTGGAATACTTTCAAGAGTCGGAGAAGAATGGCTACGAAGCTCAGGACTGCTCGGTCCAATCCATTCCTCTGCAAACTTCTCAGCAAGAGGAGTCCATTTATTAACCAAGGATCTGTCCTCTTGCTCCACAGCCCAAACTGTTAATAGAACCAGACCACTCTCCTTAACGACACGAATCAATTCATGTATGGCTTTCTTCCGTCGAATCTCCGAACTAAGGTGATGTAGCACAGCAATGGAGATTGCTGCATCCCCAAAATTAGACCTATAAGGAAGATTCAGAGCATCTGCAACTACTACTTCATGCCCTCTGTCTGCACATATATTTATGAGAGGGGCACTTATATCACATCCTATGAAAAAGCAATCAGGATTTAGGCCCAAATACTTCCCATTTCCACAGCCTGCATCCAATACAAGAGACCCTAAAGGCAATGATTTTAGAAACGTAGCAACTTTTGGCCACTTTGCAAAACGAGTGGAACTAAAATGGGGTGCAATTGCATCGTAAACACGATGTACATATTTCTTTTCAATTTCTGGGGTGCATTGAGCATTTAAAGATGACAAGCTCTCATCTCGGGTGCCTAATACAACTTTCGAGTTCTCAGATTGTTCACCGCATATATCCGTACAGAATCTAGATGTCCCAGAGACTTTGAATTCTCTCATAGCACCGATGACTCCAAGGTGGGTTGAGGTGCTGTTTCGCAAAGAGGGTAAAGAAGCCCCCCAGAATTTATAAAAGGCACCACTTGTTCTTATAAAATGTACAGTCATCAACCTAAGTAATCATTGTGATCAGAGATTATGCTGTCAGTGAAAACAATAGGAAAAAGTTATGAAGTATGAACTGAGAAAAATGGTCGGAAGGGATTGGGTATTAATCAGGATTAATCGGTACGACATTTTTAAAATTTATTTTAATGAATTCAAACACCAAAAGCATCATAGGCATCACAAATCTAGCACAGCCTAGCAATTTTAGAAATCAAAAAAAAAAAATGATTTCAACGACATTCAACTTCAAGAAAACACAAACACAAAATACAACCATAGAGGAACACAGAATGGAACCGTTAAATTCACGAGTGATCATAGACTATACTTGTCGATTAACGGCTTAATTTAAAAGTTTAGAATTTACAATAATTTAATTTTGTGAAATCATATCATTCGTGAAAGGTACAAGAAGTAGAAGATTAAGATTTTAAGAATTTGCGAGAAGAGAAGTGAAGAAGAACCACTAATCACCACTCAGATGAGAAGAGCCGCTAAGCCGGAGACGGAGACGGAGACTGAGACGGATAAAAAGACCCTAGCGGCCGGCCGCTGCTCACTGGACGCTATGAGTAATGGGCAGCTGGCCTGGCCGCGTGCGAGAGCCGAGATGGAAGGTAGGTTTTTTTTCTTTTTCTTTTTTTTTTTCCGCCCTTCTTCGCTTAGCATCGTTTTAATTTAATTTAAATATTTTAAAAACGTCTACTTGAGTTCGATTATATTGTATTTTTAAAAGATTTTTTTTGAAAAAAAAACTGATGTGATAATAAATTGATAAGTAAATTAATAAATCATAATTTTAAAAGTTTTATAAATTTTAAAAGTAAGTAATATTTGTTTAATAAATTTAAAATAAAATTAATTGAATATTTTAAAAAAATAAAAAAAATAACTTTTAAACGTATATTTTTTAATGGAGTCAATATTGATATTTTATAGATTTTAAAATTATTGCACAAAAAATCAACTTTAAAAAATAACCTCTTAACTTCGTCTACTTTTTATCATAAAAAACATAAAAATTTTATATTAGTGTTTTTTTTAGCTTATCAAACTGCTTTATTGTTTTCACTAAGAAACAATATCTCAAAAGTAATACTAAATTGGATCATTGTTTGTTTTAAAGGCTATTCTCATTTTTTATTAAAAAATAAACCATCAGTAATTGAGGAGCTAAATCGTTTTTTTAATCAAAAATTTTAATGACAGAAATTACATACCATTGAGGTGATCATGTATTTTTTTTAATATCATTATAAGAGTATTGGTCTTTCATAAACGTTAATGTCAAATTTTGATTAAAAGTATTATTTTTTATAAATTTAAAAAGTTATCATCAGACATCTCACATTGGATTCATCAACAATAAATCACAAAAAAAAAAAGTTAAAATGGATAATACTCACTAACCCGTTTTTGGTAGGTATGAATTTTCCATGAAAAACATACGAGGTATAAAAAAAGATAGGAAGAAGGATTTTTCATATGTTTGGATGGTTTAGAAAACGAACAGTAAACATGAAAAGCTAACATGCATAGTAATATCAAACAATTACATTTTTATTATATCCCAAACCGTGAAATTATGTATCGAAAAGTTATAGATAACCTTTGATTCCAAAAATACCTTTTTTTTCCCTTATTGTGAATCAGGCCCACGTATTGCCATTGCCATTGGTGCTACTGGATCTACACCAGTCTTCTTCTTTTTCTTTTTCAACTTTGCTAGTGCTATTGGATTTACGTTAGTCTTCTTCTTCATCAACCTTCTTCTTCTTTTTTGACTTTGTTGGTGCTGTTGGATCTACGCCAGTCTTCTTCTTTTTTTTTTTTATCAACTTCACTGGTATTTTTGGATCTACACAATCGTTATAGATGTCAACATCGACCACAAGGCCATCACCACTATACATCCATCGTTGTTGGATTGTGATGCCATCACAGTCGAACTGGGGAGGATTCAAGGCGTTGGCTAAATCCAGATCTAATTTAGGAGGGAATTTGGGAAGAGAAAAAGGATAAACGAAATTATTTTGTTCGTTTGGTTTTGGGTAATAGAAAAATGAGATACAAAGTTGTTCATATTGCTTGTTTATTGTATTCTTTATAATACCATGTTAAAATTTGTATTTCATATATTTTAAAATTTTTTCTATTCTTTTATTCTCTCCACTAAACAACTTTTTCACAAATTTTCTATTTTAACCTAATAATAATACTATAAAAAATATTTTTTACTTCGTTTCCACTTTAACTTTTTTCACCTGCATTTTATATTTTACTAAACAAAGGGTTGTTGAAACTTCCTTTTATAGAGTGAAAAGTTTTTGATATTTCTGTCATGTTTTCATATATCGGAAACGAACTACTATCCGGTGGATATACTCCCTTGGATAATACACACACTATGACCTTGTATTTTTAACCTCTTGGTGATAAATGGAGTGAAAATCATTTTTCTTAGTCAAATTAATGCAGGGAGTCAGAATTAATTGCATTAACTACTTTAATTTTCGATAAAATATTTTAATTTGTTGTTGAAGTTTTATATCAAAAACAACAAGAGTATGTTGATGAATAAGTACATCGATCTGCCATCATTGATAAATTTTAACACATTATTTTAGTTAAATTTATTGATAGACAAATAATGATATGAAAACATTCAAATTACAAAACTTCTGTGTGTGTGTGTGTGTGTGTGTATATATAGTTTGAGAATTTATAAGGTTTTAAAATTAAGTTACCAAATAAAAAGATCTTTACAATGGTCAAAGTAAAAAGTGCTTGCAAAACAACACGAATGGTAAGTAATATATATTATTGGTGATTATGTGTTATAAGGCCTAGGCCTTGAATAAAGTCCTGAATTTAAGTATACTGATATGATGAATGACAAAATTACATTGATTTGTTAATATTAGAATATTTAGACTCGTTAATTCGTGTGCTTGTGCAAATATCACATTTCAAGCTAAAAAAATTAACATATTTGTTTGTCTGTTTTTGGCCATCCAAACGTACTTAAAAATTTTAATTTCTGATTCTATTTTTTTATCATATATTAACATCTATCCGTATTTGACGTTGATTTTATATTTATAAAACTTTAATTATAATATATTTTTTGATACACTTGTTAATCTCTAGTTAATGGTTTTAGATGGTAAAGTTTATTTAAATACGTAATTCAGTTGATCATCTCTAGTGCAGATCGAACAAGTATTTTCATAAAAAAAAAATGGAATTCTTTATTATAAAAAAAGGAAGAATATATATTAGTTATTATGTTGTTCGTGTAGAAATTGGGGCGGCTTAATATGTGGACTTTTCTATTAAAGTGGAATATGTAGCTCTGGTCAGTGGTAGGGCACAATAATAAATATTGCGTCATGGAAAGCCACAAATAAAATTATGCATTTAAACAAATGGCGAAATCAATGAGTTTAAACAAATTAAATGGGAGCGCACGTGCATTTTAGTCAATCTCAACCAACGTCTTCTTGTTTTTGCATTTTAAATGCAGTTGCAGCGGGACCACCCCCACCACTTTAGTCTTTAATCAATCGACCCGATGCAATATCCAGGAAGGTGCCGCGGAGAGGACTCGTCCTCATGCATGCATGCCCATGAAATTAATAAATAAAACCTCTTCTTCAGCGCCTCATTTTAATTTGTAGAAACAAAGAAAGGGCCGACGATAGGAAGAGCTATATATATATAACTAAATTCTTATCGATGGTTTTAATGGATGATTGAATTTTACAATCAAATCAATGATTCAAATTATAAACGTTTATTTAATAATAGTTGCACAATAATGAATCACTCCCTCTAAAATGATAAGATGATAAAAGATTCTTTATTTATTTATTAATTTAAGTCTTGAAAATTTAAAATATATTTGGTTTTAGTTTTCGTTTTTAAAACATATATAGTAATTATTTTTAGTTTTAAGTTTCAAAACTAAAAACAATATAGGAAACCTTTATAATAAAAATACTCTTTTTATTTTTTAAAATTTTCTTTTTTTCTATCCAAAAATAACTACTTTCAAAAAGCGAGATCAAAAAATAGATAAAGGGACATACCCTAGGGATAGCATGCCCCAAAATGAATATAGATAATGAAGGTTCATACTCCCTGGCTGGTAGTTTTTATTTGGCATCCTTAATCTTTGAGGTTGTTAATAAGCTAAACTGTAATTTATTGACTAGCAATTATTTCATAAAAAGTTGAGCTTATTGTTAGTTTTAAATGAGTAAAACTCCAAATTCAATTTTAAGCTGGAGAATTTAATAAACTTAAATTTGAGCCTGACAACCTTATTATTATTATTATTATTATTATTATTATTATTATTATTATTATTATTATTATTATTATTATTATTATTATTATTATTATGTAGATAAATGTTAGAGTAAATATATGTCTCACTGGAATTGCATAATCAGTACATAATTATAACCACATGATAGCATAGATCATCAGAAAAGAAAAAAAAAAGAATAAAAAAAATATGAATAAATCATAACCATTCCAGTAATACGTATAATTTCTCTAAATATTATTAGAGTAACGGGTCTTCTTAAATAGAAAAAGTATATATGCAACTCTATAGCGCAACTTGACCGAGAGATAGATTTATTATAATTTTTTTGGTTCATTTTAAAAAAGTGAATTTACCGTTTTTTTGTCCAAACTATTTAAGTAAAACAAATCAAAATAAGTCTAATATATATAAACTTAAACATGTAACTCATACAAACATGGAAAGAAACCTATCCCTGCAATGCAATAACGTGCATATGGTGTCTGTGACTAGAGCTTGATGAGCATGTAGTCAGAGAAGTCCTTCATTGTCTGTTGGCTACCGCCCAATTCGATGTTTCATGTTTAGATGCATTATGATCATGGTAGAATTAGAAATTAGACAAGAGAATATAGGGTAATAGTAGATAAAAAATAAAAATTAAATAAAAAATTAATATATTATTGAAGCACTATTAAATAAATTTTAATATAGAAAGTTAAATATAATTTTAGATAATTAATTTAATTTGGTATTATTAAAGATGCTCTAATAAGCTTAAACTGATACTATAGATGCCGGAGTTAATTTCAAATTTGCCCAAGTAATTTTAGACAAGTTCCATTCAAATAAGTCGAAACTTAAGTACAAATAATGTTTAGGTTTTTATTTTGGAAAATAGAATTTAGGCTTTTGAAAATGTGGATAACATTATAATATAATAATATTTTGAAAGAAATAAATATTTTTTTAACTTCTCTTTTGTAATTGTATTACCTGAATTGTAAAATTTTGAAGCAAGCTCGCTCGGTCTGCCTCACCTGGCAATCTTGGGAGGAATAAAAAAATTTTAAATTTTTCTTCTGTTTTGTTTCCTGAACCTATAATTTTTTTCTTCATTTTTTATGAAATTAAGTTTTTAAAACATTACTTTTCTGCCCAACAGAATTTATATTTAAAATTTAAAATTAAAACTCCAAGCCAATAAATATTTAAAACATGAAATAAACAAGTAACAAATGACGGAAAATTGATCATTAACAACCCTGATCATCCTCATTATAACCAGTAAAGGCGGAAAATTGATACACTATCTTTCGTTTGTGGAGAACTATTCAAATATGGTACTGGGTGGTTTTGGGAACGTATTTACATTATTTAGTTTTGAAATCGGTACGAAACTTCTGGTGAAAGAAGGCCCATGTGAATCCCATGGGCCTGGTCAAGGTGTCTGGGTGGCTATGATCGAGCTTTGTGCCGCCAACATCGCAATCCCATTTTTTTCCTCTTAAAAAGAGAAAAAAAAAAATAGTTACAGTGGCAGCTAGAAGAGTGGACTATGTCTTTTTGATTTGATTATTCTTTTTTCCTGGTTTTTGTCTGCTATAGCTTGACTAGAGTATTATCCCAGAAAGTTCCGGGCCGTCTGCTGCCACTAGCTACTAACGTTCTATGTGCGCACACACACCCTATATAAAGACTGATATATTTTCATACATATATATGATTATCATCACACACATATATGCTGCTGATCTGATTTTGAAAATATATATATATACATATCTAATATTTACATTGTACATACACACACACAGATACATATATATATATATATATGGATTATTATCATTCTCTACTCTCATCATCTCCCATTTCCTTGCCTCCTTCACACCCGCAACTGCAGCCTAAGATGATGATCATCAGTTCAAGTTCTGAGGGTGAGAAGGAAATAGTTATGTTTGCATTTGACCCTCTGTGGAAAACTTGTATGACTCATAAATATTTTTATTGATAAATATCCATAAATATCCATACATTCAAATTTCTTTCTTCTTCTTTTTCTTCTTCTTTTTTGGGTTCTTTTGGATTTCCCTGTTATGAGTAATACAGTGAATAACATGTGAGTGTGGGTGCATATATGAACATCCCCCCATGGCCCCATACATATTTGGTCAAATTTCTTTCTTCTTCTTTTTGGGTTGTTTTGGCTTTCCCAGTTATGAGTAATACGGTGAATAACATGTGAGTGGGGTGCATATATGAACATCCCCCCATGGCCCCATACATATTTAATTTGGTCAAATTTCTTTCTTTTTCTTCTTTTGGCTTTCCCTGTTATGAGTAATACAGTGAAGAACATATGTGTGTGTACGTGTATTGTTTTGCAGGCACTCATTGCACCAAAATACCACGCAATGCTAATATGAAAAACCTGGGAAAAAACTATTTGTTTCCTGAGGTAACCATATTCCATCCAGCCTTAATTAATATTCTTATGAACACTATATATATATATATATGTCTCAACTAGTTTTTCGACATTATATATGTTACTTCCAAAATAACGTAAAATGTAAGATTTATATTTTTAAAAGAAAAAAGGGCATCTGCCTCATATTTGGTGGTGGTCTTTTTATTCTTCATTATGGATATTGATATATAATATTTATCGGCCCCGTCTATACAGTCAAACACGCATGCATGCAGATAACAATAGCAACAACGATAATACTAATAATGAATTTATGGACAGATATGCATGCGGGAGATGGAGCACTCACGGAAGTATCCCCATGCAAAATTGATCCGGCTTGGAGTTGGTGATACCACGCAGCCCTTACCACACATCATTACGTCATCTATGGCCGAGGTCATTATAATTATTATCAATTCAAAGAGAACTCGTTTCTGCTGCCTGCTTCTAGGAAAATTATACGATAGCAATAATATCCGAATGTCATTCTCATCGTGTTTAAATTTGCAGCATTGTCGTACTTTGTCAACAGTGGATGGTTACAAAGGTTACGGAGCTGAGCAAGGAACAATGGTAAACACATACACAGTTATTATTATTATTATTATTATTATTATTATTATTATTATTATTATTATTATTATTATTATTATTATTATTATATCACAGCTCTTTGAGGTAACTACAAAATTAAGTAACTTTTATATCGAGTACATTTGTTATGCCCTTGTTATTTGTCTTGAGTATGATTTACTTATTGTGTAAGCAGGCATTGAGGAGTGCGATTGCAAACACATTCTACAAAGATATAAACATCAAGAGCAATGAGATTTTCGTGTCGGATGGCGTACAGTGTGACATTGCTCGCCTTCAAGTAATTTGAATTCAACATATTCATACGTAACATTAACGATTAAACAAGAGAGTTTGTAATTTCCATATTGATATCAAGCAAATACCTAAATTTTTCCATGCAACAAAAACGACCTCTCTCTCTCTCTCTCTCTCTCTCTCTCTCTCTCTCTCTCTCTATATATATATATATATATATATATATATATATATATATATATATTACAATACCTCATCGTGTTCCACTTTCTGCCATCAAAAATGACTTTGATTTAATTTTTTAGAAGGAAAGATTAAAAAAATATTCCAATATTGATGAAATACTCTTCTTCAATCTTTGCAGATGCTTTTCGGCTACAACTTGACGGTGGCTGTTCAAGACCCAACCTTTCCAGTAATGTCAAAATTATGATAGCTAGCTAGAATATCTTCACGAATATTATAACAATTTTAAAATTAGTTTATATATATATAAGGAAAAAAATGTAGTATAAAAAGAGCGTTTGAAGGGTTGATTTTTCTTTTTATTATTAGAATTGTTCACTAAAAAGTACCGATCAATTAATCATAGCTTAATTTAATGGTAGTGTTTAGTATGTTTAATTCATAAGTAGTGTATTTTTTGATATTTCGTTTTATTTACAATTTCTGATCGTACGTTAGCACATTAGAAAAGTGTATATTAGAATTATTTCCCATTGCAGAAGTTAAGGTAGTTTAATATATATATTCAATAATATAGTATTTTTTATATTCAATTAATTTTAAGATATTGATAATTAAATTCTAATAATTTTTCTTATTATATTTGAAACCAAACATGAGCTTAAAACACGCTTGGGATATGGAAAGAAAAATAAAAGACCAATCAAACTTTGATATTTTAGTGGATAGTATTAGGTTATCCGGCTATCAGTTAATTAGCTCTCTGGAAAAAACGACACATGGGGAGAGCCAATCAATTTTTGACTAAGAAATTTTATTTTTAAAAATAAAATTATTTTTAAAAAACAGAATTCAAAATTATTTATGAATATTAATAATTAATTTGAATTTGAAGTTTTTAAAAGTATTTTTATTTTAAAAAATAATTAAAATTCACGCGAAAGCGTGTTGGAAGATTCCTTTATTATTATTATTATTATTATTATTATTATTATTATTATTATTATTATTATCATTATTATTATTATTATTATCATTATTATTATTATTGTTGTTGTTGTTTTTATTATAATATTTGAAACCAAACATGTGTTTTAAACATGTCTGTACGAAAACAAAAGAAAAAAAAACCCACAGCAAACATTGACAGTTAGTACGTAGTAGTTTAGTAGATTGTCTCACTATATAAGAAAATAAGAAATTCATGAAACGTGTGGGGGAGGCCTGCCTAAGGGTCAACAATTTTTTGACGAAGAAAGGTGGGCAGGTTATATATATATATATATAGATTTATTTATTTATAAAACAAAAACCGTGGTGCAGGCATACGTAGACACGAGCGTGATAATGGGCCGAGGAGGGGAGTTCCATGAGGAGACGGGCAAGTATGGGCTTGTGGAGTACATGAATTGTGGGCCTGAAAACGACTTTTTCCCACACTTGCATCATTCGTCAAATGCGGCGTCCGGCCCAAGCATCATTTTCTTCTGCTCCCCCAACAACCCCACCGGCCACGCCGCCTCCCGCCGGCAGCTCCAGCAGCTGGTGGACTTCGCCGCCGCCAACGGCTCCATTATCATCTACGACGCCGCCTACGCCTCGTACATCTCCGACGACAGCCCCAGATCCATCTTCGAAATTCCTGGCGCCAAACAGGTCCTCGTCAAACCATTCGTGGAAACCAAGCTAGCTAGCTAGCTAGACAGTGATTTTCTTAATTTAAATGTTATATATATATATATATATATATATATATAACCAATTAATTTGGATGCCTTCGAAACCATGAATTAATAATAATAATAATAATTACACGTGCAGGTTGCAATGGAGGTTTCGTCTTTCTCCAAATTTGCGGGATTTACGGGGGTTCGGCTGGGATGGACGGTGGTGCCGGAGGAGCTTTCGTATTCGGATGGATTTGGTGTCACCCAGGATTTCAATCGACTCGTGTGTACGTGCTTCAACGGTGCATCCTCCATTGCTCAGGCCGGTGGCCTTGCCTGCCTCTCCCCGGAGGGCTACTCGGTAATAATTAGCTAATACATGTCATCAAATTAATTATTAATTACCAAATCAATCATCAATGATCATCATATCTTTCAATAATTATTGTTTTCTCTATATATACGGTCTGAATTTTGAATTATTTTTTTTACTGGTTGGATTATAAACAATATTTTATTTTTATATACTAAAAATTATTACATATTAACTTATTCGATGAAAAATATTTACTCAAATACGTATGTGTGCGTTTATATTCATTCATTCAAATCCGTGAAAATATTTTTTTTTTGTTTTATTTTATTTTATATATTTGCAAAAGAAAAAATCGAATTTGCATGTTCGATCAGGTGTTGTTTTGAAATTTAATTATAGGCTGTGAGCGACACAATTGGATACTACAAGAACAACGCGAGAATCCTGGTGGACGCCTTCGACTCACTGGGGTTGAAGGCTTACGGCGGGAAAAACGCACCGTACGTGTGGGTCCACTTTTCCGGCAGGAGATCCTGGGACGTGTTCGGAGAAATTCTCGAGAAAACCCACGTGGTGACTGTCCCCGGTCGGGGATTCGGTCCCGCTGGCGAGGAGTACATCCGAGTTAGTGCCTTTGGTAGCCGGGAATCCGTACTTGAAGCTTCCAGGAGGCTTAAATCTATGCTTGCTTAGTTAATTAGTTGCTTAAAAGAATCTATATTATATACTCATCATCGTATGTATGGACGGTGGACACCAAGTTGGTCAAATTATCCAATATATCGCAAATAATATACTTGCTATGATTGTAATAATCCACTTCAACCGGGGGGGAAGAAAATTATATGGTGGCCGGCTAAGAAATTTTTGCCCATAGGTTCACCAATTGAAAAGAAAAAAAATTCAAATGTATTGTAACGTTTAAAAGTTAAAAAAAAATATTATAATTTACAAGACCTCGTTACTTTTCGTGTTCTAAAAGCGTTGCATGATATATAGCTTCGGTCCAATCATTTGAAATATATTTCTCCCAGGTCATCATGTAGTGCTTAGTAATTTATCTCACATCCTATTATGAAGTAAATTCTCAAGTTATTCGATCATTGCAATATATATATATATATATATATATATATATATATATATATATATATATATATATTAATGCTAGTTTTACCAACAAATATACTAATCAGTAAATGGTATCCTTTCTCATGGTTACTTTTTTTGAGCAAGAGCATCGACGACAACCATTTCAGCATAGACTCATTTGTGCTAACATCATATATATAATTTTTAAGCTGATTTTCAAGTTCTCATAATTTAAATAGAGATAAATCATTGGCAAAAATTGGCTAAGAGCATCTCCAATGCATTAGGTAAAGGCATAGTTAAAGTTATATTTTGCTAAAAAAACTTCTCCAATGTATTAGTTAAATGCATAGTTAAAGCAAAAAAAAAACAAAATAAAATTTGACTTTTACTTTTGCTTTTGCAAAATATGTCATGCCCTCCCCCCCCCCCCCCTCGCGTTTACGCTTCTTGTCGCGTCTGCGCAGCGAAGAGATATAGCTTCCCATCGCGTCTGCGCTTCCCATGCTCTGCCCAGCTTCGAATCATGGCAGAGTCTGCGCAGCGAAGAGATACCGTTCCGTCGTGCATGCCCCCTCGCCAACGTCAATCAGTCCTTTAGGGATTTGCAGTTTGAGAATAGGGGAGGATAGGTTGGAAAAAGTAATTATTAAGCAAAAAATAGTTAATGCACCATTAGAGTGTCATTAGTTAAAACATTACTGTAGCAAGCTAAGTATGACTTTAGCTTATTTTTGTTAGCTAAAATGATTGGAGATGCTCTAAAAGGAACAAATTTACTTTTATCAAAACTAAAAAATCTATTTGTTAGATCTAAACATGACACGCATAAGAGCTCGTATTGAATTCATTAACATGATTATGAAATTATAGAAGTTGCATGTTTAATGGTAGAGCACCAAGTTAGGAATTAGACTCTAATCAATTTCAATACCCAATAGCATTCATAGAATTTTATCGATCAATAGTTCTCTTTAAACTCTCTCTCAATTTTTCTTATACAAGTAGATACTCACACACACCTTGAATCATATGGGGGTGCTTAAGCATGAAAAAACATTGAACCTTTTGTATATTAATAGTATAAACAATATTACAACAAAAGACAATGTTGAAAACATAAAATTTAATCAACAACTCTAACCCTAGAAGTTCAATAGCTTTATACCAACTATTACACTGAAGAAATACTCTTTTATCTCTTTATAAATGTAGGCAATCTTTTAAATTCTTGAAAGGATTGAAGTTAAAGATTATAAAATTCTAGCATAGATTTCTAGGAGGAATAGGACTTTCTCTCTATATGAAGGCTACAATATCTCTATCATATGTGAAAGGCACACATTACAATAATGTGATGGCTTAGTACTTTATAAGGTTACATTCACAAGGATTTCAAATACAAATGCCATCATTACATTAGGTTTTTCGAATGTATTAAGTCTTCTTTTAGGGTTCTTGTACACTATATGGTAATAATCTCAAAAGATATGTTTTATTCAAGGCTCGCATGTCACGACGTCAATCTCAAAAATCATTTTATTAATCCCAAAAACTAGATCTTTGTGTTGAATATTGCAAATCCCACTGATTTATTTCCCTTACTTTCTCAAAGGTGCTAGGCTATCAGATACTTTATCTCTATATGTTTTCATACTTTGTGTTGAATATTCGACAGTGTAATTAGATTGCTAGATTAATAATCTGAGTGTCTGATGCTTGTTTGAACCTCTTTCGACTAATTCGAGCATTTGACTAGTGTCCAATTATTTGATTGATAGTATGAGCGTTGAATTGACAGTCCAAGCATCTAATTGTTAATCAGAGCATCGGATTGTTAGTACAAGCATTTGACTATTACTCAGAGTAATAGATTCTTTGTCTGAGCACTTGATATCTAATTCGAGCCTCTGACTAAATATGTTTGATCAATGGGGTGGTATCCAATTATCAGAATGCCTTTTAGAGCATCGGATTGACTTTTCAATCGTTGCTGTAATGCCTTACCTGAGTCTCTTGGTCATTATGAGAATGTGACTTCTATGAGAATATTTATTTAGCTTGGTTCATTCTGAAATCCTTCAACACTCAAAAGCTCTTACTCCAATCTTCCAAAAAGTGTTAAATTCATCCAATCAAGTTTGATTACACTCCAATAACACTGTTATCTCTTGAAGTAGAATAAGTTGTTCAAAATTATTTTTTTGTAGTATGCTTTCAAATTAAGAGCTTGCTCATACTAAGGTGTTCCTTTTTTAGTAATGTTGAATATATATAATAATAGCTTTTGGGAAACCATGTTAATAATATACTTAATAATGAGATGTCTCTTGAAGTTTTGTTCTTGGTTGACATTCTGAATGACTTCTTAAACACTTTCTGAGCTCTTCCAAAAACTTGAAGCTTGGTAAATAATAATATTCTTGAGAAAGCCTTCAGAAAGCCCTTTCCGAGTAAGTTTATATGCTTACTAAATTTCGAAGCTGTTGGATGACAAATTTATTGAATTTCTCTCTAACCTTCCGACTTTACAAGGACTTTCTGAGTCTAAGCTAGTCCAACCTTCAATCTACTTATTAAGGGTCTTTGTGAGTTCATTTTGAAGGTTTATTCTAAAGCTTTTGTTTCGGTCTTGATGCTTTAAGCTGGGTAATAAAATATAAATAAATCATCTCCGCCATTTGTTACGATTATTGTACGATATGACCAAAACCACATAGATCGTGCATTGAGATACAAATGATAAAATGGAGAGAGGCGAGGGATGGATGCGAGAGAGGAAAGGTCAGAGGAGAGGAGAGGCTACGACAGTGCGGTACCGGATGGAGGAGTAGTTCGAATTATTTTAATTAAAATAAGGCTAAATTAATATTTTAAAATAATATTTTAATAAAAATAAAAGTAAGTTAAAAAATAATGTTAGAGTTATTTACATTTAAAAAATTATTTACATTTAAATAAAATAATAAGCAGTGTAGTGTTGGAGTTAGTCTTAGCTCTCAACAATTGCGATGAGTTCAACCTGCATTTTATTGATAGTTGACGCGTCCTTCACTTGTTTTCTTCGTCCGCAAGTTGCTAGGCTGTGGGACCTGCGGTTTCAAAAGTCAAAGGAGAAGAATAATTTGTGACGCGTCCTTCACTTGTTTGCTTCGTCCGCAAGCCAAGCACGCCCTTAAAAGCTATCGGTTTGCTTCATTAAGTCCATCACATCCCTGCCCTGAATTCGCCTTGTTTACATACTGAACGACGATGTCGTTGTCTGGGAACAGTGTTGCAGAAGCCTACATGGCGAAAAGGCTTTACGATGAGAGATTTAAGAAATCTGGAGCACCTGCACCCAACGCAGAGAAAGAGGTCGCCGCAGTTCAAGCGGAGACATCATCTGCTGGTTGCTTCTTTCAGAGGCAAAACAAGGTCCGTCCCGCTCCCGCCGGCCGGTCCCAGCCAGCTAGCGACGACTGATATGTCGTTGCGGCCGCGGGTTGTACGTGCCCACTAGTGGTTGCTTGCCTTCAAAAATGTGTACTAGTTAATATCTGCATGGCTCTTTGTTCACGGAGAAGGAAATAAATATTAAAAAAAAACGTGGGTTGGAGAAATCTGTAGCTAGGTTGGTTAGTTTCTTGCCAAGACGGCAGTCAAAATGTGAGGATCAGGTGCCATGTTTTGTTCCTCTAACTTGTCTTCAATCAGTGTTGTGGGGTAAAAGTGTGTACTCTCTATCTCTCTCTCTCTCTCTCTATATATATATATATGCCATGTTTTAAATTAACGAGTTAAGTTTTGCACTTGCGGTTTCTAATTTTAAGTTCTGATATTCTAATAATTTTATAATTTGTATAGTAAGTAAAAAAAAATAGATATAGTGTGCGGAACTACACTCTAATTGAAAAAAAATTGATTAGTTTGTGCTTTGATTCCAATTCGATGCACAATGGTCAATGGTGCCACCGTGGGCTGAGAGTACTCATATTGAAAATACCATATATAGGGTGAAAACTTGAACTGGGAAGATGCCAACAACGTTTTGTCCGGTACGGCCTGGCCTCTATTTGGAAAGAAATAACTAATATATGCACCTCGTCGCCTCCCAAACATGCTTTTCAAATGATTGCTTAAGCTTTTGGGCTTGATTCAGAACTGTGTTGAACGATTGTGGCCGGATTTTTGTACATGCCCAGGGTTTGTGACGTAGACGTAGGAATGTAAAACAAGGTCGTCAGGCCAGTCTCCGGTACAGCTCGTTGAGGAGTAGGTTTAAACAGGTCAGCATATTTAGGTTTGTATATTTTTTTATGAACTGTTGTGATCTGGTTCAATTTGCATATGGATCGGATCAGTTAATTTACTATTTTTGAAAAAATTATAATTTTTTTTCTAAAATTATTGGGACATTAAAAAAAATAGTTCGTGAATTGAAAACCAAAATAAAATATTAATAATACACATGAATTATATTTATTCATATAAAATATATTTAATATACTAATCATGTCAAGTTTTTTTCATATAATTTTTAACTATATTATTAGCATAAAATATAAAATTTGATCAATCAATTACATATTATAATTTTAAGAGTTAATAGTAAAATAACGTTTAAAAAAAGGCATGATTGACTAGATCGGTCCATTTTGGTTCATATTTTAAAATGACTTAAATTGAATAGGTCCAATCTATGCAGTCGGCAAACCAACGGTCAATTTTGGAATGTTATTGCAATCCATTATCTTGGTATCTTCATCTATAGCCTTAAAACATTCACGTCAGGTTTAAAAACTTTTAATTGACTGTAATAAATGAAAGAAAATTTTCAAAAAATAATATTATTTAAAAGAACATAGATAAGAATGAAAAATTAGATGTAAAAACTATTTAAAAGATAAATAAATTATAATAAATAAGTATATTATTTCTTCTGAATTAATAAACCAAATCTAACGTGAATACTCCTATACTGCATACTTAATTGGTAAGCATGGAAAACGAGTAGCCCAATAAAAAATATACCAAAAATAGAAAAAAAGAATGCTAGCTTAGTAAGCATGAAAATACAAATGTATGCATGGAAAATAGTTCCATGCATGCTTAATTTCTCACCAATTGTAACGACAAAATAGGTAGAAATTAATGAATACTATTTGTTTTTTCAAAACTATCCTCATATTTTTTCAAGAATAATATAGGCTCATTTAGTATCATAATATTATTTTTAAAAATAAAATTATTTTTAAAAACAATAGGTTCGATGAATTTAAAATTATTAATGAGTGTTAAAAATTCATTTAGACCTATAGTTTTTAAACTCATAGTTTTTAAAAACATTCATGTTTTTAAAAATAATCGTAATTAACTAAACGTAGCCCATATATTTTATATGACAAACATGGTAATATCTGTAATAATAATTTTCTTTCTACTTTTTTTCTACCCTTACCAACTATCCTTTTTTTACCTCTTTTTCTTTCCAATTTTTTTCCTTTCATTTCTTTTTTACCTATTTTTTTCCATCCTTTTTTCATATTTTACCAAGCAAAGGAATAAAGATATTATTTATGTTAGAAAAAAACTACTATCCATCATTCTTTATTCTCAATTTTATTTACAAAGTATACATTAATCTTTGAGGGATATTGTATACTCTTTAAACATAAAAAAAAAATCCATCCCTCTCTCTCCCATTTACATAGCCACTTACTATTTAAATAATAGAACATTAGTGTAATATACTAAAAAAGCAATCTTTAATATAATAGATCGTAAAATAAAGAGTTAACCCTTCAGATGTAAACATACATAATCACTTACTCAATTTCAGAATTTGAAAACACAACATAGACTCAAATTAAAAGTCATTGGCAAAAAGTATCACAGATACAAATACACACAATTAATAATATAAGCCAAACATGGCAATTTTGTATCCACAAGCATATCATAACTCTTAATCCAAAAACATGACATCATTATATATATATATATATATATATATATATATATATGGACTCCCCAAGAAGATTATCCATTAACCACATCATAATCGGTGCAAATATCATAATATAATTATTAAATGGGGGTAAAAACGCCCTAAATACCTCAAAAGGGATCCAAAATAGCCAAAATTAGGTTTGACCGCTGCTAGATCTCCCCTTCATTTTCTTTCTTTTTTGTTGTTTTGCTTGAATAAAAAAATTAAAATCTCAAATAAAAATGATATCTCCTCTAGACTTTTATCTTGTCTAATTTTTCCTTCCTTTTCTTTTATTTAAATAAAAACACATGGGCAACCTTGTTTTTTAAGCTTATTTGCATTGTCTTTCCAATTCCTAAGCAATCAACGCACAAATCAATATGGGTGCTTTTGGTACAAAGTGAATTTCACTCAGTTTGGTATAATATAAATCTTGTATTGTTTTTAAAAACGGTAGATCTAATATGAGCCCATCATAATTTAATAAATATATATATGTTTGAAAATGGTTTTTAAAACCAGTGGGTTCCATATTTGTTTTTAAAAACTATTTATAATTATTTATAAATCTTAATTTAATCCTATTACGATACTTAAATATTTTTTAAAAAAAATTTACTCGTTTTTATTACTTGGCCCACAAAAATATTACTTTTAAAATTTTGTTGGAACTCAATTTTAAAAATACATATTTTTAAAAAATACATTCTTTATCATATCAAATATAAATTATTTTCAAATTACAATTCATCACAAACTCAAACAGAATTCAGAAAACAAAATATATAAATCAAAACTTATACCAAATATGTTTGTTATTGTTTTTTAAAATAGTGAGCCCATACCATTTAAAAGTATTTTATTTTAAAATTTAGTTTTCAATACAAGTAGATTTCATAACTATTTTTAAAAATGGTTTATAATTGTTTCCTATTATCAAATCTAAGCTCAATTATGTCCGAAGATTCAAATATTTTTATAATTTTGTATTACTTAAGTCCATCAAATTCTTGTTTGCAATTTTTATGTGATTTAATTTTAGAAAAATACACACAATTTTTAAAATACATTATCTATCTTACGTATCAAAAATTATTTTAAAATTATAATTCAATACAAACTCCAGTAAAATTTAGATAACAAAATATAAAAACTAAAATTCATATTAAACAAACCATAATATATGAAAAATTAATGATTAAAATCAACATCGAAACTTTGAAATCTACAGAAAGGTCATCAGATCCTCTTATCGATCTATGTAGTCGTCCTGTCAGGTGCTTACAAAATTCAATTGTCTACATTAGAGATGGATTTAAAGGGGGAGGAGGAATGGCCCCAACACTCCCCCCCCCCCCCCTTATTTTTTAAAAATATATATATATAATATAAAATTTAAATTTAGTTATATATTATATAATTGTAATTAGAATTAATTAGTAATATAATTTATTATCTCATTATATTTGTGATGAACATGTTGCTAATTGCAATAACGGTAAGTGAATTATATAATTTTTAAAAATTAGCTGACTTTGTTAGTTTTTTATACTTTTATGTTATTACTTATAACTTAAATGATACTAATTAAGAATGAAAATAGTTCAGTTTAAACTAAATTGATCAAGTAATTTAAAAAATGATTTGGTGAAAGAGTTAGTTTTCAAACCAAATTGATGTTTTTCGGTTAGGACAAAATCAAATCAAACAATACTAAAATGATTTGGCTGGGGTCAGTTCGATTTGAACCAATAATTTAAAAAATTATCAATTTGGATCGGTTTGAGTCAGTTTGATTTATCCATTTGTAAGTTCTTGAAAGTTAAAATGATATAAAAGAAAAATAAATAAATAGTGTGTAAGCATATCAATACTAATATATATCAAATTTATAAATTTATAAGTCTCAAATTTAAATAATATAATTCACAAACACAACATATCAAGTATTATCAATTAATCTTAAATAAATAAATTTCAAAATATAAAATAAAAGTAAAATAAATAAATAACAATATTATCCGGTTCAGTTCAATTTAAGCTGTAATTTTGAAATTTTAAATCAATACATTATTTGGTTTCAAATCAAATCAGACTGATTTTATTTGATTTTAATAATTTGATAAATTAGAGATTTTGAGTGTTGGTTTGCTAATTTAGAGTTTTACCATTAATACTAATTATTGTTTTAAATAATAATTTATAGACATAAGTTATACAGTTTATATTTCAGTTTTCATAACGGAACTTTTTGGATTATAAGTTACACAGTTGGTTTTGGTGTGCCTAATTGTCCCACTGTTTTATAACAAAAAAAATTATAATTTGGAGATAAATATAAAAATAAATTTTGAGTATTAGTGGAGATATCGTTATACCATTGTTTTACAAAATCTTTGCGAATTTACCGTCGCTTAGAATTTAAAACTCGCGACTAAATGGATTTTGTCTCCTGCCACGCCTTCATCTGTACATGAAACTGTAACAAAATAAAAAATAATTAAATACAATGAAAGATTTTTTTAGAAATTCATTTTCTTTTAAATTACCACAAACAAGACTTGTTAAATTAGAGACATTTACGTGTAACCTTGGAACCTCAAAAACCAAATGCAAAAGGGTGTTTGATAAGTGTTTTCCGTTAAATAACTTAAAACTTTATTGAAATTGAGATGTTCTAAATTAAATTGTGTTAGACAAAGAGTGAATGTATTTTAAAAATGATATTTCTTTTATAAAATAAATCTTATAAAATTGGTTTAAAAGAATATGATATGTTCATAATAAAGTAGTAGAAGAAAATTTTTAAAAAAATAAATAAATTGAGTTTTGAAAAATTAACTTGAATTTGAAAATAAAAAAATACATATTTTCAAAAACAATCACAAATCTAAGATATATTTGATTATCTGTTTTTTATTTTTATTTTAAAAAATAGTAATTATTTTTGGATACATAAACCAGAAAAATTAAAATAAAATTTATCTTTTATTAATTTTAAATTTAAATTTTTAATATAAAAAATAATTATTATATTTTAAAAATAAAAAATACAAAATAAAATAAGTGTACCCGTACACATTATTCAAAACTTAATTTAAATTTTCGAGAGACAGAAAGAGCTTGTCTTCTCGCAAAATTTTAAGAAAATTACATTTATTTTACTTTCAAGATGAATATGATAGTTCTATTTTGATAAATTTATTTTATTTTCAAAAATAAAATTATTTTTAAAATTTTAAATTAAATAATATTTTTTTACTTATAACTACTTTTAAATTAATTCGTTTTTTAAAACAATCGATCCCAAAATAATATCATAATACTGATAAAATTTGAATTATTTTCCAACGACCTCAATCCAAGTATACCTCGAAGAAGGTGCCTCTGGCACAAAAGTTGTAAGGATTAGTGACCGTCAAAATCAGCTAGCTGTGAGCCTGGGTGATCATTTCACGAGTGGCAACCGTAGCCGCCCTTTGTCACGGGATTACATTTTCCGTGACTTGATTGTCATCACTATGTGCAATTAATGGATGTTTCGTGCGAAGAAAATAACGCACTGCTTTGGGCTACGTTTTGTGCAGACCGCAGATCCATACATATTTTTTTTCACGTCCAATTCGATCACTCCGTAAACCGAAACACAAAAAAAAAAAAAAAAACACGTGAAACCATATAGTATCTCCCAAAAGTGGTTAAAATACAAATATAAAAAATAAAATAAATAAATTATAATAAAATGAGATATTTACATCACAAATTAGCCCAAATAGAATCAAGAAATTATGGTAAAAATGACCATAATCAGGATCACTATCATTCTGGATGAGTTGACAGAGTTGTATATACAGGATTCTACAACACCAACCATATTTATTTAAATAAACTTGATATTATGTATCTTTTTGCTAATCCCACTTACACTTATGATTTATGTATAAAATGTCTAGACATTGATTATTACTTTGTTTGTGAGTTAGTGCCGTCCTCGTTATTTAGTATGAGTATTTCTACTACTAGCTTGTCAATACTTTAACCAAGTCTTTGCCTTATCCTTATCTTTTTTATCCGTGTGGCAAGATAATTTAGTTTGAAACACGGCATAATGGTTTATCTTAGAAATTATTTATTATTATTTTAATTTAATTTCTTTATTTTAAATTTTTCCATTTTAGTTTTTTTAAAAATTTCTTAGTCTAGTTGTACCTGTATTTAATACAAAGCTTACTTAACTTTGTATTAGTAACATTATCCTAATACAAAATTTTCAATCGTATATCAATATGGATCGGGTTGGGACCAAACACTGCTTGAAATTTGTTCTACAAGCAATGTGGATTGCGCGACACTAAAGAAACCGTTGCATGACACATAATTATGTAAAAATAAATAAATATCAATATTAATCTTAATTATTCTAAGTAAAATTCATTTCAACTCATTTTATTCTCTCTCTCGACCGTCTATCTCCACCTCATCCCTCAACTTCATCCTCTTTCTAGCAGGAGTGATACTCATCTTATTAGGGGTGGACTCAACCTATTATCGTCTCTTACCTTCACTTAGGTGGGAGGTTAAATATTAAAATTATACCTATCTCATGCGGGGTATTTTATCCTCTAATAGGACTAGTGAGAGAGCTTTCATCGATCATTCGGCCTGCACCTTGCTATCGCTTTTTATTAGTTATGCTCATATGAATAATTTTAGCTCAAATTAAATTTTTATATCATTTTAACTAAAAAATTAATAAAATTAATTTAATTTATAATAAAAAAATATCATTCAAAATGTTAAAAATTATAAACAGTAATTATAAAATAATTAGTTAATAACATTTGAAATATTATAAAATTATAAATATAATGATTAAAGTTAAGTGGAACAAAGGTGAAATGGAATATCTTGCTGCCTATTATTGCTTTCCACCCCTGCTTAGACGAGAAAATAAGTTTTAAAACCGTTCTCCCACCGGTACTCAGAAAGGGTAATCAATCCCACATGGCGGAGGCAAGACAAAAAATTATCATGATAGCAGGTGTACGTGGGTATCCATTATTCAACCATACTTACTGATCATCTCTCTTTGCTTGTCCTGGATTTGAGAAGGAGGAGTACAAATTTATATTTTAAAAATTAATGATATTTTCATCTTTTATAAATATCAACAATAATTATATTTTATTCACTAAATACATATTATATACTTTTAAAATTCATATTACTTTTAAAATTAAGTTTACCAAATATTTACATGTTTATTTTTTCAACACAACTTAAAAATATTTTCTTTTAATTTTAAAAGCACAAAATTAGCTGGGTTTTTTGCACGAATTAATTGCAGGTTGTTCAAACCTCAAGCATTAGAGGATGTTTGAATAATGTTTTATTTTTAAATACAGAAAATAATTACTTATTTATATTTGGTGTTTGTTTTCATTTTTTAGTTTTTTTTAAAAATTCAAATGAAAAAAATCAAAAACACATTTTAAATGTTTTTACTTTTTTTATTCTGTTTTCATAGTTTCCCGCGTGTATCCTTCCAAAAAAACAAAATATAAATTTAATTTCACATAAAATAACCTTCAAATAAAAAAATCATATTTTTTTTAAAATTAATTTATAAAGTTAAAAATAATACCAAACATAACTTAACCGAAAAAATGGGATCCGGTAGCATTTTTATTTAAAACTATTGAAAAGAGGCACGTGTGACAAATTCGTGGGCTGCTTGATTCAGAAAAGGGGGAGAATAATTGTGTGGACCCAAAAAAAAAATGTGTGGACCCAGCTTTATTTTGCAATGATTAAATCAAATTGCATAACAGCGAAGGTTATCGAAAAAATGAGCCATACGTAAAGTCTTTCTTTCTGGCGTAGATCTCTTGTGTATGTGATAAGATTTTATTGATTTTGATTAAATTATTAATAGAATTTGACTAATTTATTGAACTAATGAGATATTATCAGCACGAAACGTATGTGCAAAAGCTTTTCCTTTACTTTAAACGGAAGACGTTTTATACTAGGGGATTGGTAACCCTATTTATACCCAAGCCACTCATATTTTTGGGGTCCTTCTGGGTTAGAATGTACGGTCAGCTCTTGGAGGTGATATAAGGTTTTATAATAGATATTGGATGAACGCGTAAAGGAAGGTGTGAATAGAAGAGGCGCCCGTCTGAAACTGGTATCCTGTCGGATTAATCTTAGACTAGAATGTTATGTTACACTTAAATGCGGTTGAATCTAATGTTAGGCTTTCACCGCTTCCTAACAGAAACAATAGGATTATTGGTGTAATACCATAGATGGTAGCATGGGTTGTTTTATTATTTTGGTATGATTATAATTTGGTTTTAATGATTGGTTGATTATTTATTCAATTTGGATGGATTTTCTTAGGTGAGGCTTAAACTCTCCTCTCTTAATACCATAGAAGAGATGCATGGTGAAGAAGAGAAAGATTGGTCTTAATAATGTGACAATGTCAATTCAAGGAATACCCATCATGCTTAGGAATGTGCGTGAAAATTTGTTGTAAGATAGGTAATATCATTATTAAAGAGAAATTGCTATAGAGCCAAAGTTTTAATAGGAAGAAAAAATTATTTTTTGACAAGTCACATGAAATTAATAGAGGTTACATGATGGAAACTTAAGAGAAAACTGATATGACTATATGTATATATTGTGTGAAGTGATCGATAAATATGGCATAATTGTACACACTATGCATGACATTATTTGTGGTAGTTAATCTTATAGGTAGTTCGAACGGTAACATTGATCACAATTAAAAATGTTTAAACGTTAAGGGTGGTAGATATAGTTGGGCGAGGGTAATGAAACAATAATTTGATCAATGAGATTGATAATTATGAAGTTAAAAGCTATAAAGTGGCAAAAGGATAAGAGTTAACAAAGAAATCGTACATAATATAAAAGTTGATTGAAAACAAAGTGATGGCTATGATATTTTGTTTTGTATAAGTAATTTTAATTAATTATTTTTAAAATAAAACATATGAAAAAGCTACAACAATACTATTATATTATTTAATTATTTTATTTATTAAATATAAATATTTTGTTATTAAATTAATTATTTTTAAAATAAAACATATGAAAAAATTATGGTGTTTTTGGTTTGTATAAGTATTTTATTATTTGATCCTTCATATATTTAGTACATTTTTTTAAAATTTAATAATATATTTTAAAAGTTTCAATGGGATAACTTTTTATTTTATTTCATAGTTAGCAGATGATAAGGTATGTGTATGATGTCATAACACAGAAGTTAGATATGCATCATACGTGTTAGGACATACATATATAGTCTACCAATATACATGAAATAAAATAAAATTTTAAAACTCAAAATAAGATATTAAAATAATCTAAAAATTAAACTAATTTTAAAAAAAACTAAAGCATACATTAAAAAAATAAAAATAAAAATAAACTAAAACTAAATAAACTAAGCTATAATTAAATAAAAATTGCATAAATTAAACTGAAACTAAATAAATTAAATCAAGCTTTAATAAAAACATGAGATAGACTAAACTAAGCTAAACAAAATATTTAAAAAAACCTAAAATGAAATGCCTTAAACATATATTGCTAAAAATGCAGCATAAATAAATAAATAAAACTACTTTTCACTTTATTTTATTCATTTAGTCAATAAAACATTTCAAACAAAAAGTTTGGGCTTCAGTGTAGGTTAGCTGAATACAAACTTAAAATAGAACTTCATAGCATCACTTAGACCAAAACTATAATGCTATGAAATTAAAATCATAAGTTGGCACTTTTTATTTGATTGTGAAGTTCATGTTTGACTTTTATTTTTTATATTGAAAGTTACTATTCATTATTAAATCGAAATATTACAAAATACGATCTCAAATTATAAGTTAAAGTCTTAAGTTTATAACATAAAAGATATGACTTAACTCACATATTCGCATCATACTGTTTTTAAACCAATTTTTTTATCACAGGCCTTAAACAGCAAGGTCACCCCTTAATTAGTGGTCATGCCTTGTAACTTGCGATTTAAGATGTGTGAGACAAACTTTAGATTTAAAGACCATGCAATAAAATTTGCAATTTAAGTTATATTCCACATAAACTTACAATTCAAACGTTAAACTCGTGAACTTAAGATTTCGTAGTGTTACTTAACTCACGATTTAAATCTAATGCTCCAACTTGTAGTTAAAATCAGTGTTTTACAATTTTTCATTTCACAGAGTATTAACTTGTAGTATAAAATATAAATGCTAAATTTACAATAAGTGTTTCCTAATCTTGTAATTTAATATCTACAATTTTAATTGGCAAAAACATGAAGTTTTATTTGATTCATGAACTTATAGTTTAACACTCTCTAACGAACTCTTTATTTATCTTCCACGTTTTAACTTGTAGTTTAAACCTTATCATATAAATTTTTTATTAAGTAAAGAGTGTCGATTTTAACTCAATAACTTTCATGTTTCGGTCTAAGAGATGTTATGAATTGTAATTTAAGTTTGTATTTAGCAAATTTGTTTTCTAAAATATTTTTAATGGATAAATAAGTATATTTATTTTTATTATTAGTTTTTTTAGTTTAGTTTGATTTAATTTAGTCTATCTAATTTAGTTTGGTTTAAATTCTTATCTAGGTTTAATTTAATTTTTTAGTTTTATTATTGTTTTTTAAGGTTTTGTCTATTTAATTTATTAATTTATTTTTTAAAACTTTTGTATACTGTCGTGGCTATATACGTGTGCCTATATAACGTGCTATAAGAGAATTCATTTTTATAAATTTAGCTACTCAAATAATAGTCACAATAATATTTATTATTATAATAAAATATTAATTTAAAACAAAGATGCCCATAAGGTGAGATGGTGATGACGGAATTATGGGGATGTAAAACGGACCGGTTTCGTCCGGTATGTGATGAAGTAGGCCTAAACAAGCTCGCCCGTTTAGGCTGCACTTTTAATGGATCAGAATTTTTCTGGTCCGGTTTGATCCGCATGCAGATGCGGACTAGTTCACAGATCGGTACATATTTATTTATTTATTTAAAAACTTATTATAAGTTAATATCATTTAAAATGATTTAAAATTTTAATTTAAAAATTATATTTAATAATTTATATTTCTAAATATTAATTTTAAAATTAATAAATTTAGATTTTATGTACTAATATACTACGTAAATACTTAAAATTATAATTGTAATGGTTCGAAACCTTTGTTGGTCAGCATTTAAACATTTAAATTACATTAATTATATTCAAAATTAAAAAGTCTCACCTAGTTAGATTTTATGAGTATTTAGAAAAAAAAAACCTTCGTCACTTATTTCCCCGAATATTAAAACATAAAAATAAAAAGTAGCGACAAAAAGTCAAAGGCTTTGGCGGGATGTTTCGCTGTTCATCCCGAGGCCGACGTTCTATCAGCAATCCCATTCCCACCTCCCCCTTCACACTCCCCAGTCACTAACTATTAAATGCTCAACAAAAACGCCACCTTCACACTCCACCGTCACTGTCGCCATAACCTGTCCATCTCACGCTCACAAGTCTCACCTAGTTTTTTTGTTTTTTGTTTTTTTTTTGCTTTTGTTTGTTGTTTTGATCCTAGTTTGGTTCGACATTTGGTGCCTTGTAACGCTGTCTCTGTTCAATTCGCGACTCCACAGTGAATTTTGGGTATTTGTTTGGACATAAACAGTATTTTTTGTTCAAATCGTCTGTCTGTCTGTTTGTTTTTCTTTTGGAAATCGTTAACCTGTATTTGACTTTCGTTGGAGTACGGTGCTGACTGGCATTGCCTAGAATTGGAGACTCTGGTTACTCTGATGTTTGTTGGGAATTTGGGATCGGATCCGACATTTTATTATTATTTAGACTGATGCTGTCACAAGGTGATTTGCTAGTTTCCCGGTGTCAATTAAGTATGATGCACTTTAATTTGATGGAATATAGTGTTTTTATTCCAAGTATAAATTCAGACTCTAATTTACACTTGAATTGGAGTTTTACTTTAGCATGTAATTGAATTTTAATGACCCTGCAAAAATTTGTGTTTTTACTCAAGTCAAAAGGGTGGTTTTTGTTTTGTTTAAATTATTTTTTTTCCTTTTTTTAAAATTTCTGCAAAATGAGGTTCTTTCTTCCAGGGTGTTAGAGTCCTACATCGGAGAAAGTAACTAACCAAGTATAGCTTGATATAGATTCAGAGGTAGACTCTTCTCTAATTCATCCACGTTGTCACGTGAGGAGAGTATATTAGAGTTGAAGAAAGTAATCAAAAGTATAGTATGATATAGATTCAAGAGTAACCTCTCCTATAGCTAATTTGGTTTTAGGATGTTTACCCTTGGATTTTAATACATGGTGTCTTTCAGTAAAACACCCTACTTCCAGGGTGATGTAGCCTGATGGGCAACTGGGAGCTGGAACTATGGAACATTTTATGAGTATTCAATATGCCTTGTTATATGGTAATCCAAATGGCTGTTTCTGGTAATTTTTTACTCAAATCAAAATGGTGGTTTTTGTTTTGTTTAAATTATTTTTTTCCTTTTTTAAAATTTATGCAAAATGAAGTTCTTCTTGCAGGATGTTAGAGTCCCACATTGGAGAAAGTAACTAATCAAGTATAGCTTGATATAGATTCAGAGGTAGACTCTTCTATAACTGATTGGTTTTAGGACATTGATCCTTAGATTCTAATATGATATTTGTGTTTCCACTCACGATGTTCATTCCGTGAGGAGTTTGTTTCTAATGTTTCACCTTATCACGATTTTCGGTTGTGTATATTATCCACGTTGTCACGTGAGGAGAGTATATTAGAGTTCTGCATTGAAGAAAATAATCAAAAGTATAACATGATATAGATCCAAGAGTAACCTCTCATATAGTCAATTAGTTTTAGGATGTTTATCCTTAGATTCTAACACATGGTGTCTTTTAGTAAAACACCCTGGAAGCAGGATGTTTTACTAAACTCTTAAACACAGCTGATGTAGCCTGATGGGCAACTGGGAGCTGAAACTATGGAACATTTTATGAGTTTTCAATATGCCTTGTTATATGGTAATCCAAATGGCTGTTTCTGGTAATTTTTTATTAATTAATTAATTATTATTATTTTGCATAATATGGCTGATGAGTGATGAGTGATAACGGTTTTCAATAAAATTTATTTTCATCTGTTTGTCACTTCCTTGAAATTCTTTCCGAAGAGGACTTAAGGGATACAGAAAATTTTGTTGAGTGTATTCATTGATTCACTGATATATAACTGGATCTGTATGTTTTGTAATCTTCAATTTTCGAAGGATTCATGATGCAGTAGCTTCTATGCACCGTGTTTCCTTTGAATTGGTGGTTATATTGTTCTGTCCCCTCAGTTACATTTCTTTATTCTTGTACCTGTAATAGGAATTTCCAGTTAGTTTTTTATCGCAAGAGGTATGGCTATGGGACAATGCAAGACTCGCTACTGTTTGCATCTGATGGGTTGATCATTCAGTAATGTCAAGGACTGCAAAGTGGAAGACTGAAAAGGCCAAAATAAAAGCGGTCTTCAGGCTGCAATTCCATGCCACCCATGTTGGTTTGCTTTCTCTGACCCTTAAGTTTTGTGTGTGGTTGCATATATTTTCCTGTTTGTGGGTTTATATTTTTATCCTGACCGTAGATGTTAATGATGTATTTGTATTCTTCATGATTCAGATTCCACAGGCTGGATGGGATAAATTGTTTGTATCTTTCATTCCTTCTGATTCTGGGAAGACAACAGCCAAAACAACGAAAGCAAATGTGAGGAATGGGACTTGCAAGTGGGCAGATCCTATCTATGAAACTACGAGACTTCTCCATGATAGGAAAACCAAAAGATATGATGAAAAGCTCTACAAACTTGTTGTGGCAATGGTAGTTATCCACTTTATTTCCTTCATTTCATGTCAAACCATCTTTCAGTGCTTTCATATAATTTGTATTCAATTTGTTGATTTTTCCCTTGGCCCATTGTTGCTGCCATTTGGATTTCTGAGTGTTGGTTGATTATGTCTTCACTCAAATCTTATTGACATCAGGGTACTTCACGTTCTAGCCTCCTCGGTGAAGCTATCATAAACCTTGCTGACTTTGCTGACGCATTAAATCCTTATGTTGTTGCCCTGCCTCTTCATGGAACTGACTGGGGAACTATTTTACATGTGAGACTATTTTACTCATTGCCCAACGGGTTCTCTTAGTTACAGATTAGCATATCATATGGTATTCTAATGTGTTGGCTGGCTTCGTGATGCTATGGCAGGTTACCATACAGCTACTTACTTCTAAAACTGGTTTCAGGTAATCCATCAAATCACTGAACTATTATTATTATCAATTTGTTTTTGATGTATTTATGGATAATTTCTTTCAGGGAGTTTGAGCAGCAAAGGGAACTCAGCGAAAAGGGCTTCCATACAAATGCCGACCAATATGCTTACGATGAATCTACAAGTAGGAGAATGCCGCCTTTTGAGGAGACTGTTAGTGATCAGATGGATAAGGTACCTGCTATTTGTGTTGTGTCAGCTAATCAATTGAGTGCCAGGATTTCTAGCTTCTTTTCTAAAATAAAAGCTATTAAATAATCACAAAAAAAAAAAAAAAACATAGATGAGGATTGGGCAGTAGGAAGGAGGTTTGAGTTTGAGATCAAACGATAGCAACAATATTTTTTGTGTTGCAATCATTGAAAGTGCAAATGGAAGCAAAATTGATCAGATTGTATCCTTATTATTGCATGATTGTGTATGGCATAGGAGTTGAACTTAGTAAGGAAAGTTTTGCTTCCAATTTCTTGTGGCACCCAATTCTGGAATTTGGCTCATACAACTTCTTAACGATCATAAAATTGTTTGGTCCAAGGCCAAGCATCATGTGAGACTAGATCTTATCCCCCAGTGAAAGATGATCAAAAATGATTTTACTTTGTTCGTGTCGGCACTGAAATATAAAACAATAGAATTGTCATTCACAGATTATTATTCATACTAGAGGTACATACATATATATAAGCATACATTAACATGTGGGCTTTAGGTTAACCTAACTGACATAAATGAATAGTAGTAACTTGTTAGAAATATAAGAAATACGACTACGTCTTAGAGGCTTTGGGAAGATGTCATCTGTTCTTCTGAATGAGTATAAACTAGTTAAATATCATTGCTGCGTACCTTGTGACGAACAAAGTCACAATCTACTTTAATATGCTTTGTGTTCACAAAAACTGGATTATTAGCAATATGCATAGCAAATAACGGAGATTAGACATCCCTGTAGTGGGCAGTCCAATCTTGGCGCCAGCAACATTTGAACCCATTGTAGCTCTCCTGTTACATTCGCTATGGCTTGATATTCAGCCTTGACACTTGAGTGGAAAATTACCAGTCATTTCTTAGTCTTCCATGATACAAGATTTCCATTTGCCAGAAGTTGAGCGATCAATAGGACATAGCCCAATCTGCATTTGAATATCCTACAACCTCCAAGGGAATTGGATTTGGAACTGAATTCCCAGACAACTAAATATGCCCTTGATTACGGAAGATCAACCCTTGTCCAAGAGATCTTTTCAAATATCAAATAATTTGAAGGCTGCTTGCTAATGAGGAACTCGAGGAGCACTTATAAATTGACTGACCACACTTATAGCAAAGGAGATATCCGAGCAAGTAATCGGTAGATAATTCAACTTTCCCAATAGCATCTGATACTTCTCTGGAGTACAAAGGTGATCCCCTTGCTCATTATCAAGCTTCCCAAGAAGGTCCATGGGAATATCTATTGGCTTGCAATTACAAAGCACAACATCTGCCAATTATCAAGTGAAAATTTCCTTTATGAGAGAGCAATGTCAGCATTAGAGTAAGAAACTTCAACTCCAGGAAAGTAGCAAAGACAGCCCTGGTCTTTTCTACTAAACTCCTGTACAGGTTCTTTGAGTCACACCCTATCAATAACATCATCCACATATTTTAGGAGGATAACACACCCAGAGGAGGTAAACATTCTAAACACAAAGTGATCTACACTATATCTGGGCATGCCAAAAGTAATAATAGCATTATTGAACCGCCAAACCAAGCTTGAAGAAATTGCTTTAAACCATAAAGGGATTTCCAGTCTATGCATCTGCTCCTTTAAGCAAATGAGCTTAGGAGGTTGTTCTATAGAAACCTTCTCTTGCGCAGCACTATGGAGAAAGATATTTTTTTATATTTAATAAAAATTGATAAAAAATATAATATGGTGGGCCTGAACAATAAAGTAGAGGTACAAGAAGATTTTTTTAAAAAAAAATTAAATTGGATCTAAAAAAATTAAATTTGAATTTGTAAATAGAAAATATATGAAATTTGTTTTTTAAAATAGCTATTTTATTCAAATCAGGATTTGAATAAAATATTACTTTGTTTAAAAACACAGATGTGCCAAATATACTTTGTTTGTTGAATTTTGTTTTTGAAAATAAAATCACGTTTTGAAAACACCCAACTAAACAATGTCTTGGTGTTATAATTCAAAAACTTGTTTTTGAATTATATGCTGGTAACTTTTTGCTGTTAGATGGTGTCAATGCCAAATACTATCATTGCATGGATTGTGAAAAACTCACCATTTGGTTTGTAAAAAAATCAATGAGTGGCTCATTTTTAGTGCAACATCGCCAGATTTTAGTCCTTCCTAATTACAACTTTGCCCACTCATATTTTATTCAAAAAATACAAATATTTTTGGGGAAACGGTACTCTTCATTACAAATTTACAATGCAGGGTCCAATCTACCTAACCTGCAAATATTCGAAGAACTGGTCACATTTTTGTAATTTAACAAAAATGACACTAATCCCTCTGTATTTTTTTCTCAATACGCTTGAATACCTGTATTGTAATGCAGACAGGACACCATTTATTTATATTTTATTTCTAAAATTAAATTATAGAATCAGAGTGAGATTCAAATTAGAATTCTAGGCATATATTTTGCAGAAAGAAGAAGCAGGATTGGCTGAAGACTCCGGTGGCTCTGTTGTTGGAATGGACAATTCTTCCAATGCTTCCAATACCTTGTATGCTGAAAGACAAGAGTTATTGAGCACACATGAACTTGAGAATCTAAAGAGTACAACCTCTGGCAATCTTGGTGCACACTCCCCTGACAACAGTTTCCAAACAGTCAAAGGGGGTTCCTTTGATCAGCAGCTTCATAGCTGGGGCGTAGACAATGTAGTGAGAAATGATTTGTATAATGTTAATGAAGAAAATAGGAGGCTCCGTGGTAGCTTGAAAATGGCAGAATCATCTATTTCAATGCTTAAGATGGAGGTAATCTCATTACAAAGTCATGCCCATGAAATAGGGGTTGAAACAAAAAAAATTTCAGAGAAAATTGCTGCTGAGGTTTCTTCAGGGGAAGAACTAGCAAAAGAGGTTTCCTTGCTGGCATCAGAGTTTTCGAAGTTCAAATATGATCTTCAACAACTTAAAGGTTTCAAGTTAATTCCTCAAATTTCTGTGGGGGGAACTCTTTCAGCACACAATGATAAGTGGCTAGAGGGCCTTCGGGTTGTGGAAAATAAGTTAAGAGAGATTCAAAACAAAGCTTCACTTGGATTTCATGAAAAAGACTTAGGGTTTCTTCATCCAGAGTTTGAGGCATTGCTTGATGTTCTGCATGATCTCAAACAAGTAACTGGACAACATCTAAATGGCTTGACCACAATACCATCAGAAAAACCTGAATCAATAGAGATAAGAGAAATTGCCTTTCATAAAAGTGGTCATTTTGTATCAGGAGTTGGGTTTCAAAGTGTGCCTAATTCTTTAAGCGTCCATGGCATGGTGTCTCCTGAAATACATCCCACTGATGCATTGAAAGAAAAAATCATTGAGCTCATGGGGGAGTTAGATGAGTCTAGATCAGAGCAGGAAAGCTTTGCAAGGAAAATGGACCAGAGTGAGTGCTACTATGAAGCTCTTGTTCAAGAGCTTGAGGAAAATCAGAAGAAAATGCTGGGAGAGCTGGATAATCTAAAGAATGAGCATTCAACTTGCTTCCACACAATTTCATCTGCAAAGACACAAATGGAGAGAATGCACCAAGAAATGAATGGTCAGATATTAAGATTCACGAAGGATAGACAGGAATTTGAATCACTAAATAAGGAGCTTAAAAGAAGAGCAGTTACTTCAGAAGAAGCACTTAAGAGAGCCCGCTTAAATTCCTCTATAACAGTGAATAGATTACAAAAAGACCTCGAATTGCTATCTATACAGGTGTTATCTATGTTTGAGACTAATGAGAGCCTTATTGTGCAAACATATGCTGAAGCTTCTGAACAATGCTTACAAGGACACCTTGGCATGATGCAGAATCATAAACAGGATGGGGAGGAACCTTATGCTAGCAAAATGTTGAGGAGTCAGAATCAAAATGTAGTGGTGAAGGAAAAACCAGTGGGAGAAGATGAGCTTTCAAGAGACTCAAAACAGGTCGTTCTTTTGTGGGAAGAACTTCGCAGGAAAGGTGAAGAAGAAATGTCTGAAATGCAACTGATTAACTTGTACTTGGATTTGTTTTCAATAACACTACAAAATACCTTGCTTGAAGCTGTCACTGACAATGCACATACGAAGGGCACAAATTTTGAACTTCTGCAGCAGTTGCAACTCTCATATAAATCTGAGGCATTGTTGATGCAAAAGCTGCAGAATGTGATGGATGATGTTCACTCCCTGAATGAATACAAGTCCAATTACATTGCGTGGTGCAATGATATGGTTTTACAGAATCAACAAAATGAGTCAAAATTAGTAAGTATGTCCAAAGAAAACAGTTTCCTTAGACAGAAAATTTCTGAATTTGAAACCTTGGTGGAGGAAAGCAAAAATTATGAAGTCAAACTTCAGGTTAATGCAGTTGAGAAAGCAGAGTTGGAAGATTTATTGAATCAGCAAAGTCTAGAGAATGCCAGGCTTCAAAATGAGATCTCCTGTCAAGAGGAAGAGTTGGAAATTGTTAAAAATAAAGTTTCTGAGTTGACTTATGCAAATGAAAATTTCCAGAAAATTCTTCGCATTATGCAAGAAAAGTTGGGGAATCTTGTGGCATCTTATGACCAAAATCTGAATGGACATTCTCCATTTAGTAAATCGTTAGCTCAGGACTGGGGGATTGAGGATTTCATTGGAGTTCTTCCGGACCTACAGGAGCTTCAGCAGAGGTCAAGTGAAAAGATTCTTCAACTTATGGAAGAGAGGAAAGCTCTGGAGGAGGAAAGAGATAGTTCCCTCAAATCAATAAGAACTCAGAAATCAGAAACTTTGGTGATTGAGCACAAATATGAGCATGATTTGCAGAATATGTTGAATGAAGTAAATAAATCCACTGCCCTTGTGCAAAAGCTTCAGTCAGAACTAGATGCTTTTGCGAACAAACTAAATGTTAGATGTGAAGCTACTGAAAATTTCATGCTGCAGGATACAGAGCTTTTCTCTTACCTTACTCATTTGGAAGTTGTGTTGGAGGAATTAACCTCTAAAAACGAGGATCTGGCTAGGGAAATCTCAGCTCTGGGAACGATAGCTGAGGAGCTTGAAAGGAATAAATCAACTATAGCAGAATGTAAACAAGAAAAATTAGCTCTAACTACAACTTTAAAGGATAAAACTGAGGAGTCTGTCAAGCTTGCAATGGACCTTAGTAATTTAAAAGAGACATTGAAATACGTGCAGGATGAGTTGCATCTTGAAAGGGAGAACAGAGATATATTAGAGGGTCTAGTTGCTGATCTTTCTCAGAAAATGAATGAAAGCCATGATCAGTTGCTCCAGTTTGACCAGCAGAAATCTGAACTGGTCTTTTTCAGACAATTGGCATCAAATTTAGAATTAGAGAACTCCGAAGTCTGCCAACTATTAGTGCAGTGTGAGGAACGCCTTCAAATTATGGGTCAAGAAACATCTTCTGTTACTTTTCTGGAAAGTCAGATCTCTGAAATGCTTGAGCTCTTTCTAGCTGCAGACGTTGAATCCATTTTCACTAGACTTCAGTATGAGGCTCAATTTAGCGAACTTGTTCAGAAACTCCAATTTTCAGATAAGAAGTTTAAGGAGTTTACAAAGCAGCATCCTGATTTAGAGAGCAGATTAAATCACTGTCTCGTCAATGAGGAGCAACACATTACAGAAAATGCAAGATTATTGATGAAACTTGAATCCTTGAGATCTGATTTTGGTGCCTCTATCACAGAAAATAAAGTCCTTATGGATTCAAATCCTGCTATAATTGCTGAGGCCATGGAGTACGAAAATCAGGAAGCATCTCTGGAGGTCATCTGTAACAATAGAAGTCAGCATGTTTTTGAGGTTGAACAGGTGAAGCGCATACTGGCAAGTTTTGATGCAGAAATCAATGATCTTGTGGTTGCCAAGGTTGAACTGGAAACTAAAGGTATAATTGTTGAAGAAAAATTGAAAGAGCAATGCATTCAGTTGACCATGTTGGAAGAACATAGCAACGAATTGGTAGTGCTTCAGAATCAGTGTAATGAACTTACCCGCAAACTATCTGAACAAATTCTTAGGACAGAGGAGTTCAAGAATCTTTCCCTCCATTTTAAGGAGCTCAAAGACAAGGCTGATGCTGAATGTCTTCTGGTTTGTGAAAGTAGAGAATCTGAACTTCCTTCAGTTCCTGTGCAGCAGGAATCCTTGAGGATTGCCTTCATTAGAGAGCAGTATGAATCAAAGCTGCAAGAACTCAGGCACCAGCTTTCTATCTCCAGAAAACATGGTGAAGGGATGCTTTTGAAATTACAAGATGCTGTTGACGAAATTGAGAAGAGAAAGAAATCTGAAGCTTTCCACTTAAAGAAAAATGAAGAGCTAGCGACCAACATTCTGGAATTGGAGGCTGAGTTACAGTTGATAGTTTCTGACAAGCGTGAAAAGATCAAGGCTTATGACCGGCTAAGAGATGAAATGGAATGCTCATCATTAACCCTTGAACGCTGTACGGAAGAGAAGCATATCCTTGAAACATGTCTTCAAGAATGTAATGATGAAAAGTCTAAGCTTGTTCTTGAACTTGAATTGATGAAAGAGCTTCTACAGGGTTCCCCAGAACAAATAAAATTTGGAAAGGACGGGTATGATGGATCGCAGGAAGTGGAGTTCACACCCAGGAAACTGGTTACAGGAGAAGGCTACATTGAAAATCCTGTTACAGCTACATCGAGCCCTGGAAGAATTGCCAGGGTCATGGTTTCTGGTACTGGCTTAACTGAAAGGCAATGTAAATGCACGGAACAAGTTAATACAATAAACCGTGAAGATGTAGCTGAGTGCTCAACTGTCATCCAAGAACAGGTGCACCCCAATGCACTCATGATTCAGCAACCCTTTCAGGTACTTCTGAATGTTTGCTACAATCTGCCATAATTGTTTGCCCCATTTACTTCTTTTTCTGGCTGTTCCCTTAATGATACAAGGCAATGGTAAAACAATCAATTTGGGGCGTGTATTTATGTTTGGTTGTAACTTTCTGTGTCATTCGTGTATTTTGCCTGTTTCTTTTCATTTCATAAATTGAATTCGTTAATCTAACTTGTTATAATTATGATGCTTCATCAGAGTACTATTGAATTTACAATTCCGAGTGAGATTCCTGCGGATCAAAGGAACTTGCTGCACCCAGATGCATATCAGTTATGTATTTTTAATGATCATTTTAAAGGGCAAAATTTTAAGTCTGGCATGGAAAACTTACACAAGGAGGTAATATCCTGTACTGTGAAGACAAGTGACATTTTCTTTCCTATGGTGGCCAATGGTAAAGACTTGTTTTTGTTTCACAGTTGAAAATGATGATTCATGATAACTCCCCTTTTCCAGAAAACTATAACTTTGACCCAAGTTGTCAAGGTCTACAGAAAGAATTCATGCAGTTAAATAAGGTAAACTGATATTACATTCTTCAATGCCTACGGTCTCCTCATGTCTTTTCCAAAATATGAGTTTATCTTTCCCCTTGTATATATGTAGGCGAATGGAGAATTGGGAACCTTATTCCCTTCGTTTCAAGAATTTCCAAACAGTGGGAATGCAGTAGAAAGAGTGCTTGCTTTTGAACTCAAGCTTGCTGAAGCATTGCAGTCCGAGCAGAAGTCAAGGTGCATCTCTGAGTTTATTATTATTATTATTATTATTATTATTATTATTATTTCACTCTATAGAGGTTGTACTTGGTATGATGGCATGTGCCTTCACTCTTGATCAGTAGGTCTCGGGTTTGACTTGGGAGCAGCCTCTTTACAAAATATTTTCTGAGGGTAAGGTTTGCTGATACCTCTTCCAGTTCCTCTAAAATGGAGAGCCTGTCTCAAGTTTGAGACTTGGGAGCAGTCTTTAGAAAATATTTTCTGAGGGTAAGGTTTGCTGATACCTCTTCCAGTTCCTCTAAAATGGAGAGCCTGTCTCAAGTTTGAGACTTGGGAGCAGTCTTTAGAAAATATTTTCTGAGGGTAAGGTTTGCTGAAATATACCTCTTCCAGTCCCCCTAAAATGGAGAGCCCTGTGTATTGGGTATGACTTTTTTTAAGTCTGTGAAATATGTTGAATTATTCACTTATTTTAAATTTGGACTTCTAAATTTTTCTGAGGGTATGGCTTACTGAAATATACCTCTTCCAGCCCCTCTAAAAAGGAGAGCCCTGTGTGTTGGGTATGACTTTTTTAAAAAAAATCTATCAAATATGTTGTATTATTCCTTCTTTTGAATTCGGACTTCTAAATTCAAATAGAATAGTAGAACCAATTAAGTAGCCGAACTTATCCTCTTCCTCCTGTGTCTTTAGTTCTTTCATAAAACAACATTGTGGCGAGGAGGCAATATTCCAATGCTTTAGAGACATCAATGAACTGATGAAAGACATGTTGGAACTAAAGAGAAGGAATGCAGCAACGGAGATTGAACTGAAGGAGATGCATGACTGTTATTCTCAGCTAAGCGTCCAGTTTGCAGAGCTTGAAGGAGAGCGACAGAAACTCATGATGACACTAAAAAATGTTCGGGCATTCAAGAATACCTTGATATAAGTCACTTATCAACGGCTGCCTTTGGATACACAATCTACATTGATGAATTGCCTATTCGAAAAATAACTCCCGGGTGATGCTAGTTTAAGCACATGAAAGCTTACTTCTATAACTCTTCATTATGGGTTAAATTTATTTATTGCAGCTTTTGCAAAAGGGCCTGAAAGGCAATGGGGGGTGAGAGGATTCCTTGTAAATAGAAGTCTGGTTCAGTAGTTTCCCATGTCATGTAGTAAAAATCCATGTAATACGTGTCACCTTTTACCTTGTGTCTTGGGCATTGCTGTAATCCCATATGCTGTGTGTGTGTATATATATATATATATTATAGGAAACTGACACCTCTTTTGAATCTCATCAAGAAGGATCAGAATGGTCTTTCCTGATACAGTCCTATTAGGGCATAACATGTAGTGCATGTACCACAATGAATCTGAAATTGCTTTCATCCTATGTAATTTTATCCATATAATATCCTTTTTTTCAAGACAAAAAAATTGTTTATATGAACCTCAAAAGGCAGCAATCTGGAAAGAAGGAAAAGAAGGCATCTAGTTATGTGTAAAGATGGAAAAGCCGTCGAACACTAAAAAATGTTCGGGCATTCAAGAATACCTTGATATAAGTCACTTATCAACTACCTTTGGAGACACAATTTACATTGATGAATTGCCTATTCAAAAAATAACTCTCGGGCGATGCCAGTTTAATCATATGAAACTTACTTCTACAACTCTTTATTATGGGTTAAATTTATTTATTGCAGCTTTTACAAAAGGGCCTGAAAATCAATGGGGGGTGAGAAGATTCCTTGTAAATAGAAATTTGGTTCAGTGGTTTCTCATGTCATGTGGTAAAGATTCATGTAATGTATATTACCTTTTACCTTGTGTCCTGGGCATTGTTGTAATCCCATATGCTATGTGTGTGTATATATATATATTATAGGAAACTGACACCTCTCTTGTATCTCAGCGAGAAGGATCAGAATGATCTTTCCTAATACAACCCTATTAGGACACAACATGTAACGCATGTACCACGATGAATCTAGAATTGCTTTCATCCTATGTAATTTTATCCATATAATATTCTTTTTTTTAAGACAAAAAGTTATTTGTATGAACCTCAAAAGGCAAAAATCTGAAAAGAAAGAAAAAAGACATCTAGTTATATGTAAAGATGAATAAGCCTTCAAATTCGGATGATCCATTAAAATAAGATAAAAAAAATTAATTTTAAATTTCATCAGATAATTTTCAAATTGTGTACCAATGGAACCCACAAATTTTCTGTTTTCCAATACAAAATCCAAAACCGACTAACCAAACAGCCGTCTATTTTCGTTCATATACAAAAATTTCATGATTTCTTTTCCCGGTTTAATTTACGGAGTAAACAAATTAAATAATTTTCATTGAACTTTTTATTTCCAAATTTGATCAATCGTGTGTATCTATTCTCTTCTACTTCAACAGAGCATTGTGGAAATAGCTGTTTCCTCGTACAATCAAAAAGCAATTCCAATACCATTACAAACAAAAAAATCCTGAAATGAAATTGATAATGCCATGATTGTTTTATAAACCCTCTGTAATCTGCAAAGCCCCTAACCTACAAACAACACCGTTGCTATCTCCATAGATTTAGAAGGGATTTGCCAGTCCTGGGACATTATCAAACCACAACATGGAACCAACCGGGTGGTGTTATTATGAAAATCGCAATGGCAATCGCCTCCAACACTTCTCCTTTCAAGTTTCAACACTCTCCATTCACTAACAGAAAATGCCTGATAAAATACGCATAACTACAAAAGCAGCCACCTAGTTCAGTTGTACAAACAAAAGCAGTCCTATAACACGAATTGGGGAAGCCTTGCTCATCTTGTAAGCTTCCTGTTACAGGATTGTGCATGCGCATCGGTTCGTTTTGGATGAATCATCCTGCAACTTCTCTGCAGTAAACACATCGAGTGGGTTAGTTTGACAGTGTTAATCATGTATCTTTCCTGGGCTAATAACTCCATGCAGCAAGTGCACTAGGAATCTGGTTTATTCATAGTCAAACCAAATTATTTAAAAACAAAATGCTAAAGATTTGAAAAAATGGTTACCACCCACTTCTAAACAAGCATGAGAGGTAGGATGAGGAAAAGCAGACAGCATAGATCAGGAAAGGCAGACAGGTAATCCTATTAAGCTGACAGGAAGTTAGCTGGCTATGAAGATTATCCAATTACTTTAGTAATCAACAACTTCCAAGTTAAAAGATGGGACATTTTTCGTAAAGGAATGTTGCTTGGCGACCTGACTTCTGGTAACCCACTCACCAGTTTGGCTGCGTTAACATCTCGTAATCTGACTTCGGGGTAACTGATCAACATCCTTTGTAATCTGGCTATAATTTTTTGTCAAAAAACATTTTGGCTATGACATCCGCCATGCATTATCCATTGTAACATGATTGAGGAAATTTTCTTAAATAAATCATGAATATAACAAGTAGTGATATCTGATGAAATGGGGGATTTAGACTGACAGCAGGAAAATTAAACTGCACATGAATTGGGCAAATGTTACTTTCATACACCCATGCATAACAAAAAGATTAAACCGCACATGAATAACAAAAAAGATTATAGTTTTGGGTCATTTCATGATGACCTAGGTAAGAGCTAGTAATTTCTCTCACTAAAAGCTAGTAAATCCCATTGCCTAATTGGGCAAAAGTTACTTTCATACCCCCATGCATTTATGTAAGAACATAAAATTTACAAGTAAATGCACAAGACTATCCCGTGTATATGTAAGAAAGCATTGTGTTTTTGTGTGATACCACTGTTTTTGTCTGATAAAGGAGGACGCACAACTACGTGCATAGTAATGATGCCTCCTGGTAGTTCACTGACTGGGAGGCCAAACTCAGCAACTGTCTTGGTGTTCTCCAAAATCTTTCCCGAGCAAATAAGCTTCACATCGCTCACTGTGTTTGGACCATCTTTTTTGTCTAACAGGTATGAAAATTTTCCACGTGTCATGAAAAAATCAAAACACAACATGATGCAAACTGTGCATAACTGAAGCTTAATATAAACCAAAAAGGAAGCTTTGAGCTCCAAAGTGGAGTGCAATGCACCAGACGAATATGGAATTTGATCCACATTGCAATGATGTAAACGTATACTTGGGATCAAGCTTTCTGTTATATTTTAAAATGTTATCATGAATGGTAAAAACCAAAACGAAAACCAATAATGAAATAAATATTGAATTTGTCATTTTTGGTTTGTCACCGTGAGGGAACATTTGAAGCATTATGGAAAAGACCAACAAAAAACTGAATTGCAGAAGAAAATCTCATACATTTCAAAATAAATGGAGAAAAACAAAGTATTCAAAAATAAAATCATCCGCTCAGTTGATAAAGTTTAAAAAGAATATTACGCAAATTGGAAGATAGAAGGTCCATAGCAATTATGGCCACATATATGAAGTATCAATTCAGTGTCCTATGGGTAAGTTACCTATAAACACAAAATGGGTATATGCTAAGGAATTGATATGAAGGGACTGATCCTGGCTAGATTAGAAATCTCATTACGAATGATATTAGCTGGATTCATAACTTAGACCAACAAAATATATAACCCGCAGATAATGAGAAGAATTAAGCAAATTCCAACTCTTGCTTATTTATATCAATAAAATTTTAAGTCCGTATTTTCATTACATCATAAGCCTTTTTATATGCTAAGAGAACATAACGAGCATCATTATTAACTAATAAATAGCAATACTAACTTGGGATATAATTTTCCTAATTAAAGTGATAACATGAATCTTCTAATGAAAGCAATAATTTAGAAGTAACTATTTTTCCTAATAATGATGTTGAAAATTCACAACAATTAAAGTAATTATTTTTCCTAATAAAAAAGAGACCTAATTAAGGAATGTCGTGCTCTGAGTCTGTGCATACTCCCTAGGTGAGAGAGAACTCATCCTAAAGTTCAAAGCTCAAGGTCTTCAAAGTAAGGGGATAAATCAGCTATGTTAAAAGTAGCAGACTCTATAATCACTGGGGAGTTTGATCTTATAAGCATTATCATTGATTTTCTCCACGATCTGATCAAAGATAAATCCATACCCAATCTCCTTTATACACAACCTTTTTTCAGTGTCAATCATGCTTGGACTTATACTTGTTGGTTTGTTGTTGTAGTTTCTCTCGTAGTTTCTTGATCTCCTTGGCTCTTTGTTCAACATCTGCACTAATTTGGTAAGATGTGGGTAGAGAGGTGAGGGCAAAAGGAGTAAGCGAACAAACTCCCAAATAATGACATTCTCGTCTCTCCAACATTAGCCAATAAAACTTTTCATTGATAAGAGCTATTGTCATGTCTCTCCCAAATAATTAAATCTCAAATGAAGCATTGTGGAATACAAAGTTGGTTAGCTTGAAGAGGTAACTTTACTGGCGATGATATTGCTGATAGGCATGTTGAGTAATGGTTTGCCAAATGTGACTAAAATTAGGGTCTTCCTCAAATAATTTTTTAACTACCTCAAAGCCAATAACTTCCATACGCAAGGAAGAAAGCAAAGCACGTAGGTGACTTAGTGCGTCAGCCACACAATTCTTGACTCCAGCTTTATGCTCAAGGATGATATTGCCTAAACGCCTCATGGTCAGAGTATAAAATGAACTCTTTTGAGAGAAGATAATAGCTCCAATGCTCCAAGGCTCAAACAATTGCATAAGATTCCTTTTCGTAGATGGAATACCTGAATCTTGTATCATTCAATTTCTCATTAAAGAAGGCAATGGACAACCTTCTTGGCTTAATAATGCACCAATGCAAACATTAGAGCCATCACAGCCCACTTCAAACATTAAATCAAAATTAGGCAATGTGAGTATGGGAGTGTTGGTAATCTTTTGCTTTAATCCTTTAAAGCTTTGTGGGGCCTTCTTCATTCAAGCAAATTTGTCATCCTTAAAAAGGTCAGTAATTGGAGCTGCAAGAGAGCTAAAATTCTTGATAAACCTTCAGTAAAAAGATGCTAGACCGTGGAGGCTTCAAATGTCTTGTATCGACGTCGAAGTAGGCCAATTGTAATGACATCGATCTTACTAGGATCCACCTTGACACCTTGAGCAATGATGATATACCTAAGAAATGTCATATTTGTAGTGAGAAATAAACATTTGTTAAGATTAGCGTATATTTTCTGCTCCCAAAGGACCACAAACACTTGCCGGAGATGGTCTAGATTCACTTGTTCATCCTTACTCTACACTAAAATGTCATCAATGTAAAGAACAAACTCTCCGATGAAGAGTCGAAATACCTTATTCATATGACGCATGAAAGTGTTGGGTGCATTATATAACCCAAATGGCATGGCCATCCCCATCCATTCGTACAACCCATTTCTTGTATTGAATGCAATCTTCTATTCATCATTGGGACACATTCAAATCTGGTGATTACCACTTCGTAGATCAATTTTTGAGAAAACAATGTCTCTTTATAGTTGATCAAGCATATCATCAAGCCGAGAAATTAGGAAGCGGTATTTGATAGTGATTTTGTTGACAACTCAACTATCTACACACATTCTCCAACTTTCTTCTTTGAGGACAAGCCGCACCATTACAGCCTGATGATTAACACTTTCTTTGATAAGCCCTTTGTCTAACTTCTTAACTTGTTGTTGGATTCATCCCCTCGGGGGTTCATCCGATAAGAAGGCTTGTTTAAGATGATAAATTCTAAGATGAGATCAATGGCATGTTGGATGTCTCTCATTAGTGGTAATCCAGGAGGGATCTCATCAAGGACAACATCAACAAATTCTTCAAGGAGTGACCATATCTCTTCTAGAAAAGCAAAGTGTCTTATTTCGGACGATAATAGAAGACAAGCTATCCCTGATTCTTAAAGCATTTTTCTGAAAAGTTGGTCCGAAGATCAAAACTTTATCCTCAACCTTTTCCTTGAGTCTCTTCAGGCTTCAAAGGTGTAAGTTTAACCTTCACACCATCTTTCGCAAATGAATAGCTCATGTGGCCATCATGGATGGCTTTTCTATCAAATTGCTGGGGGGACAAGCAACAGTTGACAAGCGTCCATGGGATAACATCACACCAAACTTCATCATGGTACCTTTTACCAATAGAAAAAAAAATACAAGCCAATGTTTAGTCACTTTCACCTCATTTTCCTTTCATTTTCCTTAACCAGCAGCCGTAAATTTTCAACGATGTAGTTAGACATGACATTCTCACAGCTTCCACTATTGATGATGATATTGCATACTCTTCCTCAAGAAGTTCATCTAACATGAAAGATGTTACGTCAAAGCCAATCTCCATCCTCAGTCATGTCAGCATGAAGGTTGCAATGTACAACCAATGATTCACCATGGCCAACAGCAATGAGTTCTTCCTCACATGGGGAGACTCAGTCCTGCCATCCCGCATCATCGTCAAAGGCTTCATGAATTTCTCCTCTGATAATAGTGACAACCCTTCGGATTAAGCAGTTGGAGGCTATATGGCCGAACCCTTAGCACTTAAAACATTTTCAAGTGCAAGGTTAAATCGGACGGATTGAACCAACTTCGTTTACAGTCTTGGCAGGGGGTTTAGCAATAGGTTTCAAGACTTGAGTTCCTTGATTGGCTCTAGAATCCTGTGGTTTTGAAGCACTAACGAAGGTTTTCTTTGAGCTTTGCATCTCAATCCTCGTTGCTAGTCAAATCACATCATCTAAAGTCTAATATTGTTAAAGTTGAACAACCTTGGAAATCTTATAACTTAATCCTCCAAGATATTGGGCAATGATTTAGAGTGTGTTTGATAGCAATACTCAAAAATATTTTTTTGTTTTTGAATACAAAAAACAGTTACTTTTTTATGTTTGGTGGTTATTTTTATTTTAAATTTTCAAAAAAAATAAATAAATCAAATGCATAAAAAATAAAAACACATTTTGAATGTTTTTAATTTTTGTTTTCTGTTTTCATTCAACACACACTATCCCTGCGACCTAGTCGGACGATGAGAAGAATTAAGCAAATTCTAACGGTTAATTATCAATATCAATAAAATTTCACATTTTTCATTACATCATAAGTCTTTTTATAGGCTAAGAGAACATAACAGATAGCATTATTAACTAATAAATAGCAATACTAACTTGGAATATAAATCTCATAATTAAAGCAATAATATAAATCTTCTAATGAAAGCAATAATTTAAATCTTTTAATTAAAGTAATTATTTTCCCTAATGCCAAAGATTCATAACAATTAAAGTAATTATTTTTCCTAATAAAGAAGAGCCCTAATTAAGGAATGCCATGCCTGGTGCAGTATATTTGGAGGGAAGACCAAAAAAATAATAAAAATACTATAAACAAACAAAAGTTTAAAATGAATGATCTAGACATTCTTCCAGGTTGTGGATTTTTCAACCAAAAAAGTATCACCATCCAGAAGAAGAATGAAACAAGACATACAAATGAAAATATTTGTATTACACGGGAAAAACACACAAACAAAAGCTCATAAAACGTGCCCACAAGCAAGAAGCAAGGACTACATTTAAAAAATCAATTTATCTGAGGCAGAACAAGAAAGCCTGTGATATGAGATTCTAAAGAAATCGAGCTAATATATGCCCAAATAGAGAAGATGGGTAGGGGTGGGGGTGGGGGTGGGGTGGGCGTCGTGGAAGGATCTTAACAGTTAACCTAGAAATCGTCAACTCGTTTAAAAATATAACTAATAAAATAATGAACCTATTAGCATAAAATGCTTCAGGGGTGAGTTAAGATCTAAGATAATCAACAACCTTTTGGCCACTCAGCAAGTATTTTATCCTTGAGAGATGCCACAGTGGTAGATATGCTGTACTTGCTGGGTCCGATGTCACTGCCATCAGAGAGCCGGAATTTAAGCTCAATAAAGTCTTCACCTGCCATTAGTTATAGACCCTCCAACACCGACAGCACAACCCCCTTTTAAATTCTCATAATCCAATCACCTCATATCAATTATTGAACCATAACCCCAGGAAAGGTACACAGAATGAAAAGGAAAAACCAATACTATAATTTTTTTCTCGGGAAAATACTGTTCTTTAGAGAACAGGGAAAAAAATTAATTCAATCACGCAGTTAAACTAAAACACAGGGATATCATACACACCCAGAAAAGAAAACCCCAAATCAACTCTCACAGTATTACCGCTTTTTATCACTCTTAATTTCAAAATCAGACCGAGGTTTCAATAACTGATTAGCAATCCATTTCTTATCAATCAGGCCCTCAGATCAAAAATAATGAACAGCCCAGGATCAATTCTACAAAAGGCAGGTTAGATTTGCAACAAAGACCCAAAAAAGGAAATGGGTCGGTACAAAACAGCTGAAAAAATCAATAACACCTCGACCGCCTACGGGATTTGCTGCTTGATGTACAGAGAAAGGAAGGGACACTACCCTTGAGAGCAACTCTTTTACCCTTTTCGAGTGAGATATAACTTGCACGAAATCCAACGGGAGAATCGGGTGATTTGCGTGGTTTGCGTCCGTTTTATTACGCGAAACGACCGAACCAACAAGAATGTTTCTCGAGGATTAATATGATCGATTCTATTTCTTCGAACGGACCCTTTTATCGATCATATGAATCAAGACCATCAACATTTTTATATTTAATAATTAGTCATTATTCTTACTTCATATTTAATATTTCATATTTTTTTGTTATTAATTCAATTAAATTATTTTGTTCTTTCCATCTATTTTTTACTTTATTCAATTTCAAACTTTTTCCTTTTCAAATTCTCGTTTCTAACGCTTATCTTAGAGTAACTTTAGCATTTTCATCCCTGTCTTGGGAATAAATAGTAAAAAAATTACTTATTTTTAAAAAACATCAAACATTTCATCCTCTATTTTTATCTATATTTATTATTTAATTTATTTTATATTATTTCTCTATCATCCTTTCATTTATTATAACCAATCAAAAAGTTACAAGTTTAATATATATATTAAAAAATTATAGGAAAAGCATTTAGGGATAAATAGTAAATCCCAAAATATATTAATTTACTATTCATTTCATATTCCTGTATCCTATTTTAGGGTACCTGCTATAAATGAGTTTTTGATAATTTTATATATTTTTTCCATAAATTATAAGGAAAGTTAGATTATAGAGAACCTAGTGTGGATGCTCTTAATATTTGTATCTTAGTAATACTAAACTTTTGTTCGTATTATTTATTATTACCCCAACACTTCATTTTATATAACAAAAAAGGTCTAATAACAGGTTTTTTAAACTCGGTAACATATTATAGTGACACAAAATTATTGTTACATTTCTCTACTTAAGTCACATATCTTTAATTTTATGATTGACATCACAATCGATCTTTCTGTTTCATTCAATCATTAATCTTATGTATTTATAATAGTTTATGAGTGTTATCTGTTGATTATCGAATGTAATAACATTTTGCCAGCTGTTCATTCATTTCTTAAACTTATACTATATATATTCAATATTCAATTTACTTAATCTAAATCTTTAAACTCATTATTTAGTCTCATTAATCAAAACAATATCATTAACAAATAACATATATTATGATATATTTTCTTCAATGTTTTTAATTATCTTATCTATATTACTATTATAAAGATAAAATGACCCATGGTTGGTCTCTGACACACTATAATTTGAAATTCACTCATTAATCTATCACTAATTTTAACATTGGTTATAACTCCCTCATACATATCTTTCATTAAACTAATATATTTTGTAGGAACTGCATTCCTTTTTAAATCTTACAATAGTACGTCTTTAAGTACTATATAATGGGCTTTCTGTAAATATACGAAAATTATGTGTAAATCCTTGTTTTCACTATAAATCTCTCAATAAATTTTCTTAATTTATGGAATGCTTCCATAAGACATTTGAGATATGAAACCAAATTGATTTTCCGCAATGTTAACATATTCTCTTAAATAATGCCTAATAACCTGTTTTCATGACTCAATGGTATGACTTATCAACTTATTTGTTTGTAATTTGAATAATCTTATATGTTACTATTTTTTTATATAAAACTCTTCATCTATTCATCAGCCATATTATTAGTATGCCAAACCTTGTTGACAATTTTGTTAACCACTTAATCTAAACTCATAAAGATATTTTCAAACCTTCATAGGAATTGTATCAAAGCTAATCACCTTTTTTATTATTCATATAACACAAGGGTTCTTTAACTTCGCTTAGCTTTATCTCTCGCATGAAATCACAATTTGATTCGTCTCATTGTATATTTACATCATCAACATCTTAAACACAACGATCATTAAAAAGCTTATTAAAATATCACTTTTGTATTACTTTAATATTAGTATCTTTTACTAAGACATTGTGATTGTGATCCGCAATATACTTCATGGTACTTAAGGCTATATTTGTCTGATATGTATTATTTTTTAAAACATGATTATTTTAAAAAACTATGGGCCCAAATGAATTTACACTATTCATAAATACTAAAAAAATCACCGGGCCCATAATTTTCAAAAATAATCATATTTTCAAAAATAATACACCTAAACCAAATGGGCCCTAAATTTCTAGTATTCTTCTCATTTACTAAGACCTTATAATTTTTTATGCTAGCTTTACGAAATTGATAAATTGTAGGGTGAGATGGATAGTTCAAAGATCGTTTGTATTTATACATGTCTTTTTTATTGAAAAAATAAATTATACCCATGGGTATAAACAATAAGTATGTTTAAAAAAACAAAAATAAATTTGATTACCATCCATTCAAATTTGATTAAACTTGATAATATCCACAGTTTGATAAAATGAGTAGTATTTGTAGTCAGGTTTAATTTAAATGAATTGAATATAGTTATAGTCATATTTGATTTGAGGAAGATATGTTATCCAACAATAAATTGTTTTTAGTATTTTTATCAATTTGTAGTTATACTTATATATAAATATACACATATTAATTGTTTAGATTAATTCTATAACATTTACATAGCTTATGAGACACGTAAATCACACACATATATACACACACACACACACACACATTTAGGAGGTACAATTTTGATTAAGTTTTTAATATTCTTCATATTTATTATAAACATATTTAATTTTAGAATTCATTTTTTAAATCAAGTGAGTCCAATTATAATTTTTAAAAATTATTTCTAAATAATTTATATTTTCAAATCTAAATTCAATTCTAATTTAAAGTTTGTTTTTACTTTTTATCTATTTTATTATTTTAAATTTAATTTAAATTTTTTAAAAGATTATCTCATACAAAAAATATTTATAAATTAGAATTCAAAACAAACTTCAACAAGAAAATTAAACTCATACCAAATATATTCTAAAATTTTAAATTGAAAGAATTGTAATATGCCTTCCAAGTTACCAATGGGTTTCAGACCTAACCGTAAGAATTTGTTCTAATTATTATTGCGTGACACCTGACTCGTAACACCTTCCACGAGTGGAAATAGACGTCGCCATCGTAAAATTTCTTAAACACTTGGGAAGCGGTAATTGCTACCCTTGAGGCCTTCACTCGCATTTGGCCAAAAGACTTAAAACAAACCTGTGGTCTCTTATTATAATGCAATTGGCCAACGACGTAAGAGCACGGTAAAGAATTTTTTATTGGGGTAGGGGTGGGCAACGGCTATTCGCTCCGCTCCCGTTATGCGGGACGGGTTATCCCGCCAAGGCAAGAACAGGGCGTGATTTTTAAACTTGACACTCTGTCTTAGGCGGGAGCGGAGAGCGGTAATAGGTAGCGGGGTATCCCACCCTGCTCTCGTCCCACTTAATTTTAATAATATTTATTTATAATATTTTAAATATTATTATTTAACTATTATTTATGATTTTTAATATTTTTGAATGATATTTATTATTATAAAATTAAATCATTTTTAATAATTTTATGGTTAAAAATGATATAGAAATTTGATTTAAGCCGAAATTATTGATATGGACAGATCCAATAAAAAACGATAACAAAATACAGGCAAATCGAACCTCATTCGAAGACACATTAAAGAACGGTATATTTTGTCACGCCTATATATAGAACGTGATACAATTTTAAAATTTAATCTAATGCCTAAGCGATAACAGGAGGCGGTAATAGGTTGATTCTGCCCCCGATAGGACCCGAATTACTTCTATCAAATGCTTCGTGGAGCCTCTAAAAGGCAAGATTGTCTTAAGAGAGAAATCAATAAAAGCCGGTAGCGGGGTGCGGGCGGATGAAGCCTCCCCCCGCACTTACCCTGCCATAGGACTGGGTACCCCGTCCCGCCTACACATGGAGCGGGATACGGTTTTAAAATTTTATTACCCGCCTAGGCGGGGTACGGTAATAGATAGATTCCGCCCCCGCTATGACGGGTAGCACCCCTACTGGGGGGAATGTTTTATAAAATAAAAATGTAAGTTTTTGTATGAAAAAATAATTTTTTTTATTAAATTTCGACATCCACTTGCCAATATTACTCTAAGCGATTTTTTTTCTACTTTTGGCATGGTTCCTATCTAATATAATTACTCGTTTTTTAAAAAATAAAAATCTTTATCTCATTGAATGAAATCTAAATTTTAAAAGACAAATAAAAAAAATGACTAGACGTTTTTAATTTAAATGCAAACCGATAGATTTGAAGAAATGAAAAGGTACACTACACGTTGACACATCGTATGAACATTTCCCATATATAAGACACGGGGCCTATAATTTGTGATAAACTAATATAGAATGTCAGATATTTGTTACTTCTCTTAAATAAAAACATAGCTGTATTTACCCATGAGAATATATTTGATATATAACACATAATAATATATATACATATCGCACGCTACGTTGTGTCTATTAAGAAAGTGAATTATTGAACGACAAAATAGGAATTAGGAAAAGTCGTTTTCGCAGAATATGCAAATGACGATGATGTCTTGTAGTATATATGACAATCATCGGTTACAGATGAGCTGTATCGCTGTACCCGCTCCAGCTCAACTCAATCCCATCCTGACATGCCCACTTTTTCCATTATACTTGCACTAAATAAATATATAATAAGTACGGAGAGAGAGGGGCGGAGGCCCATAATTATTATTTAAAAAAAAATCGTTTCTCATTAAAATCCTCATAAATATTTGATTTGATTTCACACACAAAATTGTAATATATATATAGATATATATGGAACAGGGCAGGGACAGGACAGCCCAACCCTTAGTGGCCCCCACGCCTCATTAGCTGTTACCTCGAACCGCCCTATATATAAACAGCCCACACTGGACACACACATGATAGACACAACCCACACATCAAGTCCTCGTATCGTGCCTGCTGTGCCGTCTGCAACCAAACACCCCTTGAGTATCTATCTCCATAGGAGGCCAGAATAAAATTATCCTAATCGCTACATTGAACAAGGGTTCAGTTCAGTTACGTGTACCCAAACATACGGACGTAAACATGTCCTATGTTAGTACATCCGTGTCGTCTCTCGTGGTCGGCGACTACATCGGCATGGAGAGCGGCGTAGATCTCGCTCCCAGCTACTCCGGCGTCGACGGACTTTACGCGCTGCCAGAGAGGGAGGCAGCTGAGGCGAGGCCTGATCCGCTGCCGCCAACGAGGGTGGAGGTGGAAAAGTGCCGGAGCTTCCCGCCGCCGATCCCGTCGTTGGCGCAGACGGAGAACCAGCAGCCGCACATGCCGTGGGTGATGCGGCGGTACTACTCCGGCGACGGCCGACTCGTGATCCGCGAGGAGAGGGTCCGCCACCACGACTACTTCACGGCGCACCGATCAAACGGCCGCCTCACCCTCCGTCTCGTCCCCCTCGACGACGACTTCGATTCCGATTCCGCCTCCGCCTCCGACATAAGTGGGGAGGAGGACTGCGGCAATCTCGATGGCGGCGAGGGGACTGGAGGCGAGGATTCTCCGGCCGCGGAGAAGCTGGCAGCGACGGAGACGCCGTCGGCGTCGGTTGAGTTCGGTCCGGGTACGGTGAAGTGTTCGGAGTACGACGGGATGGTATCGAGCGCGTGTAGCTTTCGTATGCCGGTGATGGTGCTAAGGCCCGTTCTTGGTTAAGAGGAGATAGAGTTGATGTCTTTAGCGAGCGGCCTTGTTTCCCTTTTTTTTTTTGTTTAATGGTTTTTGTTCAATTAATATACCACACTATTTTTTATCTCAAGTAGACAAAATAGAGCCAAACGAGAGGGGAATATATATATATATATATATATATGGAAACGCAGTCATACAATCGCCTCCGTGACAATCACAATTCCACGATCATTGTGAGTCAGTCCATTAAAAAGTTTAATTTTTTAAAATAAAATTTTACTTTAAATATTTTATTTTTCTCAAATATTATTATATTTCATTATAAAATATTAATAATATATATAAATTTTTAATAAAAATAAATTAAAAAATTAAGAAAACGAAAAAAATAATACTAGCTTGTTAATTATATTTTTGTTTAGCCCACAGCCCCGTAGATCATAGTCTGTTTTAATCCGTAAATAAATAAATTAAAATTTATAAGCCCACTTACCCGCCTGGCCTACGGGCCCGTGGCCCGTTAACATCCCGAAGTCCTGCACAATTTCTTTTATTTGTAGCGCCCATTTAATCATGGCAATAGGCCCGCACTCTCCCTATCCTCTCCTACATTAACGCTTAACTTCGTGCTAACATAGTTACCGTATCCCCACCAAGTACAATTGTAATATCTATAATGTAAACTTCAATCTATAATGTTTTTTTTGCCTTACATCATAAATATCAATGGTGAAAAGAGAAGTACATAATTATTATCACACAGCTCATTTTATTCCCTAGAGAACAGCAACAACTCATGCCATTTGTAGTCGAATCAAACACATGGATGGTGTATATCGCCCAATCTATTTAGAGTTCTGTCTATAAAGAGTTGAACCCAAACACTCATGGTTTGATTTGATTTGGTGGTGCAGAACTGTTATACATGTCACTGGAAATGTCTCCCACCAACCGACCGGTTTGCCTTTAATATAGAAACGTTAATTCAGGTTCTAAATTTGCTCTGTACGCCCCCCCAACAATTTAATTATATAAATTCCTTAAATATTTTTTTTAAAGAAATGTCAGAAATTGAAATCAGGAAATGTTAAAGTCAGCGCCAAGTGAGGGTGGGATTTTGAAGGTAGCAGATCAGGATGAGCCAACTTCATTTTTTTTCTTTTTCTTTTTCTTTTTATTAAAAAAGTTGTTTTTCGAAATTGGTCCTTCTCTATCCCCATTATCTTATAATTATTTTTATGTCCATGCATGCGTGTGGATGGCATCATGACCTAATTTCAGAACAGTATTGACACACAGATAAGGAAATGTTATGATGACAATCCCCAATATGGGACTCGATTTCATGACAGTTTTTGCGGTTTCTGGAAGCGTTGTCCTCCTCGCTCTTCATATTCACAAGCACCTCCTTTCTGATTTCATGAAGAGAATCGAATCCGAATTGTCACGTGAGTAACTATATATACATTTTAAATACATCACCTTAAATAATATTTTGAGGTATAATTAAAATGATATAATTTTTTATATAAAATATTTTGTTGAATTATGATTAAATTAAATTATTTTTATTTATTCTTAAATTTTTTAAAATAATTTAATTAATTAATTTTAATGTAAAATTTAATAATTTTATCACTATGTCATTATTTCGGAATTTTCGAAATTACATTAACTGTAAAATCATAAATTCTCGAGAAAAAAAACTATCCTGCCTTTATTATTACTAATGATATTGTATTTAATAATATTAAATTACATTTAATAAGATCTTACTCTCACAGTGAAAAAATATAAATTTAATAAAATCAAGTATTATTATGTAAAATTGTACATAAGATTTAAGGAAAAAATACATTTAGTAATATCTTTTTTAATGTTCTATGATAAATTCAACTATAGAAAATTACATTTAATTAGTATGATTTAACAAAAGGAAATTACATTTAAAAATTTTGGAAATTGCATATAATGCTTTATAATAAATTATATCAAGTATAATTATAAAGAATTTGTTTAATAAATTTAATAAAAAAATTGCAGTTAATAATATTTTTGTGAGAAATTGCATTTGACATAATTATAATATTGTTGATATTACTGATATATAATCTCTATAGTATATATATAATGCAAAAATTTATCATAATTTGCTATCTATATAATAAAGACAATTCAAGCTCAGTGCTTGAATATTTTTTAATGGGCTGATGAGTTATCTAAACCTAATATTTCTTATTTATTTCTTAACAATTAAGCTCAATGCTCAAGTTTGAGCTTCGGTAGAGTTAAATTCAGATTGAATTTGGTTATAGACTGTCCTAAAAGAGTATGCTTACAATCATGCACGTTAATTTTTCAAATATGTAATAATATAAATTATTGATAAAAATTAATGAGTTAAATGAAAATTTATTTTATTTCTTATAACGTGTTTTGCAATAATAACGATATTATTACATATATTATAATTTTATAATTATTTGATGATTTAAAATAAATTTTCTATATAACATAATAACGTATAAAAATCATATTATTATATATTAAAAAAATTAGTTATATAATAAAATTAAAATTATTTTTATAAATACAAAGAACTTTAGCTAGTATATATACTGTATATATGAAGTGAATCAATTTGATCATTCATGTATAGTACAAATGGTATGTAGGATCAGAGAAGAATAAATCAAAGAGGAAAGTACGATTCAGTACTAAAGTTAACAATGCTGCGTTGGCCACAAAGAATAAGGAGCAGGAGGAGAATAGGAAAAGGGCACATAGAATATTGTCTCCGCAGACTTTTGCCTCAGTCAACAAACACGAAGAACAGGATGCCATGCCCCTCAATCGGAAAATATTATACAAAGGGATGATAGACTATAAAATTCAAATGAGGGCATCACATTGAATTAAGTGGTGTTTTTCATTTTTCTACATGTAGTTATACTCCACGCCTATATATATATATATATATTATTTAAAAGTGTTATGTTCATTCATTCATACTCTTCGCTGCTCTTCAAATTTTATATTGAAGAATGAATTCTTGTTACTCTAGCAAGTGACAGGATATGTTATAGACTTATAGTAAATATATAAGTAAAGATGCTTATTGCTAGTATTCTTTCTCCTTTTTATTTTGAGGTCATAATAAGACCGAATTCGTTAGTGCGTGCATGGCGGCTACTATTTGAATAATTTTGCACACGTATATATATAAACATGAATGGTACGAGTCCCAAGAATAAACTAATACAACATTATACGCATATAAACATAAATGGTTGGCTCACTTGGCTGTGAAACTATTCTAGCGAAAAGTGGTCGGAAGTTGAAGGCACATATCTAACTCAATTTTTAGCAAAATTTTCCTTAATATATGTCTGTTAGAAAAACATAAAATAAGTATAACTTGCCTTATATGTTGGGCTTGGCCAAGTAACTATCGTTGGCGGAAGCTTCCTGCTCATGCAAGTCTACCGTTTTATTGCGAAAGGCCACGCGTAAGCTGTTGAAATTGCAATGGCTGTTTCAACCATTACAAAGAGACACATAATAAGGTAAGAAAACTTGCACCAGGTGTTTGGGTGTTTTACCCTATAAAAAGACCTCATTTGATGAGGTAAGAAAAATTACACTGGGTAGTTAGATTTTTTACGTTATAAATACCTATGCAATGGCCAGGCAATGAAGGAAGTGGTAAGAGCATAATCAAGTGAGGAGTACATTGAGTGATAAAATTATATGTTTATCATGATTGTATCGATCAAATAATATGTTATTAGAACATTTAATCTTAAATTAACATATTAATAAATTTAAATTTAAAAATTAAATTAATATGAACAAATTATTTTATGTGTGATATGAGTCATGCATAATAAGAGTAAGTTTTAAGTTTTTTAATATTCGATAGCATATATTTTATATTTGAATTAAAAGTAATAAATTATGTAAATGATATTATTAGTTTAAATATTAATATATTTTGAATTAAATAATATTTGATTGGATTACTTAATCTTAAATCATAAAATCAATTTATTAATAAATTCAAAACCAAATTTGAATCTAATTGTTTTGTATTTTATATTTAAATAATAATAGTATATTTACTTTTTATCATAATATAAATATACATAATTATAAATACTATTATTTTTAAAATAAATAATACACTCTTTATTATTATTAATATCATTATCATTAATAATAATAATTATTATTAGTATTATTGTTATTGTTATTTATTTATATGTTATATTATAAATACATATATTAATTATATTAGTACATACTACAAAAATTTAGTGGTTAATAGGCACTTTGGTTAGAGAAAAGATTTAAGGTTTAATTCTTATTGATAACATATATTTTGTAAGTTATTTTGCCAGGTGCAAGAATAGAAGTAGGGATGTGGCGAGAAAGTTTTACCGGGCATGGGGATGAGGTGACTCAATACCGGCCCCATGATTTTATTACAACGTATTTGGTGTTATTTTCTGTATTTAAATATAAAAGACACCAATGAAATTTGTTTGGTTAGCATATTTTATTTAAAATTTAAATACAATTTATTTTTAATCCACACAAAAATAATTTCTAAAAGCTATTTTTAATTACTATCAAACAAAAAATCTGTATTCAATTTATAGAAAATAAGTTTTAAATATAACTTCTAAAAATAACAACAAACTTACCCTTAATTTTTAGACTTAAATCTATTTTTTTTAATTTCCCCTGATAAAACTTTCAACACAACGGCGTCTATATGGTGCGTTCTCTCTCTCTCTCGCGCGCGCGCGCGCGCGCGAAGAGATGCGTACGGGACTCCTCTCAAGGGCGGAAAAGCTGAAGAATCTGAGGATGGAGGAGAGGAGGCTGATTGAGGTTGGCTCGGCAGAGAGAAGAGAGCGCGGCACAATCACAGTATGGGATGTCGTATTTTGATCGAGAGATAGTGCCACAAACCAGACGTGAATTCAATAAAATTCCACAAATTGCAGAGCGTAATAATATGGGGTCGGATTTGAGATGGGGTCATCGTTTTGGAGCTGTGGGGCTCTTCTCCATGACACCTCGATCTGGGTAGAGAGAAAGAACAACGAGGTACAGCAACGGGGGGCCGGCTTTTGAGATTTGAGAAAGAACAATAATATGGCAGCAGTAGCGATGGCGGCAGAAGTGGAGGAGATGAGGTCAGCAGGGACCAAAACCGAATGGAGGTGTAGGCATTGCTTCTGCATGGGGTGCCTGAAATCCTATTGGTGACTGTGAATGGTACGGAGGAGGAGCTAGACTGCATGCAGCGGCGAGGGTGGGCTTTGGGAGGGTGAGAACCAACTTTAAATTTAGGTGAATCAGAGCAAAAGCTGCTGAAAAACCTTTAAATAGGCATCAAAAACCTTTAAATAGGCATCATCAATCAAGAGCAGATCATTGCAGGGCAAAGGGAATAGAAGTCCGCAATGATGAAACTAGCTAGCTAGTTAATAATGCATGCATAGTGGTAGGTATACGTAGGCTATTTTTTTGGGCAAAGACAATAAAATATCACATAAAGCAATCGATGTACTCGAGGTACAAAGATATGGCACTTTCACGGCAGACCATGTTCATGTAAAAATGTTTTTCCCTGTGAAGATGGTATATGCTTCATCAGATGAAAGAAGCTGATCAATTTACTTTCAGCAAATTAAATCAAACAGAGTCATGGCCGGTGTTCTTCAAAAATGGTCATAAATATATATTTTCTTTAATTATATTAATTCTCGAATCCTTTTTAATTAATTTGTTCTACTTTGTTATATGAGGATATATACGGTGACATGTCCGACCAATGATAAAATATGTAATGATTTTAAAAACTAATAATGTACCAATTTTTCTTTGGCAAAATTAACAAATAACGAATCGCCATAAGAACAAACACGAGATCGATCTTGCTTTGTATTTTCATCGGAGGCTGGGACTCTGATCACCAAGAACGTCAAGTTCGCCCTTCTATATTATTAATTATAAAAAATAATAAATAATGTATTTTATTTATATAGAATAAATACAAACACGCTTCAAATAACAAGTAATTACAGGGTTTGAAACGATAAGTAAAATCCGTTACAAAATTAGAACGCGCATTACTATAAAAAGTTATATGATAAAAAAATATAATTTCCTAGAATATTCTTTTATAAATGGCTGGTCAATTATTTGATCAATTAATTGTATTAATTACACCGAAAGGGATCCAAAACCAAAAGGCGTACTGAACATTTGAATATTTGCTGGTTACTCTCCAAAAGGCGGGTTTGATGGCTTGATTTTTCTTCCTTCGTTACATAAATATATACTATTTAATATTTTTCATAATGTCGAAAACGTTTTTCATAATGAAACCTCTTTTTCGAAAACTATATTTTCATAAAGAAATACAAAGAACTGGATATAAACAAGTTGTGAGTATATATTATTGTTCGGGTTCCACATTATACGGTTCACGTTAGAGTTTATCCTATATATATATAGGATAATACTCGATTTTGTTGAATTCATTTTTTATTTATAGTAAGTAGAAATTTTTTATTAAATACGACAAGTACAACTAATATATTATTAATGAGAATATACCAGTTATTTTAAAAAACATGATATTACAATTAATATAATTTTTAAAATTACTAAATAATAATATAATGATAAATCATTAAAATTTAGTTTAGTTTCAATTAAATAAATAAAATTTTAAATTAAAATCAAAGGTAAAATAAGACATAATTTATTTATTTTTTAAATAATATTACGTATGATTAGAATTACATGAAAAAAAGGGGACACGAGTATATCAGGAAAACAGAAAGTCCCGCGACATCCGTCAAATGTGTCGGATAGGAGAGAGCCCAATTTAAAATCAGATTCGTGCTTTATGATAATGATCGAATAAATGTTTAGAAAATATGTCATATACAACGTGAGGTTGTAGTTTCAATATATGTATAATTAATTGCTTTCTACTTTAACGCTCGATGGAGAGTTGGTCAATGCCTCATGACCGCAACTCGTTGGCTGGGTCCATCAAATCTCCTGTCGGGGTCAACTCTCACCATCAAATATATTAATTGAGGTGGCTTGTAAAATAAGTAGAAAAGTCTTGAGGGGGCCCACTGCAATTGTCCCATTCCAGGGAAACAAACCCTCCTTTGTCTCTCTTTTCCTCTAAAAAGAAAAAAAAACATATCCAAAGTAAGTCCTTTGTTTCTCTGTTCTGACTAGCAATTTAAGTTACTCCGACATTGAACATTTATTAGTTATGTGTGTGTGTGTTTAGAAAATATGTCATAGATATTGGTTGAGGAGTTGTTTTTTCCTTTTTTAGAATAAATAAATAATTAAAACAATAAACAATAAACTTTCATGTTGAAGTATATAGTTCTTACTTACATTTTCCCCCACATATACAATATATTAGTATGAGATTTGGAATTTAACCACCACTCCATGGTTTGTTTTCACATGCAGCACGCTAGCACATTATGGTTGTTATAAATATGCCATCAGTCAGTGGTTCCACATGTTAGCTAGCTAACACACTCTATATAAATAGGCCTACTCTTGCTAGTAGTCTTCTATCCTCTGCCCTGCTAGTCTGCAAGACTATCAGTATAACAAAACAAAGCTCTTCCCTCGACATCTTTAAATTTTCTCATTATCTACTACTTTTTTGTTGACCCCTTTTCTTTCCTTTTTTTCATCATTCATTATCTTGAATTTCATCCTTTGATGCACCCACCTTGATTTGCTCCATTCATATATAATTCTAACACAGGAAAGAAGCAAGTCTTGACGGGGAAAAAGTGATCATAAAAGTTTTTTGAATAATTATAACAGTGATATAGAGAAGAGGTAAGTCTTAATTACTCCTCGATCCGTCCCTCTTTTCCGTGTTGTAGTCTCAAATTTTTTTTAATTAAAATCTCAAAATTAATTTTATTTGCATTATATGGAATTTTTTTGATTTGTAAATTAATATGTGTGTGTGGGGGGGAGTAATTCAGGTGCATGTATGTGAGTTCTAACATTCTAAAGCCTATTGTTGTACCTCGTCGGGTAAGTGGATTCCTACCCTCCCCCTTACAGTTTGGGTTTTTTTTATCACAATTATTCCCCCTCCTCTATGCATGTGCATGTGAAAGTGAAAGATGTTGGGGTTTTTAGAATTTAAAGTACCTAAACCTCTTTTAGGTGTTTATGGAAAAACGTTTTCCCATTTTCTTTTTCTTTATTTATTTGAATTAATATGATAAATATGCTTTTAATGTGCCACATATATATGCATCATATATGTTTATTTGAAAACTTTAAAAGATTGAGAAAGCTTTCCAATTTCAATTGTTTTAAGGGTTTGTTTAGAATAGCTTTTCTATTGTTTTTTTTTTTTTGGGTATTTTGTAAGTATGAAATATTAAATAAATATATAGAAAGCTGAAAAAAAAGAGGTTACGAATATTTTTTTCCATCAATTTTATTTAAAAAATTAATAGTTTAATAAATATTATAAAGCAATTATAATAGTGGTGTAATTAAAAGTGAGGGTGGTATGCAGCTGCCACCAACAAGAAGAAAAAAATTATTTTATTAAAATAAAAAAAGTGAAAAATCTATGTAATGTGAACTGTTTAAATTAATAATTAGTAATAATTAATTATATAATTAAAAAGATTATTATTATTAATTTTATTTTTCATCAAAAGCCTATAATAAGATTTTGGTTTAATTCATCCCATATATATATTAGAACTATTATGTTGGGGCAACTAATATGTGCTCGATATTTTATGTTAAATAATATAACATGATGTCTTTACTAATTACTGCCAACCCAATTGCTTATTGTTGCTAAAAGATAATTAAGTTCAATACTTTGCGAATAAAAAACAAAAAATAAAATAAAATGGGCATTAAAATAATCTTTCATTAAAGTTTTTTTCTCACTCTCTGCCTTTTTTCGGCCTCTTGTTATCCCATGGGGATTGTGCCACTATGAAGGCTTTTGACCAGATTAATTGCATTTAAAACATTTATGTTTTTTTGTTACCGCTATTACAACGATCGAGTTGAACTGAGTTATATTTATTTACTTTTGAAGTAGATATTTAAAAGATAAATAAGCTCAAACAATGCATATGGTGTCATATATAATTTGTTACATCCGCATATGCCATCATGTTAATTATATGTACAATATTCACTTGATTATGTATTGACAGGAGAATGTCTTTCACTTTCAAGGAGTATAATAAACTTGTAAGCTTTTTTCTGTCTTTATTTACACGAGTGAGGGTGAGGTCAGTACATGGATAAATATCAAATGAATTTGTTGCCAAATAGGTTTGGAAACCCGTACTTTAGTTTCATTGGATTTTATTTTTTATGAGATAAACTAACTTGTGAAGACAAAATAGCTGCTTTATTGATTTAATATTTCTATTATACTAAGAATAAAAGTCCTTTTAAATGTAACAATTAAGAGGCGTTAAATGCCTCTTAATTATTAAGTGTTGTGGATGTAAATTTCAATTTATTAAATATATCTTGAATTTTGTGATATGTCAATTAAGTTGCTATTTGTTACAATAACTAATATGGAAGATGTCCATAGCATTACTCTTGTTACAATATCTATTTCTAATATAATTACACTAATATATGCACTTGGGCATGTTTGTGTTTAATATGTGATAAATGCATATAAATGGGAAAAAAAACAAATTTAATCCTAATACTTTATCATTTAAATTGTTTAGACTCAAATGGAAAACTTTGAGGGTGGAAATAAAGATGATCAATTTACGTTTCAGTTCGACTTTGACCCTGAAGATTGGTCATTTCAACACTCAGACTCATTACTTCAACAACAAGATATGACCATATCCGCTTTGGATCATTTTGTATGCACTTTTTTCTCTCCCTCCACTCTTATATCTTTATTACTTGTAATTATGCCCCCCTAGCGGGCAAAATATAGGTAACACAATTAGGTGAGGTGTTTGAGGTTTTTGGAGGCATTAGAATTATATGATGATAATACAGTAACATTTTAAGTCCAAATTGTATTGGCTAATCTATGTTAACTTATAAATTAAATTCTTAGATCTAATAGAGCTTGGGTAGACCCGTAGCATTTATTGCTTGTAATTATTAAATCAAGTAATTTATTGTACTCATTACTTATATCTTATTTTTTGGATCAAGTAATTTATTACTTTTAGGCTAAAACGTATTCTAAGAAATAATTAGCATATATCAAACAAAAAAAATATGAATTACAAAATATATAATAGGATGAGTTTGTAATCACAATGTTTTACAACTTGCTGTAAGACTTCATATTATCTATAAATAAAGAGACAAAACATAAAATAATTCTTTAATACTTTTTTATTTTTCTTTTTACATTTAAAGTTTTTTTTTTGGCGAGTGATTATTTATTTATTTACTCACGGCGAAAAATTATTTATATGCAGAGAAAAAATATAGAAAATGTTTTTAGAATTGTATCGAGGTTGAGCTGCAAATGTTCATAAATGTAAGGATAAAAAGGGAATTTTAAAAGCCCCCAAAATAAATATTTCTAATTGAGTATTCAAATTTAATTTTGTAATTTAGAAAGGCTTAAAATAAAAATAGCAATATTTATGTGCATACTCGGTTGCTCCGTCGATTGTCTTACATGACGCTTTACTTCATCTTTCACTAGATACATGGGGATTTTGGATCGCCGACTACTCTCTTGGCAGACCCCCTTCCGCCTCCTCCGCCGGAAAATGGTACGAACTTGCTTCCGACAGCCGTTCCCGACCTCCATCCTCCGTCACATGCGGCGGTGCAATCCTTCCCCGCGGCGACGACGGTACGTACTTCGCTTTGAAATTATTGAGGGATTTCACTGTATTACGCTTGAAATGCGATAGTTTATAAGCCCTAATATTACGGGATTTGCCCATTTCGTTCCCCAATTTTGTTTGGAACAAGTGCTTTGATTGTTAGTTTTAAGAAGCGACGTATTGATTGCATGATAGCAAGTTTGTTATGTTTTGTTGTTTTGGTTTAAGATGTTGATTTGGTGCACCTGCGTATATGTGTGTGTGTGTGGGCGGGGGAAGGAGGCGGGGGGGGGGGGGGCAGGGGGGGGTTAAAGATTTGTGTGCATTTGTTCGGTTTCAATGGCTTACAGATTTGTTGTTGATCCCTTTTTTTCTCCCCGTGTTCAGGAATCGTCGAGTGGAGCCGCCCAGGCCTTGTTCAATGAGGCGAGCCTGAATACTGTCCTGGCCGGGCTGGTTTCAGTTCCTTTGCCAGGGAATGGTTATAGTTCCCCTCTTCCACAGGCGGCCATGTCCCTCGTCCATCCAGCAGGGCAATCATACCCGGCAAGGATGGTATGCAATTCTCTTTAAACTAGCTCCTTTTATTATATGGCATTATAGTCTCTCTCTCTCTCTCTCTCTTTTATTTTTTATTTTTGGCTTCAAATCCTGAGGGGAATGTTATTACTGGACTTGGGAAGCAAAGTGAAAGCCTCCATTTACCTTCAAGTGTTTCAGGTTCCACTGTGTCGCTAATACAAACCCAATTATTTGAGAATTTTCTAATTTTGTTTGAAACATGAACGTTGTGGGTGAAAGCGTTGCTATCATTAGTAATTAAGGAAGCAAAGTCTTGTATTAAAGCTAGCTGTTTTTTTTTATTAATTTATTTCCATTTTCATTGTGGTTTATGATGTTAATGTGGTGCAACTGCATATAATTACACTCACGGGAAAGTATATTATGTGCATATGATTGGTTTTCTACCTCTTATGCTTCAATTCCATTAGTAACTTTTGTTGATCCTTTTGGGTTCTCATAATGTTCAACAGGAGTATGCAGAGTTTGGATTGTCAAACGGAAGCAACCAACTGCCGTTGAATCAGGCAAACCGAAATTCTTTCCCAGCCATGCCATTTTCAGTTCCTTTTCTAGACAATCGTCCAAACTTTCCTCTTCTGTCGGCTAATGTGCCACTTGTCTCTCCACTACCACATGAGGCAGCACAGTCCTACCCAGTGACAATGGTATGCACTTCACTTTAAAATGGCTCATTTTCATAGATGTGTGTATTATGGGAATGGAATAAACCAGAATGAAAGATTACTCCATCCATTCCCATTCTTGTGTTTGAAATACTCATTCTCATGAGATTCATATGCCCAAAAAATATTTCATTTATATAATTATATTAGATGATTCCACGCTTATAGGAATTAAGTTAGTATTATCCTAATAAAACAAAAGCAAAAATCAACATCAATTTTTGCTACAGACCAGCCCTTGTTCCTTCCCAACCACCACCATGCTCAACCCAAGTTCACCTCTGTCCTGGCTGCCGTCGTTGCTACCACCTTCAGCCACAACCCCACATCTATGAAGTCCATGGAGAAGCTATTTGGTGATGGGTGTTTGTCCAGCAGCCTGATCTCCCATCACCACCACCCAATCTCTCTTCAATGGCGGTGGCAGCCAATTCGAATGCCCAGCCTAGATTTGATATCCTTTTCCGGTGCCACCATGAACCAGATCTGACATCGCTCGCTTCTTGCTGCGCTGCAGGAGCCATAGCCACTGGCCCACTGCCATGCCCATTGCCAGAATCTACCACCACCTTCAACCATGAAGCTGTGCCAGATTCTAATGCTTGTCACTGCCCTCTGTTTCCTTGATCCATGCCAGAGTAGTCAAATCAGAGATAGAGAGATGATGGTCGAATGGTGCAGGTCTGGTGATGGAGCAGCTGGTTGAATGGGTTTGAAGATGAGGGCCACGACTGTGGCTGGGTTTATTTATTATTAAAAAATTTCATTTACTTAATGAATGAGGGTGTTTGACTAATTACGTAAAGATAATTAATTCATCAAGTGGTAATGCTAAATTTTTATTTCCATTTTCATTTCAATCTTCATTCCTAGCAGATCGACTAGCACACACCAAATGAACACTATATGTTACTATATATAAGTGGAAAATTTGTGCAGTGCAACTTTTGATTTTCTAAAATAATTAAATTAATTTCATAAAAAATAAAATTCAATTGATGAAAAATAATAATGATATATTTCTAAAATAACTCATACAGTTAATAAAAAATTGATATATATATATATTAATAAAAATACTGTCAAAATCAAGAATTCGTATGTAATTAATTTATTTTTTCTAAAATACCTTAATTAAATAACATAGATTTAATAAAAAATAAAATTACAAACAAAAAATTATGCCATCAATTAATTATCTTTGTATAATATCAATATTTAAAATGCACCTAAAAAATCAAAATATATTATAATAAATTTTTATATATAAAATACTTATAACATTGGATAAATAATATAGAAGTGATAATTTTTAATAAAGCTATATTGTAATGTTAGAAATTTAAAATGCAATATTTTATTGGATAGGTAAATATGTATTATATGTAATAATATATGTACAATATTTATTTGTATAAATTTCATGACATTATTTTTATTTATTAAACTTTGTTTCATTTTTTGTTTCTGGTGTATATTTGTATATAAAAAAATATTAGTAAAATATTTTGATACTATATAATAATTATAACAAACATAATAACTATTAAAGTAAAAACTTCAAACACATAAAATCATGTATGTCTTAGAAATATGCCCTCTAAACTGTTGCGTGTGTGTTTATGCATGTATATATATCCATTTTCTGCTTCAAATCTTACAAGCTGCACACCCACAATTTTACATGAAGTGTGTACGGTTTCTTTGTATCATTATAGTAATGGAAAACATACAAGCCCTAATATTTAATAATTTCCTAATTTTGTGCCCTAATTATGTTTCAAACTGAAGCAACACACTGCCTGCAAAAGTGTTTTCCTGACTAATTGAGTATTAGTCATGGAAACGAATCGTTGTCTTATTCCTTTTTGGGTGTAGCTGCAGAGAAGCCCACCTATGGGAAGCAATCAGCCCCATCCAGGTCAGTTTATGTGGACACAACCACAGACTGTCCATCTAAGCTTGCATCCTCAAAATGTAACTGCAAGTCAAAGTCACACCATAACTTTTACCTCTTGGGATCCTTCAGAAACCAGGACCAGGCAGCAATGTGTTTTAGCAAATTCAACTGAGGTAAAATTTCTATCCCCAGAATAAATATTTCATATCTTAACTTGTTCAATATGTGTATATGTGATCCCTGACATTACTATTTAGTGTGTTCAGTCCTTTTAGAATTAAGAGACAGTGGAGTACACAGAAATTGCATGCAAGCATTTGAAAGTATTTGTGTGCTTCTGGTGTCTGTGTTGGCTATAACTCTTAGTTATTTTAAGATTATGACTCTTTGGTTAAGCTAAGCACTATTGCTATACAATTAAGTTTTTTCTCCATAACTAACAAGGAAAAATTAGTTTGATGATGTATACTGCTTTATTTTTCAATTGGGGAAGCACTTTTGCCTGACCGTACACTTGGGGAAGTTGTTGGGTATTTCTGCGTGTTTGCATGGTCATAATAGAAAAGAGGGTGGGCCGGGTGGCAAGGATTAACAGGTTAGACACCCTGAAAAATGTTGGTGGACGACCATCTTAGTATGTAAATAATTATTTTTAGAATTGTTCAGGTGAGAAACCCATTTGGTTGTGTTAAAGTATATATTAAAAATGAAAATTAATGTAGACAAAAGATTAGACAAATTCAAAGATTCAAATGTAGAAGCTTAATTTTATAGGTGTCAATACATATATATATATATGTATATATATATTGGTTGGTTTGTCTTGTAACAGCTTATTAAAAGAATTTTTTAGCAGTTTTAAGTTGTTGTAAATTTCTTCTTTCTTTATTTTGTTTAGGAACAAAACCTCTGTGCAATTGAAAAACCCCTACATATAAATTTTTTCACTAATATTATTTCTCTATTATTTTTCTAGTATTTGCAACCTGGGGGTTCATATAATAATACAATTAGACTGTCACATCCATTGGTAATAGAACTAGATGTCACCCTCACCTCAAAAGCAATCGAATTTACTTCATTGACCTTTATTTTCATCTTTTGCTTCCTGGGAAATCTTTTTCGTTGTTCTCAGGATTGCATGGAGCCAACATTGTTAGCTGGTGGTAAACAGGCCAGTTCAAATCCAACTGAGAACCCTCTGCAATCTGCATATGTTAGTTTGGAGCCGCCTGAGCTTCCTCAAAATATTCTGCAATTTTCTGCATGCATCGATCGGCAATTGTCATCACCCTTCATTCCCACAGTATGCTTTTCAATATACTTCCTCTTATAATTGTTCGATACTTTTAAAAGAGAAGACGTGGGGCAAGCTTTTGTAGTATAATCTTTTTATTAAAAACCCTGTGAAAAGGTTTCTCATTCATGCCATGAATTAATTTTTGTAGTTACAGAATACACTAGACTAGTGATTGATGAGGGCCACATTTATCATCAATTTGATCTTGATCAGGTGGGATTCACCCAACAAGATGGAGTCACCCAGTCACACTTTCTGCGGACCTCTGTTAATCTGCTGCATGGTCATCAAGATCATGTACTACCACATGAGCGTATGCAACCGTATGGGCATACTTTTATGTTAACACATTATAACTGTCTAAATGCTACTGCTTCTTTTTACATGTTACTTTGCCTTGGTAGGGAAACGTGGCTTGGATCATCCAATCAATTCTCTACTTGTTTTGGTCATGGAGCAGCACATGGCTCTCAGTTTGAGCACTCATCTGGCCTTCAAAATCCAGTAAGCTTCTGGCATATGATCCAATAATATCATTTTATAATAAGAGATGTTTTATCAGATGGTTTATTTTAAAGTGTATATAGGGGTAGTTGACTTTGTTGTTTTCCATGTGCGTGCACAGGTGGAAGCTACAAGCAGGATGCTTTCTTTTGGAAATTCACAGCAATCATTATACAACTATGATGCGTCATATAACTCTTCAGCTTCATTAGGGTATGTGGCTTAGTGACTTTATCACTTTTCTTTCTTTTTTATTATAAATGATTTTTAGAAATGTTGAAAGAAGAGAGTTGAATAGGCGCACAAGTGTACCCTAATCTTATTGAAAGGCTATACAATTATTTGGAGTGAGGCTTCAAATATTCAGCCTGGTCACAGCTCACAACACCTTGGATATTTGAGCAGCAATGGTCTAGGGCCATGCCTGAATGGTGCGTTACTTCAAGGTCTTCACAGATACACACATTATGAGTTAATGTTTTTGTCAAATGAGGGTTGTGCATATTTATATATGCCTACATAAAATACACAACCATTTATGTGTGCACTGTGTACACAACATGTTTTGAATGTGCAAAAATTTACAGCCATGCATGCATGCAAATATTTTGTAGAACAACCAGGGGGCTTTTGAATATAGGGACTGACAGTTATTTTCAGCATCAATGCTTAAATCAGATCTCAGAAGTTTGAATGTCAATATTACATATTTAGAATATGCCTGTGAATATTGTATAGCTGTGCATACCTGTGAATATTGTATAGTACAACAAATGACCTTTTGAATACAGGAACCAGCAGTTGTGTGTTCAGCATCAACAGTTAAATCAGATTCCAGAGGCAGTTAGAGGATCTAATCTGCATTATTATCACTCCACTCCATCTAGTTCTCCAGCACTGCTTAGGTATCTTTTGTTGCTTGCTGTATGTTCTTCATTTTATTGGGTAATTTGATGCTGGCATATTTGTTGCCTTATATATATATATATGCTGGCATAAATGCTTCAGGTGTTTCAGCATTCCATTGATATGCTTTCTATGGATTGTTGATTCTAGATTATATAGATATTTGATCTTGAGGACCTTTTGAATGTAGGAACGAACAATTATATGTTCAGCCTCAGCAATTAAATCAGATCCCAGAGACCGTTAGCGGATCTAATCTGCATTGTCACAACTCCACTCCATCTAGTTCTCCCGCACTGCTTAGGTATCTTTTGTTGCTTCATATATCTTCTTCATTTGCTTGGGTAATTCGATGCTAGCTTGTATGTTGCTTTATATATATATATATATGCTGGCATAGAAGCTTCAGGTGATTTAGCATTCCATTGATGAAGAGCTTTGTGTAAATGATCGAGGCTTGATTATATACACACGTGTGCACATACACGATCATGAGGACTGCTTTTCTTGTGCATGTTATGATATTGTAAAGATCTTAGAAATTCTAGTTTGATAAGTTTGATTTGGGAGATATCTTGGCTTCATTCCCAAGCAAGAGATATTGTAGAGATTCTAGAAAATCCTAGCTTAATCCTGGAAAGATCCTAGCTTTGACTCCCAAGCAAAAAACTCTATATATTATATCAAAGCCATAATGACAATGTTATTTTTTTCCTGCTTCCGTCTACATGGTATCAGTGCCATATTCTTCTTTGCAAACAAAAAAAGGCGAAAGTTTCTGCAACACATAGGAACCCTGGCACTGTAAATGGACTCAGTCATGCTATAAACAAAATTCATTCTCCTTTACCACTCATTGACCTTTGTTGTCCTGTTGCTGTCTGATCGCCTCCAGCAACCCACGGACGCAGCTGTGCTACCTCCAATCAACACCAGCACCTCACGTCCTTTTGTTTCACCTGTTGTTATCTACCCACAACCCTCCTTGTTTACCTCCTCTGCTTCATCCCCACATCCCAACCCCAGCACATCCCCGCATCCCAACCCGAGCACCATCCCACACCATCTTCCCTCCCTGTTTTTTTTGGCTATAAAGACCTTCTATGCCTGGATAATTGAACTTCCCTCCCTTTGACTCTGGCCTTGTTTAAGTTACTCCAAATTCTTGGATTTTCTACGTTATGGTTGATAAAAAATCCACCGGGGAAGTGAACAGGTTCGGGTGGCCGATCCTCTATTGAAGTAATCAATTTTGGCTTAATGGCATCAACTTTAGCCATTTTGGCTTAATGGCATCAACATTTTGGCCAGCTGGAAGCGCCTTTACCTCTCCAAGGGGGGTCGGCCTACTTTGCTTTGGAGCACCCTTTCCAGCTTGCCGGCCTACTAACTTTTCCTGTTTCCTCTTCTCGCGACTGTGGCTTTGTGCATGGTGCACATCCAGAGGCATTTCTTGTGGGGCTCTGCTGCTGGCATGCCTAGGATCCCTTTGGTTAGGTGGGAGGAGGTGTGTCGTCCTCTTTCTTCCGGTGGTTTGGCTCTTCGGAATTTGAGTTGTTTTAACACTACTTTCCCGGGAAGATGACTTTGGCATTTTAGAGCAGAGCGGGGGTGCTGTGGCGAGAGGTTATTGCCTCCAAGTATGGGGTTGCGAGTGGGGGATGGATCTCTTTGATGCCTCGCGGTTCCCATGGAACGGGGTTGTGGAAATTCATCGATTAGGGGTGGGAGTCCTTCTCTCGGTTTGTGGTATTCGAACTAGGGGATGGGACTACGATCCGTTTATGGCATGATGTGTGGTGTGGTGAGTCCCCACTTAAGCTTGTGTATTCCAAGCTGTTTCGTTTTGCATGCTCTCCTGAGGCTTTTGTGGCGGATGTTCATTGTCATCGGGGTACTCACATGCAGTGGGAAGTGTGGTTTTTGCACGCTGCACAGGATCGGGAGTTAGAAGTTTTTTTATTTTTCTTTGATACCTTGTACTCGATTCCTTCGGTGCGTCTTGCCGCGGATAGTATGTGCTAGCGCCCCTCTCGGGAGCGTGGGTTCTTGGTCCGGAGCTTTTACTCCATGCTTTTGCCTGCCCGGACTGAGCGTTTTTCTTAACGGAGCGTTGGAAGGTGCAGGTGCCCTCTCGGGTGGCCTTTTTTGCTTGGACTGCTGTCTTGGGGAGGATTTTGACTGCGGATCATTTGCGGCGCTGGGGCTATGGTCTGGTTAGTCAATGTTACATGTGTAAATCTTCGCTGGAGCATGTGGATCATCTTTTCTTTCATTGCTCTTATGCCAGGGGTTTGTGAGATATGGTTCTGGGTCTTTTTGGCATCTCGTGAGTGATGTCTTCATCTCTTCGTGCGTTGTTTGTCGGTTGGCTGGGCGGTGTGGGGCGGCATTCAACGGTGTGGCGGGCAGTCTCTCATTGCATTCTTTGGAGTATTTGGCGGGAGTGGAACATGCGAGTTTTTGAGGATCGGGAGAGGCCTGCTGTCGAGCTCTATTGTACTTTTTTTTGCTCTTTGGGTGATTGGTTGTATGCTTTGGGCGGGTTGTATTTTTTTTTTTTTCCATTTGGGATATGGTGGATGACTACTCTTTATGATTGAGTTGTTATCTTTGTTTTTTGTATTATCGCATCTCGTGCACTTTTTGTGTGCGGTTTGATTCTCGTAAATAAATAAAATCTCTTACTTATCAAAAAAAAATAAAAATTTCAGCCTTTAGAAAAATGTGTTGACCATAGCCTTGTATAGAAGGGGTAAAAAACCATTTAACAGTGAAACACCTTGAAACCTCCCCATACCCGAAGACAAATAGAAGTAAGATGATGTCAGCCTGTTTTGGCATCTCTTTTATGCAATGGAGCTTCCTCGATAAGTTTTGAATGGCCAGTTGCCCTCCGTCCATGCCATGTGGAGCATCTCGGAGGAACTTTATTCTAGTGGGAATAGCTTGAATCATCTTTATGATCTAACAACAAACCTATTCAAAACTCAAAAAGGCAATAAGATTCGCATGGAGTGGGGAGTTTAAGAAATATTTTGATGACTGAAATGTTGTTATGCCTCTCTATACTTACATCCAAGCTATGGGTGAGCAATGCAAACAATTGGCTGTCATGGTTTATCATAGCAGGTATCCGAGCAGCTTTGCGCCTTAATGTTTGGGGATACAATTCCTTCTCTCTCTACTGCCTTCTTTTGTATTCTTTGCGTGTCTACTGATTCTAAGCCTGACCCTTTTCATACAGTTGCACTTGTAGCATCTAGTGTATACCACAGTGGTAGGGGTGGCCAAGGTGGCCCCAACAATCATGGTGCTCGTGGTGGCTGTAGTGGTAATAGTCGTGGTCGGGGTAATGGTCCCAATTATTGCCATTATTGTCATGAAGAAGATCATATGAAGTGGACTTGTTCTCAACATCCCCATAATTGACAATCTCGTGCTGCACTAGCTATTGGTCTTGAGGCCCCCCCAACTCCCTTCAGATTCTAGTGCTGTTGTATCTTCTATCTCACACAGGTACTCGTCTTAATTATTGCCCTTATTGTCATGAAGATGATCATATGAAGTGGACTTGTTCTCAACATTCCCATAATCAACAATCTCATGCTGCACCAGCTATTGGTCTTGAGGCCCCCCCAACTCCCTTTTGATTCTAGTGCAGTCATATCTTCTGTCACACACAGGTACCCCTACCGTCCTTGCATCAACAAGTCAACTGCACTGTGTTATTCGTGGGTACCCCCCACGAATCACTGGCCTGGTTAGTATATTTGAGACTTATAGCACCTCCTCTCATTATCCTACCTTTAGTTTGGCTGATGGCTCCTTGTCTCCTGTTGTGGGCAGTGGCTTTACGATGTGTCACACAAATATGCCCTTATCCACGGTTTAATATTTGCCGTCCTTTCCTGTAAGTCTTAGATTACTAAGGCCTTAAATTATTTAGTAACATTTTTCCTTTGTGTACTTTTCAGGGGACTGGCTGTGTGATTGGAACTGGCCATGGAACCTGCGCTATGACATTAATGAAATGTCCAGCCGATTTTGAGAGACACTAATGAAATGTCCAACCCAGTCAGTGGAAAAAAGAAATCTATCAAGCCAGGACAAAGAACAAACATCCTGGTTATTGGACCAAGTGAAAGCACCCCCATTCAAGGTTAAATCCATCAAACCATTGAAGGCAATAAACTCTGAAAAATCTAGCATCAAAGGAGTGAAAATCGAAGAACTTAACTTTTATGAAGTGAATCACACCGCATTGAAATCGCCTCCAAGGCACATTCCACCAACACCGAACCTTGGCAAGCTCATCCAATATTAACCGTCTGTCACTAGCACAAGTAGGCCTATAAACACTGGTAAACATCCACACAAACTGATCGGCCACATTTCGGAATAGACAAGACTCATAGCAAGCCCCAATGGCCCTCTCCAATTTTTCTACAAATCTAGTATCCTAAAGCAAAAGAATGCCTCTCAAAGCTCCAGCGGAACTGAGGAAAATCCAATCAATAAACCGGCAATGCCATAGGCTGCACACGATCAAATCCGGGATAATGCCTAGCTTAGTCTCCTACAAACAAACAACATCCGCACTCCAATGTTGAAGCAAGTTCTTAACACAATCTCGTGGACCAGGCATTTAACACCGCACATTCCATGTTAATAATTTCAGACTCATTAATCAACTGAAACTGCCCCTCCTTGCAACTGGCCTTTCCCTGTCTCCGCCCTAGGAGCCTGATCACCATAATTGATAAACAAAGCTAGCCTTTTGAGTTCTCTAGACCCTTTCTTCCCTGATCTTAGTGGCTTATGTACCCCCGTCATGGCATATTTTCTATGTAAGTTTTGTGCTTCAATATCGAGGAGTAGTGTTGTGATAGATTGTTCATAAACTTCGTAAGAAACTCCCAATGCTTTCGCAATAGCTTTGAGCCTTTTTTAAACCCATGCAGTATATTGAACCAGAGGAAACCCATCAACAAGACTCCTAAAAGACCCATCCACAGCTGGACCAGCCATAACCAACGGCTCAACCGAGAGCAGCACAACATCCTAATGCCTAGCAACACCTTCCACAAAAGAAGTGGCAGCAAAAACTGAGCTCGAGGTAGAAACAGATTATCACTGACCTAGAATGCATATCCGCTACCGAAATAGCTAGAGGTAGAAACAGATTATCACTGACATACTAAGCGTCGAAGACTGCAGAAACCCTCAGGCTCTGGTTCCCACACTTGGACCACACAGTAGCAACTTCAAAACCCCCCTCATCCTTAACGGAATCAACTGCCTCCTACTTCTAAGAAACCCAATGTAGAAAGTTTTGGGTGGTGGGGTCAGCTCCATTGGCAGGTGAAACCTACGCTCATCCTGCGGAACAAAATTCAAGTCCCGATGCGACCCCCTAGAGCAAACCACCTTGCTATTTGCTGTGTCTCCCTCTGTCATAGACAAAGGTGACAGATCGAACAACATGAGATAGAGGGGGAAGAGTCACCCAGGAAGGAAGCATAAGACTTGGAAACGTCGTTGGCTAGCTGCTGATTGGGAACAACATGACGAGGCTGAGGCTGCCAAACCATCTGCGATGGCGGGGCTGGTGGAGGGGTATTGTGATGAGAAAGAGGGGGCCGAGAAAGATCGCTACCCTCTGCCTCCCCTTGGATGACCCCAGCCTCCCCCTTGATAACCCTAGCCCAGGTGACCTGCCAATCCCCCTTTGGCCTAATTCCTAGAATGACCTTCAAACCTAGCTCCACGAATGCCGATTGTGAAGAAGAATTGACAAAGCAAGGATGCGTCGTTGCTTGGTTACCCACGACACCAACTGAAAAGAGACACCATTGAAGCAACAATGTCCTGGAAACAATTAGACTCCATGATATGAATGGGAGCTTGGAGTCCTTGCGCTGTCAAGTGCCCAGATATAGGCTGTCGATAGGACTCCTCAAGGTCCCCACAAGTCGTCCCTCGCAAGACCTCGTCCGTCCATCGCCTGACTCAGACCAAGCCAGCCCGACATGTCATGTCTTGCCAGAAAAAACTGCAGATCTTTGCTCTTCCCAAAACCGAGAAGGATGCAAAACCTCCATGAAAATTGCATTGTTTTTGGAGCACGAAAACTCTATTGCTCTTGCGAAAAGATTAAATCAAATTGGGCACACCAAACAACTTAACGCTTCAAGCAAAGCACCCCAAAACCAGGAAACAACCACACAACCCATTGAAATAGAATTAACATGGCGGTGGCTGCGTTCAAGGATACGCACCTCGGATCAGTGCTGGACAAGCTGTTAGGACTTGGATTCGACATGGAAAGAACGGGTAGTTCCCATCGATGAGCAATGTTGGCAAAATGCACTGACAACAAGATTGACGGTAATCAGAACCAACGAGGAATGAGGAAAACAACACCAGTGAACCTCAAGAACATATTGCATCTCCATCGCCTAACAGGGCTGCGTTAGGCATGTTCAGCAGATAAGCAATGTCAGAATTCTGGTCATGAAACTTGCATTGTGACAATCGGACAGCCTTACATATTGCCTCAAATTTTGTAATTCACGAAAAAAAATAACACAGAGAAGACAAATTGTTGGAGTTGATTCACACATTTCATGTTCCGACTAGAGATCAACTAGTAAACATTTTTACTAAAGCTCTTAATGTTGCTCAAATTAAATTTATATGTAACAAGTTGAGTATGTGTAATATCCATACCCTCGCTTGAGGGAAAGCTTGCGTGTTATGATATTGTAGAGATTCTAGTTTGATTTGGGAGAGATCTTAGCTTGACTTTCAAACAAGAAATATTATAGATATTTTAGAGCGATTCTAGCTTGATGCTGGAGAGATTCAAGCTTAACTCCCAAGTCAAAGACTATATTGTATCAAAGCCATAATGACATATTATCCTTTTCTCCCCCTTTTCTGTCTACATTTTTTTCATTTTCCACTATTTGTTCTTGAAGTAAGGTGATGTGTGTATTTTTATTAAATTAGGCTAATATTGGATGGCTTCATGTTACTGAGATATCTCTCACATTCTAGTTACCCTCTGCATGCTTTACATTTGTGTGCATTATAATTACACACCAAGCTATTGACGTTATCATTGCTATTTTTGGTTAGGCCTCGGCAGCTACCTCATTGTCATCCCTTTAATCAAGTCCAGATGACAAATGACATGGTTGATACACGGTCCCATAGTTTTGCTGTTGGTGAATCTTCTACAGATATTAGGTACTTAATCTGTCTTTATTTTGGGCAGATTCTTGATTATGGGTTCCTAGAAATTAATACTTGTGCATATTTATCAAGACATGCTCATAGTTTATTTTATTGTTAAATTTTAGGGCCCAATCGATATTGAACCATAAAACAATGAACCTAGTTCTGGAGGAATCCAGTTTTGTAAATCCATATCTGCCTCTGACAGTTGCTAGGTATGTATTCTGGCTTCATTTTTTCTGCATTAAAGTAGATAATGTTTGATTGATGATTGGGACTAGAAGATTATGTGGTATATTATATACTTTCCATAAAACTATTTGTAAATTAATTAGTCAATTTATTATGTTTTAGAGTTCAGGAATTTATTCATCGCCAACCTAATCAGTGCAAGATGACACCTAATGTGAATGGGTTGCAGCAAGAAAACATTGTGCTACCCAAGTCTCCTAGACTGGCCCCTAGGTATCTTCAAAAGTTCTACGGTTTTTGCCTGGAAAGTTATTTTTGGAATCGAGGGATTAAGGTTAACTGGCAAAGCAGATGATTTCATGGTTGTTTTTTTACTTTTGTGGAGCCTAGGTCTTTGTTGTTATCTGATTATCAACAAGTTAACCAAGTCCCACTAACTGCTGCTGAGACTGATCCCCATCAGTGGAATGGTGAAACACCTGTGGTTTCTATGTCAAGGTACTCGAATCCTTCCACAACTTTCAAGAGTTCTTAATGTATGATGCATAAGCTAGGCTTTGAGATCTGGTCTTTTGGATAATTGAATTTCCCTCTATTTAAAATCCTCACAATCCTGCAAAAATATTCACTTCCAGTTTACATTTTTATAATTATTTTTATTCCCGACAGGCCTCAAACGATAGAAATACCAGGACCATTGGATACATCGGGAGTGTCCACTAGCCTGTTTACAGGCGCCTGTCAGCAAAATGAGCTCTTAAACTCTCATTCACAAGGACTACTGGATACATCTGGGGCATCAACTAGCATGTGTCCAAGTGCCATTCAACAAAATCAATTGTTAAACACTCAAACTCAGCCGGCTGTGCTGGATACATCTGAAGTTTCCACTAGCATGTATTCCCAAAATCAATTGCCAAACACTCAAATTCAGCAAGTACTGCTGGATACATCTGAAGCATCAACTGGCGCCTTCCTGCAAAATCAATTAGAGTATCAGACTCCAGAAGTCCATCTTGAGACATCTGGAGCATCAACAAGCATGTGCCCATGCACCTCTCAGCAAAAACAATTCGTAAACTCTGAAACTCAGCAAGTACTTTTCCTCACTCCCGTGATCTACCTTTCCTTCTGATTAGCTTCTGTTGATTACCACTATAATCATAGGCCTACAACTGTAAACAGGAAAATGGGGGAAATATGACCCAAAAGGTGTTTTCTTCCCAGCATGACGCCTCTATCAGTAACTACCATGAGGTATGTTTTAAAATTGACAAAATATGCTTCAAAACGCTAAAAATACTTTAATTGCAGCTTCCTTTTAATGAAAGTTTCTTTTCATTAAAATTTTTAAAAAAAGTTTCAGAAAGAACAAGAAAACATTCCAAAGGCTCCGCATTCAGAGGCAGCAGCACTTTCATTGCCGGACCATCAGAAGGTATTGAGATTTCCTGTTTTCCACCTTTTATGTCCTCAGATATGAAACAGCTTTTGTAAATATATCTTGATTGAATGCTAGACACAGGCTGAGCAACATGGTATCTGGTGTGGTACCCCCCGGGGTGGGAGTCGAGGTGGGAGACGGGGAGGAATCCGGGGTGGGAGAGGTAGCCGAGGAGGTCATCAGGGTGGTAGCCGAGGTGGCAGGCGGGGTGGTCGCAGAAGAGCAAATGTTGTCACTGTTTCTGAACGGCTCCGAGTGGAAGAAAATGATGATCTGCTTGTACCAAGATTTACGAATTTCAGGTTGTATCATGGTTAATGTCTTGTTCACATTTGTAAGAATTTTCTGCAACCTTGTGAATTTCCAGCTGACTAAATTTCTCTTGTTTCAGGCCAATTAGGAATGCTGTATATGATCAGAAATATGAAGACAATAACATTCCAATTGATCCCCATATACGCATGTTGATTGGGTTGCCACCGACCTGGAAGCTTATTACCTAATTCCTCTTTTGAGGTAAACCTAAATTTAACGGGGGGGCGTGATGGGTTTCTTGGAAATCCGTCTGTGGGTCAGAAGGTTCCCAATTCCTAAATTGGGTATTGTACGAGCCCAATTTCTGGGGCGCAACAGCAACATTTTTAATCTTTGAATGTATGCCAAATACATAAATGACAAACTACCAAGTGCAAATCTTTCTTCCTAACATCCGTGCCCCCAAATTACACCTTAGTGCCTTAAATAATTATTTATTTTTTTATTATAAGTGACTTAGGGCGCTGATTACGGATCGTTGGGGCTTCAAATTGCATACAAGTTAGTTATTATTTTAATGTATTTGCAATTCATTCCTAATTATTGTCGGTTAAGTAAAGTTGAAACTATAGTTATTAAAATTAGATCGGCCCGGCGATCGGTGAGCTGGTGATTTGGGTACTGGTTTGATTTTTTGATTGGATTGTTCCTTTAAAAAATTAGAGAAATTCGGTAGTTTGTTTTTTTTAATCCAATTGAGTTTTACAAAATCTAATGGTTTTTTAAAATAATAAAATATTATTTAATTTATTTTATAATATAATTTTAATTTAAATTTAAAATTAATGGCTAATATTGATGTTTTATGTTAATATTTTTTTAAAATTGTATCTGATTTTTTTTTTATTATGAATTTATGTTAGAAATAGTATTATATTAAAAGTTTAATTTAGGAATCAGTTTAAAATATTTATTTTATATTAATATATATTTTATATATAAAAATTAATTATATGATTGATTTGAAAGTTGAACTAATGATTTAATCACCATATGCCTTAGTCGGATCAATATCTAATTTAGTTATGATAACTATGGTTGAAATCAAATTGGCCACAAGCTAATTATTTTAATTTATTTATAATTTTTTAATAATTAATTAATTTATTTAATTAATCAGTATTTTCAATTGAATAATTATAATAACGACATGATTATCATAACTAAAGGAAATTTACGAATAAATTAAGATTGTTTATATTAATTATATAAACAATATAATATTAAGATTGTTTAATATAAATTATATTAATTATTGGTTGAATAGAGTATTTTTCTTCTAATATATTTACAAGAATTTTTATGATAAGTTCATTTAATTAAAACTGGCGCTTTTAATAATTGAATTTCTTATCATTTTTTTTTAAAATCTGCTAAAAGTTTAACAATTTAATAATCAAAATTTTCTACAGCCGGAATGGTATTCAATAAAAAGAGACTTCACGCAAAGATATCAACATATGTCATCATACGTGATTGTGTTGAAGGTTGCATAAACTAATTATAAGAAATTAATTTTATGCATGCAAGACGAGATAGAGATGTGCAGAGAAGGCAAATACAAAAAATTGAGTGGTTCAAAAAATGGTTACTTTTTTCAGTATCATCTTAAGTTTTAATTGGATCCAAATTACAAGCTTCAGCCTACATCATTTATTCATTTTTGCAAATTCAATGAACATATGTTATTCTCTTATGGGTTAAAAATTGACATTACAATTTCCGCCCAAGAGCTTAGTCTTTAATGATAAGAAAAATCAACAACAAATCGTGTTATCAAAATACGTGGTTTTATTTATAATTAAATATATATTAAATGACTGAAGGAGTGGATTACCTTTAAAAAAAATTCTACTCTAAAAAAATAGCCCAACGAAATAGAGGGGCCATGACCCTTCTTGTACCTCCATGTGCTACAATCAAGTGGTAACATTATATAAATCACACTAACAAAATATGGACTATTATTATTTTATAAAAATACTGTATTTTATTGGCCCATAAAATAATAGGTCGTATTTTTTTCTTTTTAAAACCTAGATTTTTTTAAAATTTGATCTATAAAATATCTATATTTTTTATATTTATCAACCCTTTATAAATTATATGGATGAGACTTGCACAATATCAAAAACTATCAAATACCTTTGGTATAAGTACATATCAGGATAATAAAATAAAAAGAGTGCATAGTCATGTACTTTGGGATGAAGGGAGGGCATATATATTCATCCAAGCACATTACGCACATAGAGTGTAGTTTGGTATCAGAGCCAATTATGTGAACGTCACCTCAAGGATTTCATATAATTCTAATATCATGTTTATAACTAACGCGATTCTTGGAAGAATCTTTGTTTAAGTTTTCTTGCAGTGTTCTGTCTTCTGATGTGTTACCAGCACGTTGGGTTGAAGATGCCGCAGTAAGCCCCAAGGAGATGCAGTAGGCAGTTTATCCTCGTAATTAGTCGTATTGTGTGTGGTAGACATCTGTTACGGAAGAAGTACGGAGCACACGTAGGAGCTTGAGCAAGAATCCTTTTTAGGATCAAGCCATGTTAAGAATATGATCGAAGAAGATTATGAAAATATTGAGAAAGTGATCACAAATTGGTTTCTGCAAGTTGTGAAACCATCTCGTATTTATAAGTTTGGGACTTTTGATTTGAAATCATGTTATGTGATCAAATCCATGGAAAGGATGCTTCCAATAAGGAATCGTTCATCGAGCATTCAATTGTTTGATTCCTTTATATTCAAATATAAAGAGGCGTACCAATATCTTCATATTGGGATGATCCAGATTGGTTTAAAATCACTCACGAGAGAAGGCTTGGATGCCGGTGTTCTTGTCTCTCTCCAAGATTAATGCCATCTACAGTATAAAGATTCTCTTTTGAGAGTCCTGGCAATGAGTTTATGTAATGAACCAGTATACTTTCAATGTGTACCCAACTCTGTTGTGTCCCATGTCCCTTTTAGATGCAAATATCAAGGATGTGTTAACCTTTAAGGTTCACACCCACAATTACAATATAAAACCAGGTAGTGAGAATATAGCTCTTGTTTATAGGATCCATATAAGGTTATGAACACATTAGCCCCTTAAGTCTAAACTTCTACCCTCCGATAAGAGATAGATTGTTATCTTTGAAACAAACCTTAGGCATGCTAATGTCACTATCTCTAGAACCATATCTTAGAATGAAGTTTCACTTCTTAGATAGGATTCGTCACTGTCATAATGGTCAATTCCCGCTTTACCACTATAACTATGGCGATATCTTCAGTGAGTATATCACTGAAGGCCTTTCTCTTTGTAATAATTTAAAGTTACGTCACCAACTTAAATCTCAAAGATTAACTGGACTACGTGAACTTGGGGAATTTTGTGCCCAGTTTACTTATCCGAAGCACAAACTTCATAGGGGGGGGGGGGGGGGTAATCCATCACTCCCATTCCCATTCTCATAAACATAAGCATAAACAATACAAGTCAAAGAAGAAAAGATTTAAACCTCCTCTAGACACCCCAAGAAACCCTTAAGAAGAGTATTAAGGTGAAAAATTACAAGAAACATGATTCCACACCCACATATTATAAGTGTGGAAGAATATATATATATTTCGTGAAAATTTAAAATAATATTAATAAAGGAAAAATTCTTAATGCAAGTTAGTGTGCACGCACAATAGTATCCTTATTGTTAATTTACTTTTAAAAAACAAATTAATGGTCGAGAGATTGGTGTGTGAGCACGCCTACTTATACTGTTATACATAATACGTCTTTTAATAAAATTTAAAGTATTAACAACTAAAAAGATGCTAAATATTTGATTATATAAAATATTTCAACAAAAGAAAAAAATAAAATAATTATTTTAAATTTATTATAATATTTTTTCAAAGAAAATAAAAATTAGTATATTTTTATATTATTAAATTATTTATAAATAAATATATATTAAATAACTGAGAAATCTGGTACATAAATTACCTTTAAAAAAAGGAAAAATTTTCTAGTTTAAAAAAAATAATGCAACAGAAGAAGCCCTTATGTAGTTTGTCTCTACTACAATCAAGTGCTAAGAGCAATCGTAACAGATTCCCTATAAAGGTCTATTTTCCTATATTTAGGGAAAAAAAGTTAAAAAGTCATAAAATCATTCCCATAGCAAATGCCTTATATTTAACTTTTTCTATAGGATTTGTACAGTGTTTTTCAATATATTGGGAAGCATTATTCACTTCCTATAATTATTAAATTATATTTAAAATTTTTCTCTCACATTTCTCTTTCACGTTTCCCGTAATATTAACTTTTATTTTATATTAAATTATTAAAAAATTATTATTAAATAAAATAAGTAGTATAAAATATTATTTTAATGATATAGGTGGTGATTTAGGAAATCTATTGTGATGTATATTTGTATAGAGAAGCAAAAAGTAGTTTAAAACTGTAAATTTAAGAAAATTTATGAGAAAACTGTTGTGAGTTACAAATCACACTAGCAAAATATAGACTTAATTATTTTATAAAACTACTGTATTTTATTGGCCTATAAAACAATAGGCCGTGTTTTTTTGAAAAAAAACCTGAAACTTTTTAAATTTGATCTATAAAATATCTATATCTTTTTTTACTAACAAAATTTAGATTATTATTATTATTATTTTATTGAATACCAGTATTTTTTATTGACCTCCAAAATAGTAGGGAACTATAATTTATTTATACAAAGGAGGTCATCTGAGTAGGAATGGCAATGGGGCGGGGCGGGGCGGGTCTAAATCCTGGCAAAATATTGCCAGGATGGGGATTCGAACCCAGGACCTTCCTTACATGCAGTATATGACTCAACCATCACGTTAAACTGTTTTTGTTATATATGCTTATATATTTAATATATATACTGATGAGATCGTAACGTGCGTCACGTGCACGTGTCGTGTTGCGCAAGACATCTACTACTACTAGAACTCTTCTTATATTACTTTCCTTTTTAGTAGAAGTCTTTCCTTTTTATTTACTTTACTTTATTTAATTTGCATTAGTATTTCCTTTTTATTACTTTCCTATTTAATTAGGGTATTTTGGTATTTTACTTTAGTTTCCTAATTGTATTAGGTTTCCAATTCCTAGTTACTAGCTTGCCTATAAATAGGCCTTGCATTCAGATGTAATAAATCATTCAAGAGTGTTTTACCAATTATAAACTCTCATATTAGAGGTTTATTCTTATTTCGGCTTTTCCAGTTTAATACTTGAATCGCTTGGGCTAGGGTTTGGGTAAATTCTGTTATCCATCTCTAGATTGTTGTTGGATCCTAATCAAGGTCCTCAACAATTTGGTGCTTTTATTGAGAGATCCTAATTAAGATTTCTCGATTTTATCTCGCGTTCTTCATCAGCAATGACGGAGGAGGCGACAAAGACGAACAAACAACGGTTCGAAGCCCTGGAGCATTCCATTGCGGAACTTTCAACAAGAATGGCGGAGATGGCTCGTTCTCAAGCTATAACCAATCGAGAATATTAACCGTCTTCTCACTGCCAAGAAGGGCAAGGAACCGATCGGAGGAAGGCGAACTCATGGAGACGATTGTCGATCACGACGATCTGCAAAGGAGGCTGATGATTCATCAGATGCTACATACAATCCTTACCATGGCCATCTTAGGCGTGGTGGGCATGTGGAGCGAGGTCCGACAGTTATCGAGCGGTGGTTGCGAGATGACCCAGTTAGTAGAGAGAACGTAGACGGCTACAAATCTGATGGGATGTCCAACAAAACGGACCATGGACGAAAACCGTCTATGAACACCGGGCTAGGAGAGCACGCGACGATTCCGATGACGATAGACGCCATGACCGAGGTCCAAGGAAGCCAAAGATTGAGTTTCCACACTTTAAGGGAGGTGATCCCTATGAGTGGCTAGATAAGGCGCTCACTACTTCCGGAGTTTTCGAGGTATCCAGGGGGGGGGGGGGGGGTGGGGGGGCTTGCATATCTGGATGCGAAGGCCAAAGATTGAGTTGGGCAGGGGCGGGCTTTAGAGATGGTCGACAGGTGATGGGGGGGGGGGGACCCTCTCTAGATCATACCATGGACAACCGGCAAACTAAAGCAAGATGGCAAGGTGTGACTAGTAGAGGAGTTTAACGACTCCAATTCTGTTCGTGGTTGTCCGAAGAGTCTTTGCTTGGTACCTTTTCGAGGGGTTAAAGCCATGTATAGACGAGAACTGAAGTTGAAGCAACCTCAACGGCACCGAGGCCAGAGAATGGCGAAGTCTTGGAAGGGAGTTACCATAGCGAAGAAGCTTGCTAAGGAGGATTCCGAGGACATAAGTGGAAAGACTCTCCAAGCAACAAAGGCGCCCAATGAAGGTGGATCTAAGAAGGATGACAAGAAAAGTCGAATACTTTCATATGAAGAGGTTAATGAGAGAGCTAAGAAGGGCTTCGCTTCAAATGCGGCGAGAAGTGGGACAAGGGCCATCGATGTCGCACCGGAAGGTGTTTTTGATTGACGATTCTGGTTCAATCAATGGAGGTGAATTGATGATGGCTGAAGTTGAAGAAGATACTTTTGACGCTGAGTTATCTCTTGATGCCATGACAGGGGGATCAAAACCAGCTACTATGAGGCTCATGGCGTGGATTGGAACTCATGAAGTTTCGTTGCTTGTAGATTCTAATTCTACTCACAATTTCATCAACAATAATATCATAAAGAAGGTTGGACTACAAGTTTCTACCCTACAGCCTTTTGTTGTTCGAGTGGCTAGTGGAGAAAAATTACAATGTGCAGAGGTAGTATGGGATGTGAAGCTCAATGCCCAAGGAGTCAGGATCACTGCTGACCTGCATGTGGCACCTATGGTGGGAGTTGATGTGGTTCTTGGCACTGTGTGGTTGAAAAGTATTGGCAAGGTCATTATTGATTATCGAGCCATGAAAATGGATTTCAAGCTGGATGGAAGAAAAAGAACTTGGGCAGCTTTACCGCTTAAGGAGGAACACCAGTGCGATGCTAAAAAAGGCAAGCAGCCTTGTGGCGCTCAGTGTTTCGTGATGGTAGTTGATGGAGATTGGCGTGAAGCTTCTTGGAGTAACTTTTTCAAGTTAGGTGAGCATGATCCAAAACTTTCCCTTGAGGACAAGGGTGTCTTTGAAGGGAGGGGGAATGATGAGACCGTAATGTGCGTCACGTGCACGTGTCGTGTTGCGCAAGACATCTACTACTACTAGAACTCTTCTTATAATATACCTTATAAATAATTTTAAAAAGAGTAAAACTGATTTTTTTATATAATTAATATTATAAACTTATAATATAACATATAAGTTATATATAACTATTTTTATTATTATTATCGTTAATGATAATATTACTATTATTATTAGTAATGATAATAATAAAAAAAAAGTGTATGCTTTATTTTAAAAATAATAATAATTACAAAGTATATATTTTTACATTATAATAAAAATTAAATATACTATTAATATTTTCATATAAAATATATATTAATTAGATTCAAAATTAGTTTTGAAGTTATATATTAGTTCATACCAATATACTATATAATTATAAATTATATTACTTTCTTATATTTTATATGCTTATATTTTATATTAAAATGTTACTACTACTTTTAATAAATGATTATTTTTATTTAAATATAAGTATATATACTTTGTAAGTGATATTATTTTTAAAATAAAACATTTTATCATTATTATTAATAGTTGTACTATTTTTGTTACTAATATTATTTATATGTTAGATTTTAAATATATATACTAATTATGTAAACATAGTAAATAATATTCATTTATGATACATATAATAGTTATCGACAAACTTCTTAACATAAGTTATTAAACTTCAAATACTCAATAATTATCATATTACTTATGTTATATATATATATATATGCATGTATAAATTCTAATAAATAAGTAATAATTTAAATACGAGTAATGATAATCTAAGTAATATAATTATTATTAATAATAAGTGATAATATGAGAAGTGATAACATAACTAATATAATTATATATCATAGTTATCATACTACTTGTGTTATAAACAATACAATAGTCTGAGAAAACATATTTATCCAAATATAAAATCTAAAATACATACTATCAAAAATCAAAACTCACTCTTACCATATATTTTATATTATATCAAAATAGTCAGTATTGTATAATTAACTAGTAACATTTATTATAATTGCAGTAGTGTGTGTGTATATATATATATATATATATATATATATATATATATATATATATATATATCAACTCATACTTAATAATTAAGCTTAGTTAGGTTAAACACGACTTTTCAGACTTTTCAGACTATTGTATTGTTTATAACACAAGTAATATGATGACCAGATATATAATTATATTAGTTATGTTATCACTACTTATATGATCACTTATTATTGATGATAATTATATTAATTAGATTATCACTACTCACTACTTAAATTATTACTTATTGATTAGAATTTATACATGTATATATATATATATATATATATATATATATATAACATAAGTAATATGATAATTATTGAGTATATAAAGTTTAATAACTCATGTTAAAAAGTTTGTTGATAACTATTATATGTATTATAAATGAATATTGTTTACTATGTTTACATAATTAGTATATATATTTTAAATCTAACATATAAATAATATTAATAATAAAAATAGTACAACTATTAATACTAATAATGAGTAAATGTTATATTTTAAAAATAATATCACTCAGACACACACAAAGTATATATACTTATATTTAAATAAAAATAATCATTTATTAAAAGTAATAGTAATGTTTTAATATAAAATACAAGCATATAAAATATAAGAAAATAATCTAATTTATAATTATATAGTATATTAGCATGAACTAATATATAACTTCAAAATTAATTTTGAATCTAATTAATTAATATGTATTTTATATGAAAATATTAATAGTATATTTAATTTTTATTATAATATAAAAATATATACTTTATAATTATTATTATTTTTAAAATAAAACATACACTTTTTTATTATTATCATTACTAATAATAATAGTAATATTATCATTAACAATAATAATAATAAAAATAATTATATATAAATATATATATGATATATGATATATATTAAATATATAAGCATATATAATAAAAACAAAGTACCGGCAACATTTTGCCAGGCTTCTGAGATGATATTTTACATTGGGTGGAAACTCCAATCACGCTCACACGCAGATAGAAATTTGAAGTAGCGGTTGATGAAGTCCCAACCGAATCCGGACCCAACCACGGCCACATTCATCATTTTTGCCGCGGTGTCGCCAAAACCAAAAAAGCGCACGCATAGCGTTGACTAAACGCAGAACCCCCCCGCGCAGAGTCGTCGCCGTCCTTGTTGACCAAACCAATTCCCGCATGCCACGTGGATCGTGGCATTTCCGTAATTATCGTCTCTTTCCCACGGAAACTCGCACACACACACCCACACACAAACACACGCAGGAGAGAGGCATAACAGAACAGATTAAGCAGACTCAACCCACCGCCAAAAAAAAAAAAAACAAAAGTCCAAATGTTCGTCTGTTGTTGAATTTTCGTTTTATTTTTTCGATGTTTGGAAACCAAACCACCTTAAAGGAGATCGAAACAAGCGACAATAGAGGTTTGTTCGGACCGATTTTACGAGAAAAAAAAAGGGTATCTGCATATTTTCTCGGAAACCAAACACAGAGATACAGATAGGCATTAATCAGCAGCATGTTTGTGTGTGACCAGTCATTTCACTAAAAGCATCATTCGTATTCGTCACTAGGTAGAGCTTTATTTGGGGGGGTCACATTCCTTCACAATTTGAACTCTTTTTTTTTTTTTTTTTTTTTTTGGGCTTGGCAATGGCAATTGGCATGGGTGGTTGGTTTCTATTTTCGTTCGTCATTTGGTCTCTGACATCCGCCCAAAGTGGTTTTAGTTTCCTATTGTGCCAGCATCGACAAAAATATAGAATTTAAGTTGCATCGAATGTGGACGTAATTAATAAGGTTTTCCCCACTGCCATCTTCTTCTTTCTCATTTCCATTGTACTTGTTTTTGTTCGTCGACACCCAGAAACGGAAACGATTACTACTATGCAATCATAATATAGATAATAATAATAATAATAAAAGTAATAGATTCTCAAGAAAATTCGAGAAAGACGCGGACCACAGAGTGTGTGGGGGGGAAATAAAACGGAGGGTTGTGGCTTTTTAATCCAGTCATTTTGAACTTTTCTGTGAATCTGATTTCCCCTTTTTGTGTGTTGGGTTTTATTTATTTATTTGTTGTTCAATTCTGTAGTGTTAAGTTTTGTGGGTGAAGTCATTTTTTGGGTCAGCATCGGCATCCACCATCGGCGGTTTCGATCTTTGTTTGAAGGCATGTGAGCGGAGGAATACAGTGGAAATCGAAAAAGAAAAAGAAAGAGGCAAGGTATAATCTTCGTAATACACATGTCACATTTTTCTGGGTATATGTCCTTTTCTGTTTTTTATTTTTTGTTTTTTTTAAAAACTCGGGTTTTTATTTATTTATTTACTACCAGTTGTAAGTTGTTAGTAGTGATGCGAATGAAAAAACACTGGACTTTTTGGCCAAATCTTGACGTTTAAAGATCTATGCTGGAGGCATGCTCGAGGCCTACAAAACGTTTTGACATTTAAACATCTATATATGCTGCAGCTGGAGGCACACGCAAGGCCTAGAAAGCTGACTTTGAAGTTTAAGGATTTCGATTTATGTGGTAAGTCAATTGGCTAAGTTCGTTTTCTTTTCTTTTTTATTCAGTTTGCATTTCTTTGGCGACTCGGGTACACGTTTTCTGTTCTTCTAGCTCGATAGTATTGCTTATCATCACTCCCTATTCGCCCTTTGTTTTTTTTGGAGGGCTGGTTGCCTGTATAATTAATTAGCATCATGTTTTTGCCTTCAATAAATTCACAAATTGATATTAATTTGCTAAGTTGCTTTCGGTTTATGCATAGATTTTATTTCCTATGGAATTGCAGTTCGTACTTACATAAAAACACTCTCGTTATCATCGTGTTGTTTGTGACAATTTCCAAAATATTCCTACAATAGGAGAAGTGATAGTCCTTGCCTTAAGGGATAACTCGACTGGCCAGAGGAGGCCAAGGCAAAAGAGATGGACAGCAGAAGCCTGCCGCCATTCCCACAGGGACAGACACAGAGTGTGCCTTACAGAGTAGGACTCCCTTCCAAGCAAAATCTTCTGAAGGAATTTATGACCACTGTAAAGGAAACCTTCTTTGCGGATGACCCTTTACGCCCATTCAAGGACCAGCCCAAGTCTCGAAAACTCATCCTAGGCATCCAAGCCATTTTCCCAATTACCAAGTGGGCCAGACATTACAATCTGGCCAAGTTTCGAGGGGACCTTATTGCTGGACTCACCATTGCAAGTCTCTGCATTCCTCAGGTAAAATGAATAAACCAATATTTGAATAAAAAACATCGTTTTTCATTAATGTTCATCTAGTTATCCTGTGTATTAACAGGATATTGGTTATTCAAAGCTTGCAAATTTAGATCCCCAGTATGGACTGTGTAAGTTTCATATGCTGTTCCACGGCTCACACTGCCTCATTTTGGCATTTGAGATGTTGCGGATAAGATTTTTATTTTTTATCTAAAAACAGATTCCAGCTTTGTTCCACCATTAATCTATGCCTTCATGGGCAGTTCAAGGGATTTGGCTATAGGCCCAGTGGCTGTTGTGTCTCTTCTACTAGGGACACTTCTACAGAATGAGATTGATCATACCAAAAACGCAGTTGAGTATCGAAAGCTTGCATTTACGGCTACATTTTTTGCTGGGGTCACCCAAGTAACCCTTGGGATTTTCAGGTAATTAAGTCTCCTATTCCTTTTGCAAAATTCCATTAGACTCAGGTGACCCTGCCATTGGTCGTTTATACTAATGATGCTTGGATTTTCGTGGCTACTAGATTGGGTTTCTTGATAGACTTTTTATCTCATGCTGCCATCGTTGGTTTTATGGCCGGAGCTGCCATTACAATTGCCCTTCAACAGCTCAAAGGATTCTTTGGCATAAAAAATTTTACCAAGGAAACTGACATCATTTCCGTAATGAAGTCAGTATGGGGTTCAGTCCATCATGGAGTAAGCCTTTAGGAGCTTCTTTCTCCCTTGTCATTTTGTTTGATCAAGCAGTTGTGCCTCTAAAATAAATTCGTTTTCAACCCCTTGCAGTGGAACTGGCAAACTATATTCATAGGTGTGGCATTTCTGGCTTTCCTTCTATTTGCTAAATACATTGTAAGAAATACTATAACTACAGCATTATCTAGAATCTGGTCAGATGCTATAATTTTCCCAAAGCTAACATGATATGAGGGGCAGGGGAAGAAAAACAAGAAGTATTTTTGGGTACCAGCAATTGCCCCCTTGGTCTCCGTTGTGCTCTCCACATTTTTTGTGTACATCACCCAAGCAGAGAAAAAAGGTGTTCAAATTGTAAGGCCTTATTTCCCTCGTTATTTCCTTCTCCTATAAAATACATAAACTAAGAGCAGCAAAAACAGAAATAGTAACATGGGAATATGTTATTATGCATGAAGGTGAGGCACATTGAGAAAGGAATTAATCCCCCATCAGTGAACGAAATATATTTCAGTGGTAAATATCTGATGAAAGGTTTCAGGATTGGCATTGTGGCCGCGATGATAGCCTTGACAGTGAGTCCTAATCTTAATTTTGGCCAGTGTCTGTATGTTACTCACTGTATGCTTATATATTTATGCATGACTGGGTCGGTGGATAATTTATCAGGAGGCAATAGCAATTGGAAGAACATTTGCTTCCATGAAGGACTATCAGCTGGATGGGAACAAAGAAATGTTAGCCCTAGGAACAATGAATGTTGTAGGTTCAATGACATCCTGCTATGTGGCAACAGGTGAAAATAGTATGCACAATTTGAATGACATCATCGTTTTCTTTAAAATGTTGATAAAATGCTAATAATTGGGGTTAATGTTCACATACGGTGACATTTTAGCCAATAAAGCCTATTTAAAACTGTCATTAAACTATGCATCCAAGGTAACTCCAAAAATATGCTACACTAGTTTGTATGCATGTATGTATTTTGCAAGGCAAGTGGAGAGGATGACTCAAAGCCCTCACCTCCTATAAGAAGAGAGAGAGAGAGATAAAAGTGAACTGCATATATTTTCTTTTTCGTTTTTTTTCTTGTTTTAGTTAAAGCATGTCTTATAGATATGTTTATAAAACAATAATATAAAATATATATATATATATAGTTGAACATTGTTGTATTGTTTCATCTCTTTCAGGCTCCTTTTCCCGCTCAGCAGTGAATTGCATGGCTGGCTGCCAGACTGCAGTCTCAAATATCATCATGTCAAGCACTGTGTGCCTGACTTTGTTGTTCATCACTCCTCTCTTCAAATACACCCCAAATGCCATTCTTTCCTCCATCGTTATATCTGCAGTGATCAGCCTTGTTGACTTGGATGCAATGCTTTTGATATGGAAGATTGACAAATTTGACTTCATTGCTTGTATGGGAGCCTTCTTTGGTGTAATTTTTGCTTCTGTTGAGAAAGGGTTGTTAATTGCGGTAAGGATTGGTATATTACCTTTTTGTTCTACATTTATTTATTTTTTCTTCATGTGATTTGAGTATATTTTGGCTGCTTGTTATGATAGGTTTCGATATCCTTTGCTAAGATCCTCCTACAAGTTACAAGGCCACAGACTACAGTTCTTGGGCAGATCCCTTCGACAAAGGTTTATAGGAATATTCAACAGTATCCGGAAGCATTAAAGGTTCCAGGAATTTTGATTGTGAGAGTTGATTCTGCAATCTACTTCTCCAACTCCAACTACATTAAAGAAAGGTGTTAATACAAAATAAGCTTCCTGGTGTGAACACAGTTCTTGGGTAGCCCGTCCAGGCCTCAGAAATTGTACACAATAAAAAACAAATATCCATGCAAACGTTGTGTTTAAAGCTTGTTCCTTAATTTATTTAGAATTAAGAGGGAAGCTCCATTCTCTGGCAAAATTTGCTGCACAGCTTGTGTTAACAGCTTGAACAGTTGTATAATGTTAGAGATGAGCTTTTAAAGAATTAACTACAAAAGCTAGTAATATATGTAGCAGTTTTCGATTTATTTATTATATACTTCTCTTGCAGGATACTGAGATGGCTGATGGATGAGGAAGAACAACTAAAAATCACATGCCAACCACGAATACAATTTCTCATTGTTGAGATGTCGCGTAAGCAATTTAATTTCTAATACCATTTGTTTATTCTCCCTGCCCTCTCAACTTTCTTTCATTAATTTTGCAGCTGTGACAGACATAGACACCAGTGGCATCCAAGCTCTGGAAGAGTTGCACAGGAGTCTCCAGAAGAAAGAAATTGATGTAAATACTAAATAGGCGCACACTGCAAAAAATAAATAAATAAAAACTTTATCTACTAAATTATCAAGTCTTAACTTGATCATGCATGGATAGCGAATCTCACAGCCACCTTTCATCTTATTCTTCTTCGTCTTCTTCTTTTCTTTTTATATTTGGTGCAGCTATTGTTGGCGAATCCCGGGCCTGTGGTGGTCTACAAGCTTCACGCGTCCAGTTTTACGGAAACAATTGGCATCAACCGTATCTTCCTCACAGTGGCAGATGCTGTGGTGACCTGTTCTCCAATGCTAGCTGATGAGGCCGGATAAGGCCCTCACTTTCTCGGTGACGGTGGAAAATGAAATGACTTTTGTATGAAGGGAGAGGTTTTTTGGTGTGTAATGAGTATAACACGGGGAAAAAAAAAGGGAAGCTCTGATATTTGGTCCAGTTAAAATAATGGTCCTAATGGTGGGTACCCAAGTAGAGAGGTTGATAAGTGTGGGTGATAATACTAATCCAGAAACCTTTTCTCTCTCTCCTTACTGCTGGTATCTCATGTGCTTGTTTGTTGTACATGTAATATCAACGTTTGACTGCCTCAGCCATACTCAGAATGGATTTAGGATGATGTATCCAAACTCATTATTGCCCTTGTTTGGTAAACAATGATAACGATTAGACCAATAATGTTGAGTGAACTTTACAATCATTGTGCTGTGTCATGCCCCCCCATCTGGACCCTATTCTCATTGCTGCGCTTCATTATTGAGGTAGCAACTAGCAAGGCCTGCTGACAGTAAATAATTCATAATTTTGGAAAAAAAAAACTAGATTGATATAATAATAATAATAATAATAATGGGTTGTGAATCATGAATCCCTGAACGGCTGGATGATGCGTACTTTCTGATAATAGAAGAATACAACAAATTGGCTGCTTACTGTACTTTTCTCTTTTCTCATCACCCAAACATTAACAGACCGCTGGGGTCTTGATGATGGCTCTGCTTCAAGCTTTTCGCTGTCAGATAATCCATGGGCCCATGGCTATACAAAACCGAGATCACCACCAATCTCATCTCTAGTCTCATTTATGCTGTATAAACCCTACCGCTCCAAAACCCTAGCTGTCTCCAACCCCCAAATCACAAGGTAATTCAATCCTGACCCCTCTCTCCTCTCTCCTCTCTCTCTCTAGTCATTTTCAATTTTGGGACTCACCAATCTGAATTTTCCCATTTTTACATAGTGCATCATCTCATCTGCATAACCTCAAAAACTTTCTGATGTTTGACGATGGAACAACTCTCGCATACAAATTTAACAATAAAACGGATATTGCATACAAATTTAACAATAGAACAACTCTTGCATACAAATTTAACAATAGAACAGCTCTTTCTGCTTCCACCCCCAAATCCAAAGGTAATCTCAATCCTCACCCCCCCTCTCTCTCTAGCATTTTTCAATTTTGGGGCCTGACAATCTGAATTTTCACATTTTTCCGTAGTGCTTCATTCATCTGCATAACCTCAAAAAGACTTTAATGTTTGCCGATGGAACAGTCCTTGCATACAGATTTAACAATAGACCACTAATTGCAGATAATGATAACAGTAAACGGAAGTTGACCAGATCCTAGCAAAAAAGTAAGAGAGAAAATATAGGCTATGCTCGACAATAGCACAAGCTACACAAGCTCCCAATTCCCAACATTTTTATTTTGGTTACGAAGTGAATATTCTTCTACAATAACTTACAGACAAATTAAGTGGAATTTACACTGCAAGAATCTGTCATCAGCTCCACCACCTTATTTTCACACTGAATTGCATTCTGCTATCATTATTTAATTCATAGGGTGGCACCAAAACCCATTGGACTTTAACTTCAAAGGAAAGGCCTCTTCTTCTGGCCGTCTAGCTGAAATCATGAACCTTAAAAGAATGGACGCTTGCAGGGACCAAACCTGCCTTTTGACCAGGATAGATCTAATCAATCAAGCACTTTGCGCAGTTCATCAATCAATTGTGTCCGCGAAGATGGCTCCAGCTGCAAAAATATAAAAATTAATAAATCAATGAATATCATTGAAGTTCAAGGGCGTTTAAAATGATGCAATTTGGGCAACGTTTTCGTGGATTTTCTTGAATTCGCAGTCATGGCCCTTGATTATTAAATATAGAGTTCAATGTATACCATTATCTTATGTGTATTTCGAATCACATCTACCTACAGGTGTGAAAGGATTTGGCTGAAAATCCTGGGGCCATAGTTTTGTAAAATCCAGGATTGGGAAGTCAGTGTGGTTTTACCTGGCGTAAAAGGCAAGAAAGACCTTCTGGTAGCGCCCTTAAATCCAGCGTTGACCCACTGATGCTGGATAACTGAAGCAATACCTTCTGGATCCGTAATTCTTGCAGTTTTTCTTGATAGTTACTTGGATCATCCTTCCATGTGAAAAAAGCCTCATCATCCATCCATGCTTCCGCTCTACCTCTAGCAACTTCAGAATCCAAAAACCACCTTTTCAACAAGTCCATTGCAGACTTATGTGAAAGCCGATCGCCTGCTGCATCTTGGACAGTTCTGGTCAGTGATCCTTCACTGATCCTACGGCGCAATCTTCTATAAAAGAAAAACCGAGATTCAGCCCACTCTACCACTTCCCTGATCACCCCTTTGGCTGCCATTCGAAGGGAAGTGTCGTGAAGTTCTGCAAATCTGGTGGCTATCTGCGTGTAAATGGGTAGAAGGTGCCTTTCACGGGCTTTTATCTGCTGTTGTAATGATTCAACATCCCTTCCGCCCCCATTGCTCTTTGTTTCCTGAAGCTTTGCATTCAAACTGATCAGCTGATGATCAAGTCTACCCATGCACTCCAGCAGCTCTCTTGTCCTGAACTTGATCTCGACCATCCCTTCTGGCTCAAGTACATTTCCCCTAGCAGTCCGATCTGCATACATTTCAATATGGTCTGAATTGATCTTACTGTCAACAACCACCCATGCACCACCGCGGAGTTCTGCCATCATGGGAATGTAGACAAACACAGGCTGTTTGTAAGTTCTAAGGTTCTCAACAATGGCAGATCCAGCCTGAAGAATCCCTTCAAACAGGTCCCTCTGCCCCCCAGAAAAGCCCCTCCAATTAGCAAGAATGAAAAGTGGGAGCTCCTCCCTGTTGAAATCCATTATTGCTTGGGATGTCTTCGTTGCTGAATCGGGAAACCATACCTGCCCAGCTTGAGGGACAACCCTCTCATGCGAATCAAGCTGACCAGGGTCCGCAGGAATAATCTGCATAACAGTCTGCGTCTCAACAGAAACTATTCCCACAGGAATCCCACCAAGTTTTGCGCGCCCAGTCACCACAGTCTTTGCCCAGCCCTCTAAGGTCTCCACAAAGCTATCCCTATCAAAAATTCCACCTAGCCACCTCCCACTGTCAACCAGAGCCCCAGATATAGCTGCACGAGGATCACATGCATTCTCAGGGATGTACTCAACAGGCCTTTCTGGGGGATCTGAAGGGTCTACAATTGGAAGTGGGCCGCCCACATGAGAGGGAACATAGCTAAGCCAATTCAGAATAGCTGCCACCCCCTCAAGATCATCTGATACTGTCAGATGGACAACCCCATTCGTTGCCATAATCTTAGGCCCTCCAAGTTGCATCTGTGAGCTGTACACCTCCCGCCCCAAAAGCTTGTTCAGTGCGGAAAAACCAGTCAAAATAATCGGCTGATCGAGCCTCTGTATACATCGCATCCCAAGGCGAGCAAGATAGGCACCTATACCAACAGTTCTTCCAGTCACATATGTTAGGGTAAAGGTTTCCTTGTATGCCCTAGAATAAGCACTGGCAATGGCCCCACTACCCGTCAAATTTTCAACTCCTAAGCCATCCTCTTTACCGACTATGGTATCTATAACCCATCTGATTTCTCCGCTTGCCAGTTTTAACTCGTGTGCAATGACAGAGGATCCAACACGTGCATGGTCTTCGGGAGTTAGATACACATATTGAAAACCACGCTCAGGGATGGTTTCATTGGACCAACCAACTTTAAAGCAAGATTTTATCTCCTCTGCTACTCCAATACGAGCTCCAGAGTTTGCTGCCAGATAAATCAGTGGCAGCTTTTTCGCACAAGCAAGATCTGTTACTGCAAGGTAGAATGCATCCTCTCTAGGGCCGAATGACCCAGCTTTAAATGTCACATCATTTGCTATGATGAAGATTGTCCTTCCCTCGGGGAATTCTGGAGTAGACATATCCATACACCAGGCTACCATGCCAATATCGTTGAGCCCAGGGGGTCGGTCCACAGAGACAAGTGGGGTACCCCATGTACCCTTTTGATCAGAAAATATGAGTTCAGTGGCCTTAAGAACCTTATTCTTGGGTTTATTAGCACCCAGAAACTGTGATGCCCATGACTGTTCTAAGGCAGTTTCAAAAGCCTACACACAAAAGGTACATCTATAATTTCAAACAAGACATCTAAAATGGAGGGAAAACACCACAATATTGCAGAACAGAGAAAAGGCTTTATTGGGTTTACCAGAGGGAAATCATAACAGTAGGTGGTGTTGTTTTTTCTAGCCAAGAGTCGTCTTCTATCAAGAACTCCCAAAGGTTGATACTGAGCATTCAATGGCATACCATGCAACCGACCTTGCCCAGAGGTTGAATGGTAAGCAGCCTTGTGTTTGCTGGCATCCTCCAGTTCTCGATATATCTGACACGTTAAATTGATTGAAAATACCATTACCACCCATATCTTATACAATATATTGAATATACATTGACATGATAGCCTAGTGTATGGATATATCTGAAAATTTTATCTGTAGTTTCTAAATAGAAACAGTAAATAAATACTAAAACTGATAAATTTGATAGTTTGGTCCATCAACCAATGGTTCACAAAGAAAGCAAAAGACAGGGAGCATTTTTTTTAAACCATTGCAGAGAACAAAGACTTACATCCACAGTGCAGGTGTGACCAGTCACATTTGTAACCACCACTCTCCAAGCACCATTGGCTTTTCCTGCATGTGCCATCCAGAGTTTCACTTCCCACTCGCAAACACCCAAACTATGCATTCTGACACCAACAGAGGCATGGATTTCGAGTGCCATCTCTTTCAGGATATTCTCAACCGCCACCTCTTGCCATGCTCCAATGTCTACTTTCCTGGAAACATTTCTCAGAGATAAAAAAACAAAACTCGAACAAAAATCAATAATTTATTTATTCTCTGGTATAATCACCCATTCATTCTCTTTAGTTTGCAAATTTACACACGGATCTCCCATCTAGTGTGCTTTTGTGCACAGGTGGGAAATATAGTGCAACAAAAGCCAACTATAAGAAAGGTCCTTGCATCAGAGATCCAAACTTGAATTCCCTTAACCAAGAATCTAGGGGATTTTGTTTAATTGTTCAAACTAAAGGGAAAGTTTGTGAAATTATATTAGGAAAAACAAAAGATCGATGTAATATTTTATACTTTCCAAGAAATACCAAGAATGCAGATATAATTACTTGGCATAAGGCAAAAGATCACCAATATGTTGCTCCTTTAGTATATAAAGGTACATATGTGCATGATCGGCTTTTACTGTGGCATTGTGTGCATTAAGTTCCAAATCCTCCATTGCAACTTTCAAGGACCTCAAAATGCTCCTTGAAGTAAAAGACAATGCCAACTGGCTTTGAACTGCTCCCATATCAAGACCTGGATATGCTGTGTACCCTTCAGCTGAGGTAGGTTGCCTCACAAGCGTTCTGAGGAACATCCTCTTAATTGGAACAGGCTTGTCCACAACAGTGTAAAGGTGCCATTGACGGTCACGAGATGGAGTATACTGTATACTATTATAGCCTTTAAGCTTGTCCTGAATCATAGTAAATTGCGAGGTCATGAAATGAAAAACCACAGTTAGTATAGAAGGATATTAATGATAAAACAACATGGTGGACAGGGGCCAAAAACAAGAACAAAGCATAAAACATACCAGTTCAAGGTAAATGGATAGCGGTGGTTCCACATGACGGAAAAGAGGTTCTTCCTCATAATGGAGCTTATCTGCTGACCAATGAAAGGAGTGCCTCATAGGAGGCCGCCCTTCGTCCCTTTGAATGATGCAGCTAATTACATTGATCCCTGCAGTGCGGAGACTGGAGCTGAGCTCATGATCTCTAAGTGCTTTGGCTAACTTGTGAATTCTCTCTTGAGCTTGATCCTCATCACCACTGCAAAGGGCCAAACCATTGAGTCATTAAGGAGATAATATACATAAAAGTTAAAGATTGTCTAAACATCGGGTTGGACCATTTTTGGTTTCAAATAACTCCTATCCTCGTAACTCAGTCCTTCGCATCCTATTTCGTCTGGAAAAATATCTCAGACCTCACCTAGCGGGCGAGCTTAAGACTCTATATAGCACCAAATTTAAAATATAGACCATAATTTAGCCAAGAACAAACAAAAGTCAACACATGAAAATCTGGACATATCTTAAAAATCAAAACACCATTGGCAAAGATAGGCTGCATTACCTGTCCTGAAGCATACTCATAGGGTTGTTGATGCCCACTAATGCAATATGCATCATGTTACCATGTAGATTCGTATCAGGAAAGATATTAGCAGCCTCCTTCAGTG